>JAWLRI010000560.1:2457511-2482578 GCA_034781795.1 Crypturellus tataupa
AGAAGAATTCGTCAAATCAGCTAAGCTAAATTTACCCAAAGCTGGCAAAAATGCAGAGTAAGCTCAAAATTGGCACTAGAATAAATGAATAAGTAGAGATTTTCAAATCTTAAATTTGGCAAGACAAGTTTTAAAGTTGTCTTTAAGCAGCCCTGTTTAATTATAAGATTTAAGTACTGTCTAAAATTACAAGATATAACAGGAATTTGGAGAAATCACTGTCCAAAGTGACGATTTATCAGCAAAATGTTAAATTCGTGTTTTACAAACATTCACATCACTTAAAGAAATAGACAGTGAAAGACAACAAGTATATCTTGAATGTTTGGAAAATATATTTCAATAGATAGATATGAGAAACAGGGAGAAAAAGAAGTAAAACCTAGTCAGTATTTATTCCTATTATCTATGGCAGTATAATTAGGTACAAGGTTTTTTCTTCCATTAGGAATCTTTATTTCCTTGATCTAGATACCCTCCAAATTCTGACTGTCCAGTATTGTACTGCTTTTTAATTATGAACAACAAAATCACAAGCCAATATTGACTTTTAACTTTAAAGAGGCATGTGTGGAAAACTGTTTCTCTAACAAACACTTTCATATCATTCCACTCCAGCTTTCATTTTTTTCAGTTGCAACAGGATGATCTACCTTTTTTACCAGGTTTCCTCTCCCTTTGCTATCCCTTTTCTTCTCACTACAGCATTTTCCCCACATTTCTCACTATGCTGTTTTTTTTTCTCCTATTATCTTTTTCCATTTTTCCTTTCCTACAAGTGCTACTATCAGGGAGCAGACTACCCATGCTGCTCCCTCAGAGCTACTTTTATTTCCTTCTCTTTTACCATTTCCTTTCTCCTTCACATCCCAAGCAGTCTTTCCTTCTACCGAAGGAAACTCCTCTCTTGATATTTGTATCTCAAGCCTCCCCCATCCATTTTCCCTAAATATTCAGGAAACATTACAAATCACCATAGACCTTCCAACACCCAGTCCCTAAGTGGACTTTGCAGAAATACTTTCCCGTTCCATACCGCTTTGATGGCCACAGATCAAGGAAAGGGCAGATTCGTTGTCTTGACTGCTGAGGATATGGACATCTCAAGATATTTTTATATTACATAACTTTAGAAACCTAACTGAACCTCCATAAGTAAAAGGTTGGTCCTCCAAAACTCCTACAATAAAAAATGAAATAAAATAAATGGATACTCCATCAGGTAATTCAGTACCAGTGTAAAAACTAGCCAAGTGCTTTGAAATGTTACTTATAGGAGCCTCTGTCTTCACTAGCTGTATACAGCTAGTGAAAATATACAAAGACTAGAACTACAATTCAGGCACTTAAGCTAAAATTAGGTGGCAAGAATGCTATCCCATGGTCTGGCATGCCTCATTCTGGGCTCCTTTATGTTAGTATGTATCTGCCTGTAGTATACATCAGAAATAACTTCATTACTGTGTGCTTAGAATAAAGCTTCTTTCCAATCATGGATAGTAAATGAGTGGTTGGCATTTTCCTGCAATGCTCCAACCCAACTCCAGCTTTACGGTTGCTCCTTTCCTAGAGAACAGAAGGTTTCATTGTTTGGAAAGGGGACAAAAAAAAACTGCGACAGAAGCAGTACTGGTTGCCAGTCTTAAATCCTGATTAAATGCTAACTATAAAAAAGACTGCAATATTTATTACAAATCCAGAGATAAGAGTATCTTCCTATAGCTTTGGTTGTTCAGTTCAAAACTGCTTGTAATTCAGGTTTTAAATCTTACTGCATGCTAAAGGGATAGGTTGGAAAAATAAGTAATGTGAAAATTGTTTAAAATAGGGTTCTTTGGGTTTTTTTTTTTTTTTTTTCCCCCGGGGGAATACTGTTGTGTTTTATGCCTGAGGGGGCAAGTCTACTCTGATGGCAATGAATAAAGGCTTTGAAGAAAGCTATTACTAAAAAGCATCAGTTTACTGCTTTATCTTCCCACATCTATTTTTGTCCTCTTCCTGATATTTGTGTTAAATATGAAGCAATCAAAGCAGCAATCACACAACTAGAGCATACAATAAACTTCTGAAAAAACCTGTGGAGGTGGGGTGGGGAGCATGAATATTTCCAACTCAGCACCATATCCTATAGCTTAGTTTCCTTCATTCAGAATATCAACCAAGGCCTGCAGCAGTCTGTCATCTCTATGCTTGTATGGTTTGGTGTTGTAAAAAAGATCAACGTAGTCACTGTATAGATTTTCTTCTGAGTCTTTTAGCTGGAAAGGCTTGTTTAACTTTTCAAGGGCTTGATAGAACTGTTCGTATGGAATATTTAACTTCTCACTTGCAGTCTTCTCGGGCAGGCGCTTCCGAGCCATCTGCCTGCTAAAAGCATTTTGCAGCAGGTGCAGCATGGCCTCGGATGGAATTTTATCTTCTGCTTTGGCACTGCTACTACTGGTACCTTCTGTGACTTTGGGATTTTCACTGAGGAATTCTGCTGTGGTATGATCCTAAAATATAGAATAGTATAAGGAAGGTTAGGTGTCAGTGAAAAATTGACTAGAGTCATATTTATTCTAAATAGCATTTTTTTTGTGTAGCATTTTTGTGTGTGTATCTATGCATCTATGCAAAATAGATGCTATTTTTTTCACTTGGGGCTACTAGCATCTAGAAAAGAATTAGTTCATTATATAACAAAACTATCGAAAGTACTACAGATACAGTTAACTGAATCCCTCTGAATCAGAGAATCTCTAACTTCTGTGCTGCTATTAGTTACAAATTTTTTTCCAAACTTGAAGCAAGTAGGCTCCTTTGGGGTCTTAGATCTGATTTCACTGGAATTAAGATAAATGCTGTATGTCTGTTAGAGAAATAATCTTCCTTCATTGCTGCATTGCACTCAGCTGCATTAGATATTGAGTTGACAGCTGTAGGGTCAATAGCCTCTTAACATCCTAAAGCCCTTAGATGTTGGTATATGAAAACAGAGTCGAAAGAAAATATATCAGTTGTTGAAATGGACATAATCAGAGCTCACACAACTTACATTAGATTAAGGGGTGGAAGAAATAATATAGAATGAATGAATGTTCTCTCACTAGAAAAAAATACCATATTCTTATAATTTGAAAAATAGGTAAGGAAATAAATTAGTTTGACATTACCTCTGCAAGGTCTGTGATCTTCTCCACTCCCCTTCTGTCATTTTGCACAGCATTGTAGGATGTGTACACACGTGGCTGCTTCATGTGTTCAGGCTGGGTAGATGTGCCATGCAAAATCAGTTTCCAGTTTACAATCCTCCCTTCATTTTGTATTCTCTTGGACTAAAAGGAAAGCATGGCATAAGCATAGATTCTCAGGAAGTAAGAAGATGAAACAAACAGAAGATCTTTGATTTAAGTTAGACAAAAGACACTAAAACTACAGGGCTTTCAGTATTTAAAATTAGACAATGACTTAGAAGCACCAAAGAACATTATAAACAGAATGTCAGAACGTGGAATGGGACTGTTTCAAATGCTCATATTCTAATGCAACATAATTATATATGAATCATGTAAGCATTAAAGGAATTTATTCTGTGTTATTAGGGTTTGTTCATCAAGCGAGTCTCTGGCCATGTCACCACAACAGTTGCCACTGAAAGAGTCATTTGCAATAATATTCCATAGCGGTTGATGTACAGCAGTAGTCTGTACACAGCTTGCGGAGCACCAAATGCTTTCCATTTTCCATTATTTTTGATGACTATATTTAAAACTGGAAACTTGAAAGTAGTAGAGATAAGTATGGAGAATGCTGAGAATTGTCTTCACCAAAATTTCTTTTCATAACTTTTTGCTCAGACAACAGTTACTTCAGATAGTTGCTATCTTAATTTCTGATAAATCTTCCATTAATTTTACATGTATTTATTCTAACATTCAGGATCTTCTCTCGCTTGAAAATGGAAAAAAAATAATCTTCTTAATGGCATTCCAAAAAATGTGTTATAGGAGTTACAAAGAACAGGATATCTGTAACCATGGGGTTAGCTATAAGCCCACAGTATTAACTCTACAATGATGATGATAATATTTACTCCTACTGCCTTGCCCATCTGCTCTGTACTTGGCATTATCCTGTTGTTTACAAGTTGAGCCCAAAAGGGATTGGAGGCTCAGTGTCTGATAGGAAACACTCATTTTTGACAGGATCTGACCCCTAATGACAAGCTTATTAACAGGCAACTTCAACAAAACTCTCTAGTCTCTCCTTGAAGAAGATGATTTTTCAGTTGCCTATCAAACAGCTTTTTCTGGTGGCATGCTGTTGTAATCCACATCCCCAGGTGGTTTGAGCAAACATATTATTTTATATCTGTAGATTTCTTGGAATCAATCATTGAAGTTTTTCAGCAATAATTATGGCAGTAATTTTACTGAAAAGAAAGTAGGGACAGATATACGGCAGATCAGCTCTATAAAGTCACCTGAAGTTCATTAATGCAAAGGTTCCAAGTTAATGAAAATTATGAACAGCTACCAAAAGAAGACTAGATCTATCCCATGCTCTTCTCTGCAGCAAAAATTAATTTGCAATGAATCACATATAAATTATATTATATTGTATTACATATTACTCTCCATAAATCACAGAAAATTATATGAAGTGATTTCTCTCAGTATAATATGACGTGAGAATTATATAGGCATGAACTTTTATTGATAGGTATACATCTATGAAATGAGGCTGATTTTGTGTTCATGTAGTGAACAAGAAAATCTGACCTTATCTTTTCTGTGTGTGTTTCAGAGGAGCCAGTCTAATCTTCCAACCAGATGGATATGTCTTTTAAACCAAGTTCTATGGGAGTCTGCTCACTGAGAAGACCCTCTCTTCAAGATGCTCGACAGTGGCTATCAATCACTTTATCTATGTTAGTTGCCAGACACCTTACTATTTAACATATAGATTTACTTACCACATCAGTAATTCTTAATACCCAGGTGCCTGTTGGATTCTCTCCCCAGGTATGAACAGACATGAAGTCCCAGTTCTTAAAGCCATTAGGAGACTTATCTCTCTCTCTCTCTGCCAGTAAGACAGTGCTGGTTCCTGTATTAGTACCATAAATAAATAGAAGTAATTTTTCAGCCACGTATGATTTTATTTTTCAAATTACTTAGCTGGCAGGCTATTGAGTGCATGCATAGCTAACCTGGAGTATACAGTATTTAACACAGGCTTGGAATGGGAAATATGCCATTTCTGATCACTGATTAATTCTTTTCAAAGCAATATTTAAGAGCACAAAAACTGTCATATTAAGTCACATGAGAAAGGTACACCTTGCTTAGTGTGGAAGAATAGAAGAAGCAGCAAGGAAATGGGAGCATGTACAGGGGAGTGGGTGAAGGCAGACGTAAGGCAGTTTAAGAAGGGGAAGTGGGACATCTCCTTTCAGTAGCAGTGAGTTGTTAATTCATCTCACACAGTATTATGAAAACAAAAGTTTAAACAGAACTCATCATTTTAACTTTTTTGATGAGGGAAGACAAGTGATTACATCCTGAAACACTAACACAAGGAAAAGCATTCACATTATTTTTATTATTATTATAGAAATGCAGGAGTTTCTGTGGCAGAAGAGATTTTGCTGCACAGTAGGAGACTTGTGCTTGTTTGCATATAAAGAGTGAGCAATGGAGCTATATTTACATAATATAGAGCAGAAAGCCCCAGGGAGTCTTATCATAAGCTATAAATACATTTAAAGATCACACCATAAATATAAAAAAGGAACAACATGCATTCAGTGGGAACATTTTAAAGAAAGATGGGAAGAACTGAGAGAAAGAACATTTTAAAGTTTAACCATGATACTAAGGTAGAGGCAGTAAGCCCAACAATTGTTACCTCAAATAAAGCCACAGAAGTACAAAAGGACATGAGAAGATATTACTATCATCACTAAGGTTCACCTAATTCTTAGGCATTAGCAGCAGAGTTCATTAGGGACTTATTATAAAAGTGAAGTTCCTCTCATCTCCTTCATGTGCCTAGAGACAGACTATCCATTTACACCCAAAACTCATCCGGGATGGAGTTAATTTTGGAAATACACACTAACAGTCAAGAGTAAAACACATCATAGTAATATTGAGGTCATCTGTCATAATAAAGAAGGTAAACTCAAAAAGACATAAAGTTAGGTTTGAAAGGAATTACAGACAGGTAGGCTTTGGAAATACACAATATATACAACACCTTGACTCTGCTCTCCAGTAAAGTCCTGCAATAATGATGTGAAAAATGTTCTAGCATTTTATTATCTGTGAATTACTAGTTTAACATTAGTATTAGGATATTAGATTAGACTAATTTTTAAACTCGTATCTGAGAGCTTGTCTTTTTTTTTAAATACTTTTAAATACTTTTAATACCTACAAAAGATCTTTGTCTATATTTTTTTATACTCATTCTGGTCTTTTTCTTCTTTTCATAGTTCTATTTCAGGACACTGTCAAAGTATTTTAGCACATTTAGTGTAGTGGTAGTGAGGCGCCTAAGAGAGATATTATGTTTTAAATATACCAATGACAAAGCACAATTACATGAAATCCAGGGTGTAGATTTCCTGAGTTTTCCAGCACAGTAAAGCTGATAAGTTCCACCAAACTATGATTTGTTGCATGTCATGAACTCTCTCTTTGCAATATTCAAATACTGTGTCTAAAATCTAAGGTATTAGAAATGATGCCTTCATTTTTTGAGCTATTACTTCCCAACTTCTGTTTACAAAAACAACTCAGCATGAAGGCAGAGAAGATGATTCAGAGATCCAGTTGCCTAATTCCAGGATGCTTTGTCCTGACTCACCTGCCAGAAGTTTTGTCTAAGCATGTACTGAATTACTTTTAATGAAGTTAAGAACAGATAGTTTTAAATGAAAAGATTTACACATTATCATAGTGGAAACAAAGTATTTCTCTTCCTCCTTTACCTGACGGAGATTCCAAGGTGACATGAAGATCGCCCCTACGGGAATACTCTATTGTTGCCTCAAGCTGCACATGCTCCAGTGATGCAATGGAGTTTTCTTGACCTTCACAGGCTTTTGTGGGAATTTCAATGATGACCTCCCCATTTGCTCTTAATAATCTGGCAAAATTAAGAAAAATTTTTGGATTACTTACAGAAAGTTGTTGATTCTGTATTATTATGTGAGACCTGTATCAGAACTGCTAGAAAGGAAGAATGATCATTTTTTTTTTAGATCTTGGAGTTGCCTCAATGAAATCTCCAAAAGAGCTGTTATCATGGAGAGAAATGTTGCAGGAAGCATACCTTTTTTTGTCCATTGTAGTAAATCTCATTTCCAGGAAAAAACATACATCTTTTGTACGTTCTCAGTGCACTGTGCATAGCTTTCTTTGCACTACTTCCTTTAATTTTAATGAGAACTGGCTACCTACATCTCTACCTAAGTCATTCAGAATTCAAGACCTTGGGATCTTTGGTTTTATAATGTAAAATAAAGGCTTGTAATAATAATAATAATAATAATAATAATAATAATACATAAGCAGTATCACATAAATCACTACTGAACTTATTTAACAAAATCAAAAAGAAAAAACAACAGATTGTGCGAAGGAGATGGAAAAAAAAACAGATTTGTAATAAAATAGGATAAATAATTGGTTATCAGGCAGTAACACTCCACAACACTGTAATATGTTTCTACAGAGAGAGTTTTTGGTGCACTTACATAGTACAATTTGTAGCTTTGAAATAAATGCATTTGTTATGTGAGGGGACAAGAAAGTTGTAAAGATCCTTATTGATTAACCAAGTTAATGATTAAGTATAACTTACATAACTTATATGTATTTTGAATTCCATTTAGGCTCAGTACAACCTTTGGGTATGGGTGATATATCTGCTCAGTGAACCGTGCATTTCACAAAAGTGTTATGAATGTGACTAAAGCCCAGCACATCATCCTAATTTCAAAAAGTGCTATGTATGACACAGAAAAAAAATGTTAAGAACAAGGTTTGTTTAAGGCCTGTGGGAGATTTTGGTAGCCTTTTCTTCATCTGCTGATAGCAACATAAACTTTCATATCTAATCACCTTCAGTCTCAGTCTGTGCATCCATGCACTGGCTGCACAATAAAATCTAATAAACTTATTCTTCGTTAAAGTTTTCAAGGTAGCAATATCCATTAGTCTCACACTAAATGGCAAAAAGCAAGAAGACAAGTGCTGCTTGCGTGCCCCTGGAATTCTGAAGAATACAGGACGGCAAAAACAAACAAATCAAAAAGAAACCTCTGGGTTGTAGTCTGTCTTAGAGCAATCTGTGAAAAATACTCCCCTTCAGGTTTTACTAAGATAGATGTAATCTGATCTAAGATTGGCTACTATTAATGTAAATTCTTACCTTGGTTCAAAGCTTTTGTCTTTGACAATACACTCTTTCTTTTCTGGCACACCTTTCCATCTTGTAGGATCAGCTAAATCCACCAGTGCATTGGCATTCAGCAATCCAAACCCAAATCGGCTGTTTACCATGAGCCCAGCTCCATTCTTTTTCCATCCCGGATTGCCAGCCAGTGGATCATACTCAGATGTCCAGACTACCAAATGTTGCATATCTCTCCAAGTTAGATTTGGGCTGTTGAGAAAATGATGCTGGTTAATTTTTATAGGACCCACTATTTTCTCTCCATTATAGGTCTGCACATGCTTAGGAGTATATATGGAAGCCCCTTGCTTTACAGGCAATAGCATGATGTATGCTTATCCTCACAGGACTTGTTCAGACAAACAACAGCTCTGTTTAAATGAAGAACTGATACCTAGCAAGATTAGAGCCCTGTTCTAAGTTATTCAGGCATTTAAAGGTAAGTATTCAACAAAGCTGGTATTTCCTACTCCTCTTTGTGGGACATTAACTTTGAAAACATTCATTGATATTTGATTATTTGGGGTTATCTCCACCTTTAAAACATGGTCCCAGGTATCTTGCCTAATGTCATAAAAGAAAATGCAAGAAAAAAAGGAGTTGAACTCCCATTTTTACAGGACTAAGCCTAAGACCTAATGCCTAAAGTGCTTTCTTTGAAAAGTTTATTGTCTTTCTCCTCAGCCCCTCCTCTCTTTCCTCTTCTTTCCTCTGCATATCATAAACCAGGATTACCAGCCCTACAGGATAGTAGAGCAGACCTGTCTGCTCTGACTGTCCAGCTTGGCTACTTCTCATTTTAAGCCTAATTTAGGACCAGCAGCAAGGTTCTGCAAAATGTATAAAGACTTCACTGAAACTTGTATAACCTGCTGTTCTCAATTATATTCTTCTGCTACATGTGCAGCCTCATTACTTTTAATGCAGTTGATGGGAGCTCAGCAAACAATTATTGCCATTGCAAAACAAGGTCTAAACTCCCTGACTCATCACGTCTCACCTGCGTTGGCCCTGCTTCACTAAGTAGGCACTGTGGCAAGTAGGTCCTCATTTCTGTCACCAGACTGAACAGATCTGACTGACAAAAAGTGCAGCCCCAGTATAAGATGCTGCCACTTCTAAAACCACAGCATTCCAGGAAGAAAGTGGGACAGCTGAGACAGAGGAGTTTCAATAGTGATTCTAGGACATCTTACTTTGCTTCCAGAGCTAGAGCAAAAATGCCTGCTGCCAGTGGTGCAGATGCAGAGGTCCCAGTGTGAGTCTCTGTACATTCATCGTGAAGATCAGCACTTGTCTAATAGAAAGAAAGTAACAACACCATCAAAAGAAAAGTATGAAAAACAGTGGTAAATACAATCATATCCATACTCAATAACATAAGCATGTATCCTTTACTCAATGCATATTAATACATTCCTCATCAGCAGACTAAGTGATGGATGTTTAAATTCATTCATATTTCCATCTACTCTTTTTACATCAACTATAATTTTTGTATCAAAATGCTTTGTGTTCGAACAAAATACTCCCACACTGAACATCTTACTTTATTCTAAGGCTTTACAATAAGTGTTTCAGGCTTACTGGTGAATCATAAAAACGCATCATTGTGTTGGGTCTAGAACATTTAAAATTACTGCCTGCTTCAAAATTACTCACAGGATTAGTACCACTGTTCTGCTCCGTCTTCAGCAGAAGAACTATAATTTCTAATGAAGCATGTGCTTTAGTTCAAAACTAAATGCCAAAATCATTTGCTCTGATATCTCAAGCTGGAAAGGGAGAACGCTGAAATCTCCAGATCTCAGCTAAAACAAACACTATTTAGGAAAGACCAGTCTTTTGAGTAACATGCACTGACATTATATTAATCCTCATCCATGTAGTTTATTGTAAAACTAGCCATCAATCAAAGCAAAACAGAGTACAGCTCTTTGAACATTATTTTATCATGGCGAATTCCTAAGGACAAGTTCCTTCTTCAAAAGTTAATGAAGATACTGATTTATCCACTTGCTAAATAAGTGGACGCTTGTCCACTTAAAAGGTAGGAAACACCACTATTTTTGTCATCAGTGGGAATGGAGGGGATGAAAATCTTACAGAAAGTAAGTGGTAGAATGGCAAGGAATAAATGCTAGAAGTCCTTATATTCTGAATCTCTCTTCTTTTTTTTTTTTTTATTTTTACAATTCCATTAACTCTATCAGATCCTACACATTGGTTGGGACGTCACTCTCATAAGAAGATTAGATCTGATTTTTTGAAGAATGGGAACATGTCAAATGTGATATAAAGACCTCTGTCATACCAAACACCAAAATATTTCAGCATTCTGACACAATCATCGCTGCCATTTAGCTATTGCTTTGCAGTAGAGGATGCTCTGGGAATAAAAGCACTTTTTGGATTTCTAATTCCCCTGGGTTTTAATATTCAAGTACTAAGCATGAAAAACATAAGTAAAGCAGGCATTTGAAATTAGGCATATAAAAGCTCTCACTTCCTTTTTTCATATATAATACATATCTAATTATGTTCTGAATCTGGTAAAAACAACCTACAATTCTTTGGTCAGTATAATCCCCACTGCTGTACGCTGTGGCCAGAGTTGACGAGCACTTCTCTGCATACCAGGGAGAAAGGCCTTGCTGAGAAGCACTGCTAATGGAGATGGTGTAGATACTATCAGTGTAACCATCACAGTCACAGTTGTCACCCTGACGACCTCCATTTCCAGAAGCCCATACAAAAATGGAGCCCTTTCCATTTCGGCCCTAGAGGAAATGAAAGAAGAGATTATCAGAGGAAGAAGAGGAAATTCAGTCTTTGCATTCTTAACTACTACTCCCCACAAAAAAATGACAGCATAAAATCTCAAACATTTGCAGATGGAAGAAGACAATTTTCCACAGGCACTGTGGAAGACAGCTGGAAAAAATGGGCTGGATGATATATCCTACTTTATATCTTTTAGTTCATCTAGTCTAGATTTAGTATTCCAAATACAGCAACTTTTCTCAAAGTAAGTTTTATATTGAAAAAGAAGCTGTGCTCAACAGGTAAGTTTTCCCATGTACCAGTGTTTGGTCCTAAGTATTTTTAGGAAAAATCACTGTATTTAAAAGAAATGGCAAGTTTCTCAGAAGTTACTTCACCTGCACTTCAACGTCTCTCAGATGCTTAAGGCTAAGGCATATGCTTAAGAGCTCTTCTAGTTCATCAAGAAAAACTGCTGTGCAACTCCATCACCAACCAATTTAAATGGTAGGGAAAAGCAGTCAGATCCTTGCAAATGGATGCTTGGAAATTAATGGGTAAGTTTACTTCCCTTAATAAATAAAACAGTCCATAAAAAAAATCTGTGTTCAACACAAAGATAATCTGCTTTTTCAGTCTGAGACCACAGAACATTGGCTCCCTAATTCTTGCCTGTAATTCTCCTTTTTTTTTTTTGCTATCTACTTACAGACTTAGATCTCTGTTTATCATCAGCTCATTCCTCTCAGCCTCCATTCTTCCCTCAGTGAATGCCTGTCAGTTGTCAGACTGCTCTTTGTCTTCTTCTCTCCTTCTGTTCTGTCTGCTAATGTTAATTGCCCTTTTCTCCAGAATCCTTTCTGCATGTGCCCTTCAGGCTTGCCTCCATTTCTTTCCTTTCTCATCTGCCTGATTCAATTTTCTTCTCTGTACCTGGCCATCTTTAGACGCTTTTTCACCTCATTGGCAAGGGCAGTTTATTTATATATTCTCAATAGCTCTCACAGTCTGCCCCCTACTTATTATCCAAACACATCTAAAGAGGATAACATAAAAAAGAATTGTAAAACCAATGTTTTCAATACTCTCAATCATATATTTTTAACATCTTCCTTTTAATTGGAACCTGATATGCACTAACTTATTAACTAGTGCAATTAACAAGGTAGATGTCCATCCACACGGTGCTAAAATGCATCACTATTTCACCAAGTACAATACTCACCAAGCAGAAACTTTGTATTAATTTTTTATAGGTTCTCAGTGCAGAAATCCAATTACTGTTCAGAGCAAAACAAGCAGTCAGAGAAGATGGGGGCAGGGTAAGACAAAGGCAGCAAAAGTAAAGGGGGAAAACAAAAGGTTATCTGTAGAGGATACCAGCCTAAATTCAGATTAGAAAGCTGTACTGGTGTTTTTAAGTTATGTTCTGGCTGGCAATTTCTCTGACCTGTACAATTAAAATCCCTTTCCACATTTTCAATTGCTTTTGAGTGACAACAGCACTAATTTTCCTTTTCCTTCCTGATAGGCATGATTTTTACATTCTGTCTTCTTTCTCTTAAGTATCCTACCTGTTTTATCCCATATTCAAAAGCCTTCTGTGCCAGTCTGCCAGGTCCCTCTACAGTTTTACCATCATCATTAGGGCCCCAGCTTGCACTGTAAATATCCACGTGTTCAGGATTGAAGCCAATTGAACTGGCTTCAATGGCATCGGTGACTATTCCATCCAGCATACGTATACCTTAACAGGAAAAAACAGGCAGATTGGATTTATTTTCTGTTCTCTCTTCTTTATCTTACTTAATGGTTTGCAAAGTCTCCAGCACAATTAATACATAATTATTACACATCGACCTACCATTTAAGTAACACTCAATACAGTTATAAAGTCCATGTGAAACAGTATACTTACCCTTTATTTGCAGAGCTTGGCACTCTCTATGCATATTAAAAACAAACTTGTAAAATCTTGATTGCACCTTATTTACTTCTTTCTCTCTTTTTGCACAGAGCCAAAAAGATATGTTATATACTGCTGCTACTTTTTCTCATTGCACTGAGTGTTCTTTTTTGACTTCTCTTTCTTCCTCTTTGTTAAATTTGTAACAGACTTCTTTCCTCAAATTGCTAATAAGTGACTGAAATTAAACAGGTTTTATCAACATTTCTTCGACCTTTAAGATTTGTAGTTCTAGTTCAAAAAGGTAGCTCAGAATGTTATGCCTAAAACACTTGATCCTCACAGCCTTCAAACATTTGCTGTCTTTGTGATACTATTTCACTAGCTCTTCAGTCTTCACCACAAAAGATTCTCACTGCTGTTTTCCTACTTCATTCTTCCTACTGTGAGCAATCCAGAGACGCTCATGGTATCTAGCCATAAACATTTTATTGGCAACTGCACAAGGTAACCTTCTTCAGAGAAAGCCTGATACTTAAAGGGATACTTAAAATCCAGTGGCAAACAGCAGCTCATCTGCACTGCATCTTCAGCTCTGCAAATCTCTGCATCTGCTAGGATTGCTACTGCTGGATGGGGATAGTCTGGCAAAATTCCCAACATGACATGCCTCTCCAGCAAGAGCAACAGCATAGCAGAATCCTGACAGAGTAGTCAGGATTCAGCTTGGATATTCCAGCAACAAAAATGTCTGCGTTCCCTTGCAAGTTAGTACCATAGCAGCTGCCCATTGCAGGCAGTTGGTGAACACTCATTTGCTAGCACAGAATTTCATGGAGATTCTTCCAAAGCAAAACAGGCAAAATGGGAGTGTTCTATTACAAAAGAAAAGAAAAACAAAAGACCCTTTGCTGCACATCTCAATCACTCATGCTTTTTTATATTATAAAGGTGGAGGGAGGAAAAAAGTCTATAAATATAATTCTTTGCCCAAATGGCTAGTCTTTAAGACTCCTAACATCTCCGAGAGAAAGTTGTGTTTTATTATTTCATATTAATTAGTGCCAAAATGAGACATAAAGGAGTTAATCAGCTCACCCACTGCCACTCCACTGTTGGTGGTAAAGCTGGAAATAGCACCAAGGTGTGTCTTGTACTTCAGATGCTAAAAAACAACACTTAATCCTGGCTAGCCTTAAACTCAAGCCATTTACTCATTTTTTTGGCTCAGAATCATGGGATTCTCTCATACCAGTGTGCTGTGAGCAAAGATCTGTCTGTGTGGCAACGACTGCAAGCTCTGGGTGCTCAGTTGTAACAAATAATGAGATATTGGGAATGCAGAGACTAGTATACAGATATTTCCCAAACAAGACAAAGCCAACCATGCAGATAAATAACACAAAAAGGATGAAAAGAAAAACATGGACAACACACTGGTGAATACAGCTCAAGAAAAAAAAAATGCTGTCTTAGCTTTATAATCAGCAAAAATCCTATTCATTTAAGTCAATCCAGAGGTTTGATAACTACAGTGATATTTCCCTAAGCAGAGTCCCATTGTTTGCTCCTGCACATTGTTTCCCATTCTTCCACATGCTTATTCCCATCACCAGTGCCACAAATTCAAAACCAGGCAAAGCCCAACACAGTTATACCTGCCTGGCAGAAAGGCTATATTTAGTAAAATGCCACTGTGCTGGAACTCTCAGCCCAGTCCTTTGTAAAATGGAGCTTCTTAATCATTTGATTTCCATGGCAGCACCAGAGAAATATCATAGAACAGTCTTATGGTTAGATATGTGTAAATATATATGTTCTGCTTTACTACAAAGACCATTGAAATGCACACATTTCTGAACTCCATACAAAGAAACAAGTATATATTAACTGAGACTGAATCGTATCACTTTTAAAATTGACATTAAGTATTTTTTCCAAGCAGTCCTCAGAAAACCCCATGGGACACATGGCCATAAGGTACTGAAGAGACTAAGCAAGTAAAACATTTCAGAAAATTGCCAGACATTAACATGACTAATGAGGACACTCAGGATTAAACTTACTACTTTTAAGGAAAACAAAAAATATGAATGGAATCTTTTATCTCTCAAGGCAGAGTTAAACCAAACTTCAATGGTGAAGATTATAGAACAGACTACTCCAAATGTCAGGGTTTCTTTCTCTAAAGCAGCTATTGTCAGAGAGAAGATACTGGCCACAGACCGCTGGATTTATTTGGTATGGCAACTGCTACAAGCAAACAACCACTTAAGGTAGTCAGCCTGAACTAATGTCAAATAGAACTGTGTAACACATCCTTCCATGGATTTAAAATATGATTGCAAAGAAACATAAAGCCTCTATAGCTTTGAATATCAAAAAAAGCCTTCCAGTTTAGTTGATCCAAATTCATCTGAATCCTTTGAAGACTTCTCCAATCTCTCACTGTTCTTCACCTGCACTTTTGATACATCTCTATCTCTTATCAGGCTAATCATACATACCCTTGTATAATTTCTTTCAGTTTCTTCTTTCTCTCTCTTCCCCTGACCTAAAGCAGCTTTCTGGACGGCTGGATTGCATTTCCTCCCATTAGCTGCCTTTCCTAGACAAATCAGCTGGCACAGATTTGTAGTTTGCATTTGCAGATGAAGACAGGGCACATGCAATACTGGAAGAATCTTCTCTGTAGATGCAAGTGCCTTAGAATATGGGCGCTGTGGGAGTTCAAGTATCTTTGCAGTTTCATCCATTTTGCCCTGCTTTGAAAATTTAGTGTCTTTGCCTTGTGAATGAGATATTTTATTTAAACAGAGAATGACAGTGTGATGCATTATGGCAAAGGCAGACTGCAAAGCTGACATCTATGACAGCTCAGTAGAGTCAATAGAAACCTAGAAACGAATAAGACTGAAATGGTGGGAATAGCAGTTATGGTTGTCGGTTGTCATTCATTGTCCTTTGTTTAGGAGGAAAAAAGGAAGTAATGGTAAAACTAGGATTTTACAAGTTTCTCTTCCTCGAGATAAAGGTTGCTCTTGCAACAGATAGTTTGAGCATGTCTATTTCATGAACCTATAATGGATTAAACTTTCAATTGCTGCTTTAAAATATCACAATTATTGATTGAGAAGTAAGAAGACTTTACCTATTTTCAAAATTAACTTATGGTTGTAGCAGAGAAGGAAGCTGTTGAAACAAATGCCACTATAGTATGAGTATTTTGACTGACATGACCTCCCAGATCTAACTGTGTAGGTGAAAACAGTATGCTGCAAAGCATGGGTATAAATGTGGATACGCTTGCTTTTACTCACTCGTTCTGTTTTCTTTTTATGCCACCTCCTTCGAGCAGAAGCAGCTAAAAGAAGTGATCTAATTGTTCATTAAAAGATAAAGTCTCATGTCTGGGCACAATCTATACCCAAGATATAAACTAAATTCCAGAAAATATGTTGGCACTTTAGAAATTGTGTCATATAGATGTAACACTGTGATCAGAGGATTTTGTAGTCTAATACTGTGAGCAACATTTCCTGAGAAGGACAAACCATCAGTATATCAGATTA
Source organism: Crypturellus tataupa (assembly GCA_034781795.1). Lineage (NCBI taxonomy): Eukaryota > Metazoa > Chordata > Aves > Tinamiformes > Tinamidae > Crypturellus > Crypturellus tataupa. Next base: position 2,474,201 of record JAWLRI010000560.1, read on the forward strand.
ATCATGACTGGGAACATCTGGCACTTCCCAGAATCTGTCTGATAGCCATTCATACCAGACATTATTTTTGTTTTCTTACCTCCAACTTTTGAATTGTAGGCTACTCCAACCCCACATTTTTTATTGTTGGCTTGCATGGCAATTTCTCCTGCACACCGTGTCCCATGCCTGAATAAATACAGCAAGAATAAACAACATATGATAAACCACATACCTCTCTGTAATATACACAAAGACTCACCAATGATCTTCCTGACCTTCCTGATTTAGCAGATGTCTTCCTTTACCTGAATGTAATGCAACTATTGATTAACTTTTGAATTACGCCTACCTGATGCAAAAATACTTGTTTCTCTTAGGCCTCAATCGACATAAATGTACCCATTTAATCATCAAGATGTCATCACAATGAGGTGATAAATACCTAATTGAAACCACATTGCAGTCCACAGACCCACTGGCTATGAGTACTTTACCAGTACATAAAATTGAAGTAACATTATAGGGCTAAGAAGCTGCTAAAATCTTTCAGAAAGAAATGTGAACAAATCACTTTTAATCAGATATTCAGATATTTTACTTTCTGCATTTAATTCAAATTTCACATAGCCTTTAAAATACCTTCACTGTTGCTAATTTTTCTTGTGACCAAGTATTTCCTATGTAATTTTTTCTTGCCATAGGGGATTCTTGCTCCTCAATATAAGCATCATTGCTCCTCAATATAACCTTCCTATAAGCGTAATTGTAAAAGAGTAGTATTATTTAACTCTAAGAATGTTATTCAGTGAAGTGTTTGAATGCTTCTGGACTGAATTCCATTTACTTATTAAAAAAGATTAGAGATAATACAGGTAGATTTAAGAGATAATGCCACAGGAACCAAAGAATAACGGCCTCCCACTCTTAAATAATGCTATAACAAAATAGAAATGTAATTTCCTAAATGTTCCAGTCATGGTACATTCATCCTTTGACTGACTGCTTTATTTCCACACAATTTCTGATTTATGTTGTGGATGCTATTACATTGTCTAACAGACAATACTTCCTTACTGCATCTTTACTGAATAGAGGTATCCTAAATGGTTTAGTAAATGGGCTTTTTCTGCACAACAGTTTTTAAAGAGGTCCATTCTCTTCTCTTTCTAATAAGACAAAATCGCTCCCTGAACTTCCATGGGTGAACTTGGATATGACAGCTTCATCATGATGTTCCACTGAGTTCCACAGAATGGCTCTAAAGAGAACATGGGAAAAAATTTCTCACGCCTTCCAAGACACATAATTACACTACGTGAAAGAGCTTTTTGTCCACGCTCGGGTCTTCCAAAACTTCCAGTTTCATATATATCTGTTGCATTGAGCATGGACAAATTCTGTACTTGAATATCCTAACACAAAATAATAGTTTACTCTTTTGTTCTCTTTAGACATCTGGGAAGCTACTCACTTGTTTTCATTTGTCGGGTCATATCTAGGAAAAGGATCGTGATCATTGTCATTGAAATCATAACTTGCCTTTGGATCCTATATTAAAAAAAAAAGAATTAATCATGACAAGTAGAAAGTGGATTTAAAATCTTTTAATGAAAGGGTTTTTACAGTCCTTATTAATTTTGTGTGTCTCATGTTGACAGCAATCAAGACAATAAAATTTGAAAGGCATTAACAGTTCCATAAACTTTTTATGGAGCTAGAAAGATTTTCATAATTCAGCATTAAACCTTTGTATACAAAAATGCGTGGGAACTAAATTCAGTTAAAAAAAAAAAAAAAAAAACTATCTCTGTTAAATAACATTCATCTTTCTATGACACGGATGAGGTTTCAAACTACACTCAAGGCCAATATTTCAGCCTCCATGATGTAGGGGCTGCCTTACCAAACAGAGAGCAGGCTGGAGAAGAGTGCCTGTATATTCAGTTTACAAAATTTTAATGCCTATACTTACATAGTTATCATAGATGTCAGTATGATTCCACTCCAAGCCATCGTCTAGTACTGTGATGACAACACCTTTTCCTGTGATCCCTTTTTGCCACACAGGGATAACATGAAGATCCAGTTTGGGCAGTGATGGAGTTACTCTTGTATCTTGCTAGGGAACAGAAAAGAATAACAAAAAAACAGTTCAACAGTTTTGTCATTTATATTACACAGGTCCAAAGACAAGGTGCTCTAAATGATCCCAGCCCTAACCTGTATCTTTTACATCAATTTCCCAAAAATTAAACAAAAAATGAGCTTGCCAAAACCTTCATAGCACCAAAACACTTCTCATATTACTTAAAACTTCCTGGAGACCACCCTGAATAAAGATAATCTTGTACTAATTAGAGATGGACAACAAAAACACAGGGAATGGTAGGGAAGTGCTAATGATCCTTGAAAAATCAAATCAATAACCAGATCTACTGATGCTTGTTCGTTTCACCTGATGAGAAGTTAGGGCTAGCTCCATTGTGAAGCAAACTGCATTTTCCCCATATATACTTTCTCCTTTGAAGTCTGAGCTAGCCAGAGCAAAATAATTAATGGATAAAACAATTAAGGTAGCCACTTGGTTATGAACAACTGTGCTGAATCATAACTTGCTGTTTACTACCTTCCTTATTGTTCCTGTGGAAAATCAATTGGAAGCATGAATCATCTAAAGCTCTTTTATCCAAAGCAAGTTTTTTAAAGAATAGCTAAATGGGTCAGTTTTCTGCTCTAATATGAAGTATATACCACATACATCTAAGTTAGAAACCTTGCTTACTACCCTATAACACACAGTTGTAAACCCTAAAATTTTCTTCATTTTTTTTCTGTGCATATTTACCTAACGTAATTGCACATTTTTTTATCTTTGTTTCCAGCAGAATGCTGCACAAGAAATGTGGTTTAGATAAGGAAATATGACTTTCCTTTCTTTCTGACTGCTGTGGCTCAGGAAATTTTTTAAGGTTTTAAGTTTTGTTCTCTAGAACCCATCAAATAATCACTTTTCTAGTGATGCATGAAACACTTTGAATGGAAAAAAACACTGACATCAAATCAGGCAATGACATTTATTATTACAAGGCAAGAGAAATATTTTGGAAGAAAATGTTTAACACTTTTACATGTTTAATCTGAAATTACAATATATATTAGAAACAAGTACAAGCATCATCTTCTCTGTTTCTTATGTGGGAAAAGAAGTGAAAACCACACAAAGCTGGAAAGATGAACTGATTCTCCTAGAGAGTACATTTCTTCCCTCATAAAACAGCTTTTCTCGTACTCTAAGTGTGTTTGTGTATTTGTCCAATAAAATCACCTTGGAAATTCCCCGTTTCCTGTAAGTGAAGAAATAAGGAGAGAAGAGAGCACAAAACCAGTTCTGCAGAAATGTAAAACCCTTTCAGATTTCTATTTTCTGTGTTCAGAGGAAGCTTGCAGGAATCTTCTTGGAAATAGTTTATGCTATGCATTTTGTGGTTTTTTTTCTTCCAAATCAAAGGAATAAGAGGGCAAAACTTCATACAAATGGCTTAGACTTTGGTCAGCTTTCTCTAAGTAGAACTCAAGAAGAAAAAAAAACCTCAAGAAGTGGAACCAGGTTTGTGTTTGAGGATTTCTTTTGATTTGCATCCTTAATCCTATAACTATCCTAAGCAGAACTAATGAAGACTAGACTAAAGGCACAACAATGGAAGACAGAATTACAAAAAGAAAAAGAATAAATAAAAAACACAATTAACTGTGTTTTTGATTTGTCACATACATGAAACTATAGAGGGCAGAAAATTCCTTTTTATTTATATTTTGAACATCTGAGCTGTAGAGAAACTCTTCACTTTAAATCAGTCTTCAAAGAGTCAAGGTGCTTGTCATATGAATAAGAGATTTCGTTTTCTTATGGAGGATGCAATATTCACTACCAAATTTAATAAAGAAATAAACGGTCAACCTCAGAGATGATACAAGAAAACTTATACAACAGCAATTTTTTAAAATTCTTATAAAGTTGAGCTTTAGCTTTTCTACCGCTTTCTAATGTCAAGCACCATGCAGAGCAGCAGCTGAATTGGCGGCTAGAATTTTTGCACAAACTACACTTTGAAAAAGACAGAAGGTTGACTGCAAATATGATGCATGCATCTTCATCTACTCCGTTCAATGCAATCACTTTAATACTGCTAAAAATACAGCTGATAACTGAAATTCATCACCCCCATTCTACAATGAAACAAATTCTTACCAGATACCACTGCTGATTCCACATAGGATCATTGAAAAGGTTTGCTGCTGAGTCTTTCAGGGTGGCACGCTTAGTTCGCTTTTTTTCATACTGCTGTTCTGCCCATGACACCTACAATTATTTGTATAAACATGAAAGGTAAGCAAGCCTCAACAGGTTAAAGATTTTCTTAACCTAGAGGGCAAGGGCAGAGAGTACTTAAGGGAAGAGGACTTGGAGAAATCATAATACTATAATATCAATTCATATAAAATCATTTCAACTCCTGTGAATGCCACATAATGCAGGCTTTTCTGTTGAATGTTATCTAAGCTGTGGTGGTTACTCAAACAATCAGGACACCGTTCCTTTTCTCTATCTACATTTTACTGTACCTGTGAGTGCTAGGAATATACAGAGAAAGACAGATTCACTCTGGCTTTAGTCTAGCAGTCGTAATGACACTGTTACTCATAATCCAGCTGGACCTTCAAGTCTCCTTCCCAGCAGTGTTTTGAAGTGTGTTCAATTAGAAAGCTATGAATATTGGACTAACTTCATCACTGGCATAATTCCATTTAACGCAACTGGAAGCCAAAATGATCCCGCGTTTTGCTAATGTGTCTATGTACTGAACTGTAGAGCATTTATGCATTTATGCATCAACACAACCATCTCTAAAGTTACTAGTTTGCATTCTGAAAATGCTTCCTGCTTTGCTCTCCTGAACCAGTTACTATAACCGTCTCAAATCAAATCCAAATTCTGACACCTTTCTTTAGGCTGTGTACTCCATCTGTAAATAAGGATAAAATGTTACTCATTGCTGGACTACTACTCTGACACAGAGCAGGCTAGTGTTCTCATCCCAATTTTCAGATATGAACAGCAAACTTAAGCTCAGTATATTGCCATGATCCTGCAACAAGCCTCAGGTGGAGGATGCCTTTGCATCTAGCTTTGCTTTAAAACTCTGAACAGGTTTCAGTGCTTTTCTGTACTGTCATCCAATCATTTTATGGTTCTTATATCTGTCACCATATGATACAGTAATGAGTGACTCAGAAATTATTATAATAAAGAAATGCACTGATTTGATCAAAATACACTCTTCCTAATGTGAGTCTAATGGAAATTAGGTTCAAGAACATAAACCCTTAAAAATGGAAGCTACTCTACACAAGTAATTAGAAAGCTCTCACATCATACTCACTTTGTGACGTACCTGGTGCTAGAAGTAGTACAAATGGACAGTTCTACTAGCCTGAGTTACCAACAGAAGATAAACATATCCACACAAGATTCAACATTTAAAACTGCTTTACTGATATCTAAGAGATATCAAACATATATATGCAGAGGTTAGAGCACTTCTTTTTCTCTCTCGTTCCTGCTTACAGCAAAGCTTAGCCTCTTCATTACCTAACGGTAATTAACTTTTGACACCTTCCATGCTTGTTATTTTTGTGATGTGGACGGCTGCTCTGTGGGAAATGAGCTGAGACCACCAAGCACATATGTCACCGAAATAAGCCAAATGTTTGTCACTCAGCAGCTGGACTGTGTTCAAACTACTCATCTATTACAAAAGGCCTCATGCCAAATCTCCTCCAGCCACTGATAATATGAAATAGTGAAAATGATTTTGATTCAAGTCCCTTGCAAGAAAATAAATTTGGGAGCCAGTGCAAATATTGAAAGTTAAGGAACCAGATAATTACATCCTCTCAAAACATTCACAGCCATTATGTATTATACAGCAAACAGATACAGGAAGCAGATAAATACTCAGACTGCAGCCACATTTTGCCTCAGCCTTCACACCTAACATAATTCATGAAGGACCTATACAGACAAAATTTTCTCCTTTTTCCCCTTTTTAAAGGGTTAATTATAATCTTTCAGAATAAGCTGTTACTGAGTAAGTGCAGCTCTCTGGAGTAAGGGTCCATGTATAACTACATAACATTACATGATTGCTTTCTATTTGTATACTTACATAATGACATAATTGCATCTCACTCATTCACATAGCTAATTTGCATGCTCCACAGTAAATAAAAGGGAAATTGGAGAAAACTTAACAAATCACCTGTAGCACTTTGAAGCCATGTTTTTAGGATCTAAGGAAATAAATTTGCCATAATGATTGGCAGTAAGCTATGTAACACAATCGCATCCATTCTGCTTACAACATTAGAATTCAGTGTACTAAATACAATCATGTTTTCCCGTTTCCCTGCATAATATATGCATTCCAGGTAATCAGTCCAAAAACAAGAAGAAACTGCAACCAAAATTCCATTCCTGAACACTGTATTATGACAGTATTGAAAATTTGAACATAGGTTTGGGTATTAATTAGATCATTTGCATTAGATCCCTTTTATGTCCTATATATACAATTGCCCACACTAAAACTCTGACTTTGGACATCCTAATTTAGAATGATTTCACCTAACAAACTTAGCTGGTAAACCAAGTTTACAATTAGGTGGGAATTTGCTGTTTTCAAAGAGAATAGGCAAAACAAAGCATTTACTGCATGTCCCCCTTCCTTTGTTCTTCTGTATAAACATGGAATGGCATTTGCAATCCTAAATTTCACTCAAATCATTTGTTCTCATGTGTTCTGTCCTCAAATGACAAAAGGGTATTTTTCACAACGAGACAGCTCAAAGTTTGGGACAGCTAATATCTTGATTGAGATTGCTGCAATAGTGCTAATGTGAGTTCACTATTCTGAAGCTTACCAGAAACTGTGCTTAGGAGTAGCAGACAGCATTCTGCTCCCTTCTTTAAATCTGGCACCCTACTCGCTTTCCCAGCATGTTTACCAACAGGCTTCTGTATCTCTCAAATGCAGTTTCCTTCACCAGTGAATCTACCTCAGAACACTTAAGCCTTGGCAGGCTGAACTCCTCTACACTGTGCTCGTTCTCCGATTTCAATGGGATTCTAGAGTACCCAAATACTAGAGGTTTGTGATAGGTCTCTTTGAAAACAGGTTTTAGCTTGCCACAGAAGTGAACACAGCAAAATCTCAGTCCTTTCTCTTTCCTTATGTTTTTTGCAACATTCAGTCACTTTAAATCAAACCTAATTTCCATGGTTATTGCACAGACATGTTCTAATTAAGCTCACTGTATCTACAGACTTTTTACTCTGAGCCCTGTGGTTCCTCACTCGTATTTTCATCAACACACACTGACATCCAAGAATCCAAACCTTGCAATAAGGCAAACCTTAAATCTTAATTTGGAAAACACTTGCAAAAAATATGGCAAAAGAGGGTCAGATTCTGCCTCTTAATGAGAGAATAATGAAGTATTATTCAACATGAGTATGGATTGCTGAATCTATTAGACTTGCAAAATGCGTAAAGTATGCCTGTGACCTCATTAGAAAGCCAGCAACACAGAGACAGCATAAAAAAAAGGATACAGGACATAAAAAATATACAAATGTAACCCTTACCCGCTCATCATCGGAAAGTCTTTTAGTGATATGAATGGCACTTCTTCGAGACCGCCTTGGATGGTTTTTATGTCTGAATAGGTAGTGATTTTTGAGTGATCCAATCTATAAAACAGAGTCAGACTTTAAATACTGAGAGGTATTCCCCTACTGCACACTAATATCAACCATCATAACCTGTCAGAATTTATTCAATAGATGAAAGAGCAAGACACTAGCCTCTAGATATTTTAATTGGAATTAAAACACTTTTCAAGAAGAAGTTCTCACCACAACCTGTCCGCTTTTAGAACGAACTGGGGCAAAATGACCTCACTCGAGCTACTCTGCTCTTGTCGTAGCCACCTGTACCTCTATACCTGACACCACCTATGTGTTACATGTTACTTATGTGTTGAAACAGCCCCATTTCGAAAGCCTCGAACACGTCCTGAGCTAGCACCTGCGGAGCTGGGCCCTGCCGAGCGCCGCTGGCTCCGGACCCTCGCGGGGCGCAGGGAAGGCGCTGTTACGCAAAGGCAGTTACTCATCCCTGACAACGCTGACGTCATGGCATCCCAAAAAAAGACCAAAAAAAAAGAAAAAAAAAAGGTCCCCGAGTGAGGTTGCGCCCGCAGCAGCCCCGCCAGGGCCGCTCCGCAGGGCGCCCCTGCGCGGCGGGCGGCCCCGCGGGGCAGCCGGCAGCCCGCGC
>JAWLRI010000560.1:2483465-2497119 GCA_034781795.1 Crypturellus tataupa
CGCCGCTGGGCGACCGTTGGGGGCCGGGCGGCGGCCCGAGGGGCGCGGGCGCTGCCCCCTCTGCCCGCGTTTCACCTTTAAAACACGGGGAGACCCGCGCGGGTTTGTCAAGTCCTTAAAACCAAATCCTTCTCGGCACATTTCTTTCCTTCCTTCCTTTCTTTCTTTCTCTCTTTTCACCCCTTTATTTATTAACTTTTAGATGTCGTTGGGAGGAGCTGTGCTCAAACCCTAGCATCATTACCAGAGGAGAGCGGGGAGAATAAAACATTTTCCAATTAAGCTAATAACCCGGGACCAACTGTGCAGCAATGCTTGATGAATGCGCGTGGTCCCGGTGCTTCCAGCACACCGTAGGTATGCTGCTGCATTAACCGGCGCTGCTGCCCAGCCGGGTTACGTAACAATAACTATTATTATTGTTTTCCTGAAATACAATTCTATTTTTTTTATATATATATTCAAAGGTGTGCATTGTTGCCATTTCTCAAAAAATACTGGGATTTGTTAAACATTCATTTCTATGGTTTCATTTTTCCATCTACATCTCCCCATCTCCTAAGATTTTATTTTGCTTTCCTGCTGCACTTCCCACTGCCTTTCCTTTCCTCACATTTCAGAAAACGTCCCCAAACTTGTCCTAATGCTCCATATTTGCTTTTGTTTCTGACTCCAGAACTGAGCCCTGCAGCAGTCTCTGCTTACAGTTAACTACATTTAACTGCTTGATTCTTCCAACTTATTTTTCTTATGTCAAAGAAAGTACTCAGTATAGAGAGATCTGTTAACATTGTGGTTTTTTTGCATATATGACCCACTTAATCCTAATACAGCTTTTATGGCTTTGTGTTAAGGCTAATCTGCTTCCTTTGATGTCAGGAGAGCCAGTAAAATATGAGGCAAAGAAATAGAAAAATTGCTTTCAAGTACTGAGTTGCACTTTGTCCTTCTGTTTTGCTGAGTGACAAATATGATTGCTCTATTCTTCATTGGCTTTAAAATATGAAGATAATGGAAAACATAAATAGGAAGCAATGAAGAGTGGAAGATAGAGCAATTCTCAAAGGCCAACATTTTAGCATCTGAAATCCTAGCCCTGAAAATCATTGTATCAGGATGAGTAAAATGCTCTAGAGTCCCACAAGGACTGCTGGGTTCCCAGGGGGATCAGGGTCTCTGATGATCACAACTGAAGTATGGGCCATTACGCTTACAGGAGACCAAAATAAAAAGAATTTCAGTGGATCAAGGGAGGGGGGAAACAATGGTGACCTAAATACACTAGAATATCAGTAAAATATCAATACGTATCAATACAGAATAACAATAAAATGGCACTACGGCACCACGTTGCTATTCACCAATGCTCATTTTTCTGCAGCATGCTAATGATAGTACAGAGTTTCTCAAAGTCAAGGTAGAGACTAGCACTTGTGTTTTCTGTTCATTTTAATTTGTTGTATTCTCTCCATGATTGTTTTTCAGCGTAGGCTGCCAAAAATATATTTTCTTCACTTTCCTGGACAGATGCCTTAAAGACTCCTGTGTTCCATTTTTAGCACTGCGTTTCTGAGGCTTTCTTCCAATGTGTTTGTCTTCCAAGCAATTTCTGGGTCCACGCAGGTCTTTCTTGCGTCAGTGTTACCAGCACTGTTCCACTTAGAACACAAAGGGCTTTTAACCTCTCATTTTGCATCATTGCGACTGCAATTCCCAAGTTTTACATATACTATTAAACACTGTTTTACATTTACCATTAAACAAATGTGCAGAAACATGGTCTACATAAAAGAAATTAAGAAAAAGGTGTATATATATATATATAAAGAAATTTTAAATTTATATATGCAAGTCTTAAGTCAAATAAGTGGTGGGCAAGTGGAGTCTCTGGACTCTTTTCTAAATTATTAATTCATTCAAATGTGCTTATTTATTGGGAGACCTTTTGTTTAGGCTTGTGTATCCAGAGACACGAGTTGTGCTAGAGAAAGAGCCACACTCTGTGCCATCCTGGTTATCCTATCATTCCATTAATGAAGGATGCTCTCCAGCCCACTACATTCCCGTCTAATAATAGCACAGTGAAAGGGAACAGCTTGCTCAGCAGCATCAGGTGGAGTCACATCTAATTGTTTCATGCTCCATAAACACTTTGGATTTCTTGTTTATCAAGGAAAGATTTATTTAGCTCCTACTGCCCCCAGTGGTATTGTGCTTTAGCCTAAGATCAGACACAAACATAATACGAATTATGAAAATATTATTTGTGATGTATAGCTTTAATTTAGTATTATATTCAGGATAACTTTGCTTCTAAAAGAACTGGGTTAAGGTAAGGACCTTCATATCTAATTGTGCAGAAATGTTTCATAAATAAACTCTTTTTTCTTTTTTTTTTTTCTTAAGTGTGCGATAACTAAGCATTAAATTCCCAAATGGAAGTATCTTTTTGGCCCAAGTGAAAGACTCCGCATAGGTAAGATGTGCATTAGGACACTCTATGATGCTCAGTGTGATGAAAGTCCTAAGCCATCAAAAATACCGCTCAGAATTGTACCCATAAATTTCAGGATGGCCAGAAATGAATCTTGTCAGTCCTGATTTTGGTTAAATATGGGTGTAAACCAGCAGTAATTCTCCTTTATTACAGCAGCATAAATGAACTCAAAACTGGTACCCGTGGGACAAGCATCTTTTCTCAGGCCTCCTCAGTAGCTATAAATATATATCTTCATCTATGTATGTTTTAGATTGCTCATCTGCAGCATATTTAACTCACAGGAATATTTTGCAGAACATTTTGTTAATGTTCAGTATCTTGCTGCAAAACACCCAGATGAAAGTGATATTGGGAATGTCCTTATGCACCCCAGGTGAAAGCATATTCCCACTGTAGCCAAAGGCAGTATTCCAACTCTCTCATTATGCTTAAGGGTTCAGCTGACTCTTTTTTCTTTCTCTTTGTCAAAAAGCATTTAAGGATCTCAAGCTGTAGCGGTATTTTTATGCCTGTGTTTCTGATCCTTCAAAAAGATGCCACTGCCGACGGGATCCTAGTTTTGAAGAGCCAAGCATGCACACACAGCATCGTATTCCCTTGCTCAATAGGTAGGCTAAAACATTGAAACCCGAACGATTATATTCAAGTCTCGACTCTGTGTTTCTGGGTCCAACTCGCTGCTTAATTGCTGTGGTGTCCGCCAGAACAGCCCTGCCTGTTTGCTGCAGCATATCCTGGGGGGAAAGGGGCGTATTGGGAAGTCCAAGAGACAGAGCCAAAGAGAAGGAGCAGGGATGTGGAGCAGGAATGAGTCTGTGCTCCGGCTGCTACAGCTTGGCTTTGTCAGCGACACATCACCTGGCACAGCCCTGTCACAGCTGCTGGAAGGCACAGACAGCAGGTATTCCTTGCTGTCCACATCCTCCTATCAGCTCTACGTTTTCTGTTCCTAGCAACCCTTTCCAGCAAGTTTTCCCCAGGGAACAGCCCACTCAGCTTTGGGGCAGTTCGAGGCCAGGGCCAGAGATGCCGACTTGGGCTCGGGGGAGGCTGGCGGGGCTGCCCTAGCTCATGCGGGCAGCAGAGGTGACCTGGCTGGTTTTCCGCATGCGAGATGGCTCGGAGCTGGGCAGCAGGAGCCCGGCAAATCCAGGGGCTTTGCCAGCTTGCAACGGCAGCTGTTTCCTGACGCAGATACTGACTGCGAGGCAAGAAGCACAGGCATGAAACACTGAAGCTCATGGAGTGAGGAAGCTGTCAGTGAAATAAAAGCATCCCAGGAAGCTATAAAGAGATAAAATTGTATTCCTTCATCTTTGTGCACTTCATAAAAGAGCAATTGTCTCTCTATTGAGATAATTAAGGAAAGAGTGAAGATGAATGGAAAAAGGTCATAATGAAAACCAAAGGCAGGTAAAACAGCATATTTTGATTTTCTATTTGCAGAAAACAAGCCCAAAATGTTTCAGGTGAACTCCATTGTTTTGTCATATTATTCTGAAAGAATATTGCTGACATATCGCATAACTAAAATTATTTTTGTTTCAGTCACAAAGCAAAAGCCAGTAAATTCCTTTCTCATGCCACCTCATACAGTTGACCCATTTGGTTCAGTAGAATGAAGCAAAACACTGTGGAGATTTCCTTCTGTATGCAAATTTAATTAGGTTAAAATCCTGAACATTCTTCTTGGATAAGCTAACAGCCTATCCATGTAGTAATCTAGAGAAGATGTGTTCATATGGAAAAGATCCTGGATGTTAGGGCTTCCCTGCGCTCCACCATGGCGCTGACAATGGGAGAAGAGCGTGGAGCTCAGCGCTGGGGTGTGTCTGCAGCGGCTCGTGCGCTGCAAGCCTTCGTCTCCAGGGAACAGCGCTGCTGGCAAAGACGGGGACGCTGTCTCAGGTGAGGAAGGCAGCGCACAAGACCAACCCCATCCCGGCTGGAGTGTTGGCGCTGCTCTAGCTATTACGGGCTTCCACAACTGAGGAGCTGCTTGCAGGCTGCTCTGAGTCAGTTTGCTGCATGCTGAGCAGCTCCGGGACCTGCGGTTTGCCAAAAACTCCGGCTTTGCCCTGGCCTTCGGGAGCTGCTCTGCACTGCCACCTGTCCCCAGCAAAGCCCAAAAGTGACCCTTCTCCCTTCTTTCATCCCTCACTCAGATGCATGAACACAGAGGAGCAGCACTGTGTAAAGAAACAAAGCAATATGACCACTAGTATCTGCATCTCACTACAAAATCTGTCATTAACTCTGCAAGATTAATCTTGCATCTTACCCAGCTAGTAGTAGCTAAATGACTCTTCAAGGTAAAGTTCAGGTTGCATAGTATAAAAAAATCAGTTGTGTAAGTATCAGTATCTTATTGATTTTTACTGATTGTCTTTGAAAGAGCCATTTTGAGATGGTTAGTAACACTTGCATGGGATTTTGCATCACAGATAGCTTGAATTTCCTACCTCTGAGCACTAAATTTTAAAACAGCAGTAGCTGAAAACACAGTTTGGTGCTAAACTAGATGCAGTAACTGGTGCAGTTTAATTATTTAAATATTAAAAGGGCATGCTGCTTAGCTTTAATTGGGCTCTGGTCAGAAGAGTACTCTGGAAACCCACTCTTTTTCAGGAACACTGTTTCTTTTTCTCTTTCTACAGGAGCCAACACTAAAAAGTAATTGAAGGATAGTATAAAAGACACCATATGTGTAGGCAATCACACAGAATATGGGAAACACCTGTTTTCCCTTCAATTACAGCCTGCAAGCTCGTGGGGCATGTTTATTCTGAGGGCATTACATTTGCCTGTGTAATAGCGCATGGCACATTTTCGGTTTTACTGCGGGCAAGCGCTGAGAACAGCTAATCATATCTGAATAAGTGAAAGGCAAACATGCCCTCCCAGCCATACGTACGCTTAAACAGGGACCTAATGACTCCACGCATTCCTCGCTGCATCCACTTGGACATGCGAGAAGCAGTTGGCCAACAACCTGCATTTGTAGCAACCTGGCTCACTTTGTTTGCTCTGAATCTCAAACTAATTCAACCAAAAAGCACGGGAAAATGCACGGGCAGGATGACTCAAGAACCAGGAAGGCCTGATAAGCAGCAATACTGCAACTATTAGGAGGATGTAAGGTCTTCCCAAATAAAGATTTTACTTCTGGTCATAGAGGGAGGCAGGTTGGAAAGTCCTTTCAGGCTAGTAATCCAGATGGCGGAAGTGATGAAGAAAAAGGAAAATTTTTAATGAAATGTTTTATCAATTTAATTTAAAAATATAAAACCCCACATTTTTAATTCTACACTTTGGTAATACTTTTAGTAATACTTTACTTACAGGAAAGGACCTCATTTTTGTCCTCATTTACAAGTTCTTCAATAAATCTCTTGTGAGGGGCAATAAATTCAAAAACTGTTGTACAAACATTTTAATAACAGTATAAATAATATCTTGGTGCTGATAAAAACATGACTGAGAATTCAAAATTACTATTTTTCTCAAATACTTCATTTAAAAGAAGCATTTTTGTTGAATTCTTCTCAGAGGATTAAGCACATGGATTAATTAATACAAAACAGCTCTCATACAGTGTTTTTCCTCTTCATGTGGTTTTTCAACTTTATCACTGTAATGATAAAGAGAAAAGACAGCAAAGAGAGAACATAAATAGAAGAAGACCTAGGTAAACAGATTAAAGTGCATTCAGAGAAAAATGGAAGCTATATAATTTTTTTATCTGTTCTCTCTTTCCTTCCTGTTTTTTTTTTCTGTAACAAGCTATGAGGTATTTCATACATGATTTGTATCTAAGTAACAAAATGTGACAACAACAGATGATTTTGGATTAAAAATTCAGAGAAGTTTCTTTCCTTTGTGAGAAAAGGATGGTCTCCTGGAAAAAATAAATAAATAAAACTAAGAGAAATGAAATTTTAAGCACTTCTTACCAACGTCAGTACATGGCCGGTGCTGTACACACATAAGGGAAGAGAAGTATCTCGTATTATCGAAAAAATGCATATTCCTATGACAAGTGAGGATGGCTGTTGGCAGAAGATGCCCGAGGGTGGGAGCAGCCTCCTGTCACCTTCCGAGTCTCTTTTAGCTGCCTGTCCCTGAGCACTGACCCCTGCCCACCCGCAGCAGTGCAGGGTGTCCCACCCCACCAGGCTGCAGGATCGTGCTTGTTTTTCGTGGTATCTGCTCATGGTTTAGAGGCTGTATTTCAGTGCCTACTGTCACCTTATCACTACTGGACACACTTTTCCAGCTCTCTGTCAAACTTATTTGTTGGGAAATACATCTCTGTAGTCACCTTTGTTTCAGTTTAAAGTACTACAGTTTGGATTAAGTCAATGCAGATAAAAAAATCATTTTAAAACTGAAATAATGCCCATATTTTGGGTTGTTCAGTACCACTAACACAGCATGAGACTGTGATGTGGCAAAGCTTTACTCCTTCTCAGCATATTTCAGATGTATGTATCTGAAATATACTCAGATGTATTTCAGATACTATCTGTATTATCCAACCTGTATTACTGACTGACACTTAGCCAGGCATATTTTGCATTTGGGGGCTTTCAAAGGCTACCTCTGTACTTTTATCGAAAAAGTCAAGTGCTGATTTATATCCAATGATTAAAATGCAACTTGAAAGGTACATGTGTTTGAGCTGCTCCATCACCACTATTAGAAAACAGTTTTTAAACAATTTCAAGCTATGATGAAGCAACGTCATTTCAAGGGAAATCACTCGCCTACCAAAACTGCTATTTAAATACAGAGCCAACTCTTCAGCACCTACAAGCTAATATGAAGCATTTTTTACTGGTGCCACCCTAAATAAAAAGATGATCCCACCACACACAAGGTACAGGATAACTGAGCTAATGGAGAATCAGACCCCAGCTCTGGGACTATTTTAATATTAAATATCACTGGGTTAGAGTAAAATATCTGAATAACTATTCCCTTTACAATTTATGAAAGGACCTGCTTCAAATGTCACTGCATGATTTAATCCCATCCTGTGTTTGGGGGAAACTGCAAAAGAAAGAGAAGGATATATTTCTTACAAGCAATCTTCCCTAAATCATCTTTTTCATGCCAAGTAATCACAGAGATTTCTTCCTCCTGCATGCATGTGATTTCCCTAGCTCCTCAGTGCTGAGTCCAGGGAAAAGCAGTCTTCCCTCCCTTGTGAAAACAAAACAGAGCTGGGCTGAGCCCAATGCTGTGGGATTGCACTTGCTGGGGAACATGCTCAATCGAGTATCATTAGAATGGAAACATGAACGGTTAACAAATTCAAAGCAAATTCCTTTGAAAGTTCAAGTCTATGGTTTTGAATGAATGTTTCAGGAGTTCTGCAACACCTGCCCCTTTGGGTGTTAATTACAGTCAGAATAACCTCCTACAAAAGATAACATTGAGGGACATTTGCATGGAAAGGCACAGATGATAGAAATACACGTTTTATCTTGAAAATCTAAGTAACATTTCATAAACCCCCTGCTGTGAAATGGGCCATTACGGACAGCATGTGTCTGAGCAGCTCTCCGGTTTCCATCTTCTTTGTGCTCTGTTGTCTGTGGTGTATTTGAACAGTCAATATAAACTTTATTTAATCAAATTAAAAGACAAAGCCTTATTCAAACATAAGAAAATGCTTCCACTTACTGTCCCATTGATCAAATACTTTAGCTTTGTATTTTATTGCTCGAATCTTCCGATTTAATAACACTTCTGTCTGAGATTAATATCTGCAATATCTCTAGATCAGGTTATCACAAATAATTTTGCTGTTTTTTTCTTTGCCAAAAGCAAGAGGATATTTGCTCTTTTTTTTCTGTATTTTTATATAACCAGCACGAAATCCTGTTGCTAAGCAGAAGGAAAAATCAATATAGAAGGCAAGCCATACCGGCTCATCTTCGAATTGCTGTAGACATTGCACTTTCTTGTAACCTCTTCTCTTTTAAAGGTTTCCTTCTGCACAAATGTGGCATGACTTTGCAAACAGTTACAGTATTTGCATTTCACCTTCTTGCCAGAATATATCACGTAAAAAGTCGTGCTCTTTGGCTGAGAGACACCATTTTGGAGAAATTACTAGGGCAGCCTTTGCTACTAAATAACCACTTTTAAAAGCAGTAAGTGAAATGGGCTTAATTTTAAGTAGAGATTGCTTCCCCTAATCTAATAATCTCTTCTTCTTCCAGACAAACCATGACATTGAATCTTTCACTGGCAGCTAGAAATTTTGTATGGCTATAAAAATCATTTAGATTTCCTGTTGCAAGAACAGCTTGAAAATTAGCAGTCTGCAGAAGGGAAACAAGGATTTCTTTCCCGTGCATTTTATGCAGTGAGAAGGACTTGGTGGTGGCCTTTGCTGGCGCGGGGCTGTAAGGCCTGGGATGCCATTGAGAGCTGCTCTCTCACACAGTGGCCCTAAACCTGCCACCGCCACCAGGACGGCGGCTAAGGACTTGATTCGCATTTCACAGAGCTGGCGCTGCAAGGAGCGGGTACGTTTGGTGGGGGCCAGCCAGGCACACGCAGCCTGTTTGCAGAAACCACGCTGAGAAACAGCAGCCTGGGGGCTCCGCTGCGGGCAGGCGGCTCCACGCTGGACCACGGACCCTCCCTTAGGGCCACTCACCTGTCCCAAAGGCCTGGCCAAAAGCCACAGCAGCCGGGCCCCCGAGCCCCGTCTCTGCAAAAACCATCAGCTTCACCTCTTTAAACTGGAAATTCCTCTTGGTGCTCATGAAAAAGAAAAATAGAAGATAAAAATATTCCTTTGTACTCAGCATCCTTGCTACTCAGGACAGAAATAAGTGTCTCGTGATTGAGCAGATATAGCACAGCTTTTGCTGGATTAAAAGGATGATTAATTCATACGCTTTATAACCAAGAGTTATTTTGGAGAGAGCATGAGCAATAGATGCCTGGAAATTCCCAATTAGATTCAAGAGCTTGTTGGAGTGAGTAACGCACACCCACTGGAGCAGCTGCTTGTTTGCACTGTCGCAGTGCGTGGATCACCTACCCAGCTGGCTTCAGAGACAGTGGCGGGCGGTAAGAGATGCCGCTGGGTTCAACGTGACCACGTAATTCTTTTTGTTATGACACTTCCTGGAAAAAGAAAGGAGCACCGAAAAGAAGACGAGAGAAGGAAAACAGCTCTGGAACCAGCTCCCTGAGTGGGGTCTTTGGGCATCTTTGTCTGAGCTACCAACAAAGAGAAGGAAAGCCACTTAATTTCCCAACAGACCTAGAGATGTCCAAGGAGGCAGTCTTCAGCAGCCTGACCTCTTCTTAATGAGCTCTGCGGTGACCGTCTCCGCAGCACCACGGCAGCAGCGTCACGGCCTGGCCGCCCCCCAGGGCACCCGCTGCTCCCTCCGAATCGGGGCACTCACGTGGCCGCCCCTCAGCCTCTCCAGCAGCCATGGGCTCGGTGTGCTGCTCAGCAGAACAGCTGCACAGACAGCAGAGTCTCCATGGCAGGGCCTTCCCTAGCAGCAACGTTCAAGCCCCACAGAATCCTCTTTTCCCGACCTCACAGAGCAGATGTGACAGGATCTGCTCATTCACCTCGCTGTTCCTGCAACTCACAGGGACTTGTCTTTACCCCAAGTGTTGGGAGCAGAGGTGATCTCATAAAGTCAGTGTAGCTGCAGCTTGCGGTGCAGGGAATAGCTGCAGTATTTCCATCACTAAATTAATAGTGAAGTATGCATTTTGGGGCCGTGCAAAGGAAACATGGTTGTTATCAGAAATTTTGCTGAGATTCCTGCCTGCCTCTGATTCTTTTTGCAGAGACAGGGTTTGTACAGTGTACAGAAAACTGTTATAACCTTATAACATGTCTCTTTATCTCCTTATCATACGATCTTTAGTGTAAGTCCCACCAGCTTCATTGCATTTGGCCCACACTTCTCTGGTGACTGAAGTAACCAGCGAGAGGGACCTTGCAAGTCTTGCTGCTGCAATTTAAGACACGGTGGCCCCACTCCTGAGATGGAGGTTATCTTCTCTCTAGCAGAGATGGCAAGGGAAAGGTGTAAATTCAGACGTTTCAGATTAAACTGCTGCGGGAAGCGCGTTTGAACTAAACGCCAGAGTTTATATTGATGTGGACAAGGAGTGTTTGTATGTTCCCCTCACTGACTGTGACAGCTGGTGTCACTAAAGCATCTTTCCAGTGTCACAATAAGTGGACACAGAACCACAGAAACTGGATAGCTGGGGCACATACATAAGCTATAAACGACGAGATTAATTTTTTGAATATAAATTCCATTTTGATTATTATGGCTGTTCATCTCTAACTCTGATTTCTATGATTCCTTTAAAATCTTCCTTAGGCTCTTATAAAGTCAAGATTTAAAATCCTGTAGATATGCTGAGTCCCATCTCTGTCTTTGATCACAACATATAAGCACCATTTGAGCAAAAAGTGAAGCTGGATTTAATTTTCTCCTTCAGATGTCTTTGTGTCTTAAACAAATGAAAATGCTAATCAAATCAAGAAATGTCAAGGCTATGCCACTCCCATAGGAATTCCACCCAGTTTTTTACCAGTATCCTCCGGGACAGTCCAAGGCAATGGGTCCGGGTATAGGGCAGAGGGTGTCAGAGACAGAAACCCTCTTCCCTCCAGATGATGATCTGGAGAGATCCAGGCAGCCTGAGGCAGCGGGCATCGCATCAGTAGGGTCCCTATTACCTGAGTGTGATACACCGGCTTCTCCTCCCCGGGCTCTGCTGCGGAGGTTGCCATAGATTTATTCCCTGCACCTGGAAAACATGGATTGCCTTGTTCTCTGACCAGAACAGAACACTGGGGTTGGGAGTCTCCTGCAGTGGTTCCCCAAGGCAGCTGCGCAATTGTGAGCATCTTTTCTATGCACCATGCTCCTCTAACAAAAAGGGGTGTTTGATCCTGATCTTGCCTTGGTTATTTGGTTATTTCTTCTTTTTCTCTTTCCTTTGATCCGAAACGAATAAGAGTCAAAAACACATCCTGGCTCTTTGCCTACAAGACCTTTCTTATAGATACACTGCTATATTTGTAAGGGCTGAAATACAGAAATAGGAAAGGAGAAACAAATTGCATGTGAAAAAGCAGGACCCCTTAAGGCAAGATTTTCATGTCAAAACACTTGTTGGCTGCTTGTTTAGAGATTTCCCATTTAAGCAAAGCATGAAAGGCAGTGGTCTGAGTCCTTTTAGCTGGAGCTTTGGGGGGATCATGGAAAGTGCTATGGCTGCTGCTGCACTGTGCAGCCAAGATGCTCTCATGATGCTCTCATTTGAATTTATTTTTAGAGATGGAAACCTCTGCCTGCCTGTGATTGTTAGCTTTGCTGCACCAGGAAGACTGTCAGAAGGAATCAGCTCATGTGCTTCCTGTCCCTGTGACCTTAACAGGGAACGTAAAGAGCTCTGAGCTGTTAGACATTTGCAGCAAAGCTTTCTTCTCCAGATTGGCTTGTGTTTTTTTTGTGTGTGTGTGTTTGTTTGTTGTTTGTTTGTTTTTTAAAACACTGACACCACTCAAAATTTCAGAAAAATATGACAATTAGTGCTGCTTGTGAGTAACTTTTAGGGAAATGTCTCTGCATTCAGCATATGCTAAAGCACTATTCTTCAAATGGTTCACATTTCATCTCCAGTTTCTCATGGGTGAACACATCATATTCAGACTGTATTATGACTGAAGCTGCTTTAGAAAGTATAGATATTCACTACCTGCAGACTCTGTTAGGTAGGGAAGACAAAAATGACCACTGAAGGGAGAAAGGTTGCTGAAGTGAGGTTTCTAATAAACTTTAATTCCTCTTTCTTCAAGTGTTTCTGTACTTCATCTGCCAGGCCTGTTTCCAATTGCCTTGACTCGCATAGGGTATTAGAGTTGCCCTAACATGTCAGCATTAGCAGTCTTCCCATAAGACAGAAGATGGAGTACGACAAGTCTGGGGTGTCTTACAGGTGTTTGTGTTAGCGGAGGACATCTTGTGTTAGTGGAGGACATCTTCCTTCACTGATTTTGGGAAGGACAATTTATTTACCCCAAATTCCGGTAACGAAAGCCCTGATCTCAGCTGTCACTTGTCCTCCTACCTCATGTGGCAGGGATATTCCTAGCTGTGAGCACATCAGTGGTGAGTGTCTTTGAAGCCCTTTAAGCCTCTGCACTGGTTGACCACTCTTTGAGCAGGAAGAGGTGCCAGTAAAGGAAGGAAGCCAGTGACAGAGCTATCAGCATCACCTTGGGTCACCTCACATCAGGCTGTGGCCAGCTTCTCTACAACGCTCTGAGTAGTCCAGTGGGACCGATTCACTTGGAGAATGCTTGACTAAAAGGGCATTAATCTTTCAAAGCTCAGATTCCTCTTCTTACTAATTCCACAGCAATTCACTCTGTGGATCAAACACAGAAAGAAATTTGTTTTATATTCTGCTTTTAAATATTGTCTTGTCATTCTCAGATGTCACAGTAAGCTTGTTTTCTCTCTTGAATCTTTTGAGTATACAAAAGTATTTTGTCCCCAATATAAAAATAATAGAAAAATGACATCTGCTTATTGATAACAGAGTCCAGATGATTAATAATATTCATTTATTCTGACAGTGAAATCCTGTTCCATTGAAATTAATCAAAAGCTTTAAGGAGGAGGAGGTTTCTCTCTGTATGCTCAGATTTCTGTCTAATTTATACAGCTATTCTGTTTGAAGCAGACTACCTTTCTCTCCCTATGTTCCCCTTGAGACAGGAACCCATTTGTTCTTATGAAGATGTATTTTTCTTCATCTCTGTAGTGTATCTCATCCTAATTGCAGTTATCTTGTTTCAAATGTCTCATTGTCTTCCCAATTAACAATCAGCCACAGGGTTTGATTCCCCATCCTCCTTGCTCCCTGACAGACTTGCAATCACGGCTTGGAATTTGTTTCCCTTCTCTTGAGCCGACAGCCTGGTTTGGAGGCTCTGTGCTAATGCACAGAAGATATTCTTTGTGCAAGATTCCTATCAGCCAAGCAGCAACACAGCTCACAGGCACCCACATGCTAGCTGTACAGCTGACAGGCGGTGCCATAACAGCTCTTGAGCGTTACACTTCTTTTTGACTT
>JAWLRI010000560.1:2524392-2541430 GCA_034781795.1 Crypturellus tataupa
CACTCAGTCCACAGCTTTCTAGCAGGGATTGTTCACGACAGCTTGCAGCCTCTTTCCTCTAGGAACTCCTCCACATTCACCTGGCCTGCTAGAGGGTTGTGAAGACACCTCTGCCATGTTACATGAGTCTTTGTACAATACACTCAGTGCCTCTTGTGTTAGAACTGGACTCTGCTCCAGCATTGCATGGTGCCAGAAGAGAAAATGAATCAAAAATATACATATTCTTACCAGTCATACTAACTGACGCTCTTCTGTCACAATTTCCTTCTATTCCTGTTTTGTTTTCTCTCATCTTATACTAATTAGGCTTCCTGCTAAACCCTACAAAGCAAGAGGCAATGCTTTCGCAGACTTTGATGAACTCAGAAAAGGAGCAATTTTAAAAGTAGGAGTGTTAATTAACCCATTACTCAAATGAGCCTGGACACTGGCACAGCAGTGGGGAGCTGAGTGACACTCTCAGGAGCCGTGGGGAGCCGGGCTCGCTGCCGCCTTTCCCAGAGGCCCACGCAGGGCCCAGTGGCAGCGAGTGGCAGAGCTGGGCACTCCAACTGGGATGTCGTGAGGTGGTGCTGGAGCTCAGAGCCCTGAGCCTCACATGGGCTCTACTATTTCCTTTCTAGAGAGAGGATGGGAGAAGGAAAAGGGCGCCAAAAGGCTCTTGTTTGCTACCAAGTCGCAAAATCAATGGCTCAGTCTCTTGCATCTTCCAGAATGTTCCAGTTTACCTCCCCATACAGAGAGCGGAGAATATAAATCATCTTATGTGAAAGAAAAACATTCTTCAACTCATTTTCTGCAAGCATTTTTATAAGACACTAGAAATTGTACTATGCCTCAAAGACAGGTAAAGAAAATATTACATGTGGAGGTCCGGCTCAAGGACAGCATTACAGGATGTCTTGTTAGCAGAGAATTAACCTCAAGGACGGCAATACAGAATGTCCTATGAACAAATAAGGAACAAAGCAAGAAAAAGAAGAAAACTGCAATCACATGGCTGACCTGCGATCAAGAAGCTGATTAGATAATCTTGATGCAATTCTTTATACTATTGGCTTATTTAGTAACTGCGCTTCGCATGCTTTTTGCAAATAAGGAATTATATCTGGGTTAGTACAGTATATAAGTTGTATCATCTGATGCTTAATAAAGGGTCTTTGGTACATTACACCGGAGTCTGTTTCCTCATACGCTGCAATTACAGGAGAAGCAGTTCTCACTCCTGTTGGGATAGGTAAAGCCAAAGTTAGGGAAAGAAATCAGAGAACTGCTCAAGAAAACCAGATAAAGTGTATCAGGGATTTGAGAGGGACAGCTTTACTTAAAGGCTTCTAATCCAGCACATCCTTTTCAAAGCATAAGTGTAATTTTACAGAGGCTTGATTCTCTGTAAGATTGCATAGCTCTGTCTGAATAGTACCTGGAAAAGGTAGAAAAAGGTGTATTTTAGATGTGTGCAGCTCAAGAATAGAGTTGCACTAGCAGGCAAACATCTGATAGCTGCTTTGTCAAAGACCCTGGGAGATTGAAGACAATACAAATTAAACAGGCATGGAAGGGATTATGAAATAGGATTACAGGGCAGAAACATTTTCTGCACAGAGAGGAACAAATCTGAAATGCAAGCGGGGCAAAAGACATATCAGCACCACAGCAGCAGCAACTTTTGTCAGTGCCAGAAGGAACATCTCCATGGCCTGAAACACGGTGTTAAAATCCTGCCCCTGGGGAGCTCAAAATCAGACCTTTCCCTGACTTCAGGGCTTCCTTGAGACAGAGAGACTGAATCCCATGTTATTTTTACCAGAGCTGGAAACAAGACTGTGCTGTGCTTGTGCTCACACATAGGCAAAAGCTGGCAGGACCCGAACCTGTCCAAGTGCTCCAGCCTTCTCTAACCCCTCCATGATGTAAGTGGCACTCACTGAACTTCAGGAGCACTCTGCCTCTGATATCAAGATGAATCTGGCCTTTAGTGTTTGATCAAGACTCTGTCTCTCCTGGCATTATAAACAGTCACTGCTGCCTGCTGAAATTCTTTTATGTGTCTGATTTATTTTCAGACATTTGTCTGACAATATAATGGCAGGGAAGCAAATACAGCTGCCCTTTTTTTGTAACAGAAAAGCTTCTTGCTCATTGTGCTGTCTGAATTGAAGGCTGTCACAATCATTATGAAACTATTGTGTTCTTTGACTCACACGAAACAGAGAAGTTCATCACATAACCTTTAGGACAGTTGGCCAATGTGATTAAAAATGGTCAGGCTCATATGGTGGCTCACAGGAGGGTAAGGAGAGAAACCCCAGTGACAGGTTGACAGCTTGCAGAGTGGCAATAAGTCCTCTGCTAACAAGCAACGAATGCACCCACTGATTAAGGAAAGTGGTGAGCAGAACAGATTAATCTTGCCCTTACTTAACAAATTGATGATCTTTTCAAAGACATGATAGCAGGAAGGCAGTAGCTTAAATCTTCCAAGATAGCATCATAAAAAACATCAAAAGTTACAGCTATATTTTTACCAGTGGCTTGGAACATTTGAGAAAATGCAGGGCAGGTTTAAGTTTTTTCTTAGTTTGCTATGAAAGCTTCAAAATATCAGTATTTAGAGGGAGATTTTAAAAGCGGAGGAGAAGGCATGAGGGAAATGTAGCACAGGATCAGTTCAATACAATCTTTGGGGATAAAAGAGATAAAGGCACCTTTAGCACTGAGGAGTCATGAGGGAAGAATTTCAGAATACAATTTACTCTACACTAGTGTCCCAATAGCTGCAAAATGTAGATCACTTGCAGACATAGTGTGGAACACCAGTACTCTCCAGTCTTGCCTCCACAAGATGCAAATGATGAATCCTCCCTTTATGAAACAGCAACAAACCTTCACAACAAAACCTGCGGTGGTTAATAATGCAAAGATGCTCAGAGCTCATGCATGATGAAAACACCAGTTCAGACCTCAGCTAAAACAAACAATACCCAAAGGAACCCTGGAAAGCAGATGGATCTTGCCCAAGACATCATTTTTTGTTAAACGCATTTCTTTTTTTGGATAATATTATGTCTAAAGAAAAGCCTGGATAGTTTCTTTAGCCTGGATTCCTGAAGAGTTATGGCTTCGAATCTTTTGAAACTCTGTTTTGAGTTTTTTTTTCCTAAGTGTACAAGAAAGAAGAGAGACCAGTAACAGAAAGCCGCATGGACTGCCCATACTAGGAATAACTGATAGTTATTAGTTGCTGTTACAGCTGTCATTAGTCGAAAGAAGAACTTCTTTTGGAGTTAGAGCTTTGCTGAGCACCAGAGAACTCTCTCCTTCACTTCCCTCCTAAATGGATGTTTTGAAAAGTATATAAACCAGCTTGACAGCAGCTGGACAGTTTCTAGTTTGGAATTTGAGCTTTCTTATCATAGCTGGCTTCCTTTTGTTCATTTACTCTCCTCTCCAGAAGGATGTGCAAACACTGGGAAAGAGCACTGAAGTCCTTACATATGTATAACAACCCTTCCTTGTCCTCCAGACATCTAAATAGTTGTAATAAAAGTCTGCAGCATGTATTAAAGATTAGATACCATCATAGTTCATAAGGAAAGTACATAGGCTGAAAGTGTTGGCCTGAAGCCATGAAGCAATATCGTTGCCGTGACTCCACTGGCTTCCAGGGATCTCACTAGAAATGACATTTGTGCTTCCTGAGCAACCATAAAATACTCGGAAGGAAGGAATCGGTTTCATTGGTTTCACACAAAAACCAATTCAGTGCATTTACAAGTGGGCTGAGGAGCACTGTGGTGACTGCCACGGCCACAGTCATCGTGAGGGACAAGCTGTGTGACACAACTGCGTGTTACTCCTAGCATCGACAGCCAATGTGGCTTTCCACCACTGCAGCTGCTCTCCTCTTCATTCAGCAGGAAGACATGCTTGAAGAATGATCTCATTTAAATTATTTTGAGCTACTCGCAAAACAAATGTCTGAAAAATCTCCTTCTCTGGAGATCTTCAAGACCCGCTTGGATGCAGTCCTGTGCCACGTGTTCTAGGTGACTCTGCGTGTGCAGGGAGGTTGGACTAGATGACCTCTAGAGGTCCCTTCCAACCTTAACGATTCTATGGTTCTATGATTCTATGTCTTGTAAGGTTTTAGTTTAGGAGCTAATTCAATTTTTATATTAAGGACCCATGTAAATTACATAATGCCATTTCAAGAGACAGCATTCTGCTAATGTTGTAGTGTTTGTACTCATTGAGACCAAACTTCTTTGAGGGAAAATCATTAGATTTTCTGAACACCAGTCTTTGAAATTGGATCCCTATATTAGCTCTAGATAAGTGGCTGTGATTTCCTTCCCTTTGCTGTTGCATAACAGAGCAGACATCTATCTCTTCTAATGGTCACTTTAGAGAACTTCTTAATTTCCTGGCACAGTCATATGGTACGGTCACTATGGTTTTCTGCCCTGCCACATAGCTCCAGTGGCCACAACTACAGATATATTGCAGTTTGTCCACCTTCACAAGATATAGTCATGGCAGGAGACATGAATCTCTTCTGCTCTATGTGGCAATGCTGCTCAGTATACAGCGGTACCCTCACGCCTCTCTTCAGAGTAACAGCATCATCCTACAAAAGCTGAATGTCACCAGGGCAATGGCAGAGAGGCAACTTGAGCAGCAGCTCCTGATTACAGTGGCTGTTCCATGTTGCAAGACAAACTGGAAGAAAGTGTGTACGAGAGAGGAAAGGACTGGGCCTCCTCACTGGCTGCTCTTGAGCTCCCTCAAGTCAGCCCAGTCTGGTGATTTTTGTCTTTCATCTCGTTCCTGGTCTCCCGTGCAATGCTAAAGAGGTGCTATGTGGATCAAGAGAGAGCTTGTGAATATGCTTTTCTCTGAACTGCTCGTGTCCTCGGCCCCTCAAATGATCTGTAGGATGTCAAGCAACAAAAGGAAGTGTTTTTGGCTACCTATATTAATGAAAAGAAAACCCTATTGGAAATCTTAAGCAGTGCTTTACCACTAAGAAAGGCTATTCTAAGAATAAGAATATTAAAGGACAAGTACACTAGTACAGACTATAACAAATGATGGTGATAATAATAATTGAAAAAGCCCAGGAACAAAATCCCCGATTCTTTGGCTCCATCCGTTTAAGGTCTTTTTAAACTTTCTGCTGAGGCAGGATTGAATCTGTTTTTCACTCCAGACTATTCACTTTAGTGGGAGGTGTTCTGAGGCAGAATATGTATGAGGTGAAAGGCAGCTCAGGATAGTGTTGAAACAGAGGTTGATCCCTGGCCTGTGGAGAAGGGTCCCTTCCTGTGCCCGGATATGAACCTTGCATAGCTCCAGAGGTCCCACTGTGTCTGCAGGGAGATTTGCAGTGGGCAGGGAGCAGCTCTGGTGAGTTGCCATGGCAACAAGGTGACTCACTTATGGCAAATAAAAAGATGAACTCTTACCGGGTCTCCATTCAGCAACCCGATGCTCCTTTGGGCTTCCACTTTGGAGACACCTCAGGCGGGACTGATGGGCAAAGGAGAAGCTCTTGCTTCCATAAGTCACAGCTGCTCCAGGGCTCCCAGCTTGTGCCCATCGACTTCAGATTCCTGCATGCCGATGGAGGAAAAGTAATAATGCATACCAAATGAGTTCATTTTCCTACTCCTTTGCATGAATTCCATACTCTTAAACTCAGTTAAAAATAAAGAAAGAGTATGCTCTTTCTGTCAGTGGGCTGAACGTGGAGCATCTTGTCCCCTGCCGTGAAGCAGCACCAATGAACCCCAAGCTCCTGGCAAGGATTTAATGCCCGCTGACAGTGCAGAAATGGGAGCACACTGCCACTCTGCCACAGGCGAGGGACAGGAATTAGGGAAATGCACAGATAACAATATGATTACACATATTTTCACCTTGGACTGTCAGATACAGCAGTGGGATTCAAAAGTGTTTGAGGGAAAATTTCAAAATGAACATCCACCAGTTACCAGTAAAAAAGAGGCAGAACTTCAGGAAATGTTTTCCCTTGAAGAAAGAAAATGCAATCTGGGACCAGAGCCTTCCCTTTTACACCATCATCAGGTACTTTGGGGCAAACACATAATAGTGGCTTTTGAATCCATTTTTCCTTTTCCTGACTTTCTTCCCAACCAAGAGTTACTCATGGTTCTACTAGAGCATCCGTGTCTATTCACCCTGCAAGCAAAGATCCCTACAATATGCATCCATTTTCTTGCCCCATTATTGGTCCTTTATGAGTAAGAGAACCAATATATCCTGGTCTTTCTAGCAGATTTTTCTAGCAGGTCTTTAAATAGCAAAGTAGAGCTTTCCCTCTAAACCCCTTTCCCAAAGGCTTTCTTCCATGGAGCCAGTGCCTCTTGGAATACCACGTAAGGACTGAGATGGATCACTTCACCTCATCCAGGAATAAACCTCGGCTTTGTCACTGTCTTATTCATATTTGATAGCATGACTTGCTAGCAGGCTTGTATTTGCATATTAGATTAATTAGATGCTGTCTTCCTGGTATTGCCTGAAAAACTTTATGATGTGTCAAATTAAAATCTACACTGATTTCTTTCACGCTCCGGATTTTTATTTTACTGGAAATTAATTAACACTGAGTAGAGAACAGGCAGGTGATGACAAATGAGTTGTCACGTTATAAGGAAGAATGGCAAGTAATGCAAAACACGCATTCCTAATGCCAGAATTCCAATTTTGCAGGTTACCGGTCACATGCCTTGTGGCTGGATGTCAGTATATAAGTGAAACCCCACTGTTCAGGGGACATGAAGTGACAGCATCACAAAGCAGGATCCTGACACTGTGTTGCTGTGCAAAAAGGAATGAAGCCAGAGATAAAGCGTGGGAGGGAGTTTTACACCGTAGCAGATAAGATTGGTATTTACCGTCTTAGCTGGGAGGGAGAAGCCTTGGACTGCAGCCCCAGTGCCAGAGACTGGCTCTGTACTGGGAGATGCATAATGCCCGATACTGTCCCAGGATCAGTGACTGTCCCAATCTTTGGGGAACTGCTCTGTTGCTGAGTTGTGCTCACAGAAGTCGTGTGTGCTTCCTCTCTCTATAGGGTTATCACGTTCTGAGCCATCTGAGTAGTCACTGTGAAGGAAATATGGATGTTAGCAAAACACCTATTGGACTATTATACAAAAAAAAAAAAAAAAGGAAGAAAAAAAAGATGAAAAAAAAAGACAAACAAACCCCATGAGCTTGTGGGGACGCACTCATTTCAGCACTTCAAGAGAAAATACTCTGCATCGTTGGAATCTCAGCTGTGTTTTCTGATGTCCTCTCATGTACACTGCCAGGAGAACTCCATCTCACTTTGTATCAAATTTTAATTGCAATCAGTACTGAAACTAAAGCCCTGAGAATAAATATGCCAACAAAAAGCACCCTCTCTAAGGAATTTTCAGCCTTAAAAACGTCTCCTCTGCTTTTAGTCAGAGTTTATTCAGTTTGTTTACCTTCAAGGCACCCTGCAAGTTTGTTGACTTCTTTGGACAATTCCTTACAAGCTGAGGTAGAGAGCATATTTTGCAGTTGCAATGTTTGAATTCTCTAAAGCAGCACAAAATTACAGAAATGTGTGTGAGACTTTTGTAAAAAGATGTTTCTTTTAAATACACCCAGGTCGTATCACAGTCCAGAGGCTTATACCTCAGTCTCACCCCGATCACATCTTTGGCCTTCTCATTTGTAATAGTGAGCCTCCACTGCCATACTGCTGTGCTTTATCTAATAATATGGAACTGAAGACTGGGAAAAAAATACGATGCATTTGATACAGTCAACAGCACAATTTGTTATTTCCAGGCTATTAGGACTACAAATCAGTAGGACAAAGTTTCCAAATGTGCCTCTCTCCACACAACCCAAGATTAGTATGAATATTTACTTTTCAGCCTGCCTTTAGCTTATGCAGCAATATTGTGCTGTCAGTATAATCCTGCTATATCATGCCTTAGACCCAAACTGACAGCAGCCCTCTGATTTCCAGTCACAATATCCATGAGCATATCTATTTGAGTGTGCTAAGATCTAATAACTGTACACAGAAACATGGAAACTCATTTGCACATCACCATCTATTTGAAAATAGATGAAGATTAAAAAGAAAAAAACACCTTCAGAATCTATAGTTTTCCCTACAGTGAGAAAAAGGCAAATCTCAGAGTTATGCTAAAGGAAATTGCAAAATTCAAAGATTCTTCTCATTCAAGTTTCATTGCCTTTTGTCCTAAAATCAATAGAAATAGAGATAAGTGATGCGCCTGAGTAACAGGTGAAAAGGAATTTAAAGGAGGGAAAGGGGAAAGATAATTAAAGTTTTCTCACTTTCAATTGCAGAAAGGATTGGTTTCCTAGGCAGACTGGCATATTTTAGGGAGTACTAAGACTCAATTGTTGCAGTACTACACGTATGCAAGTAAACAGTGTTGGGCACATGGACAGAAAACTGGGAACCCCAATTTGCACTACTGGTTTCATTCTGCAAGGATGCCTGTCGTCATCACGGTCCCAGCAGGTGGCACTGCAACCTAGGAAAATTCTGGTTTTCCTTTGGTTGGGAAGCGCCTCAGACTTCAATTTATACTAAAATTATAAATGACTGAAATTTGAGACTACTTTATTTCTTGAGTTATTATCATTGCTGCCTCTCTGCCTATTTGTGTGGCAATAATATCCAGTGGCACTGCATGAAGATAATTGGATTTTTTCTTGATGCAGTACCCTTCTTGCAGAGCTCCACTGAAGACAGCAAAGCTATCTGTATGCAGAGAAAAAAGGGCGGGAGGGGAAGCAAGATTTCATGCAAAATCATGGCCTTATTTGTCTTCATAACGTGTTTAACTTGCATGGAGGCAAGAGCAAAACATAAGCTGGCAGAGCAGCACGCAGGATGAGGTAAGTTGTCAGAGGAGATGAGCCAGTGCCCTGAGTCAGGTTCCTGAGAGCAGGCAGCAAAAATCAACCACTGCCTTCTGCCTCTGCATACTTCTCAGGGCAGAGGAGTGACATATTATGATAGCATCACATAAATATCAAATTAATCCAGCTAAAGCATAACATCTATCTGATCCTGTCTTAATTTCCAGTGTTTTTCAGTCTGGAGTGCTTGACAACTAGGTACTTCATGGACTGCCTTTAAGGGAGGTAAGGGAGCAGGGAAAGCCAGTTTGTGTATGCTAAATGGCAACTTAGGTGTATGTACCTTAAAAGAGCTCGTGCTGCTGGTAAGATAAAAATTTGGAGTACCAATACAAAAAAAAAAAAAAGTAGAAAAGCGCTGGTATGAGTGCTTTTTTCAACAACTGCAACTGTGAAAGAAAAGGAGATCAAATACTTTGTTGCCATCAGAAATTCATCATGAGCACATCAGTGCTTGTGCTTGTAAGCCTTCCTGCTCAAGATTGCTGGGAAGATGAAGTTAAAAAAAAAAAGACTGGCTTTAGAGGAGGCTAAAGTCTCATGACAACCAGAAGGAACCTCGTCACTTGCAAAATTGATGGCAGCTCCCCATGGCAGGGGATGTTTCAGGCACAAATTTCCACTCTGAGGCTTCTCCTCTGCGCAGCGTGTGACTAATGTTTTGTGCAGCCCTTAAAAAAAAATCTCATAACAATCTGTTCTGTGATCACTGTGCTCTGTAAAAAAGCCTTGGTGACGCGATGAAGCAGCAGAGGGGAGCGTCAGGGCTGTGGTCAGGGGGAAGAAATGTAACTGGCAGCTCAGGAGCTCTCCCAGGAGCTCCTTGGAGTGGCGCATGTAGGAGCTTTTCCCCAGCTGGGGCGACCCGGCTCGGTGTGCCAGACCCGCTTGCTGGCCTGCCCTGTGAATTCACTAGCCCCTGGTGCACTTTGGGAATCCCTTCCTGAGTCCCTTTCGTGGAGGCCAGATTTAGTCTCCTCCCCTGGGAGATGTTTCCCTGAGGAAGGAGGCTTTTCTCCTTTGGAGATGCAGAGTATGTTCAGCCCTTTGGCCTGGAGCCCACGGCTTTGGCAGCAGTGGCAGAGGTGGAAGATATGCTCTTGCATCGGAAGCGTTGGCCAGGCGCGCTTAACCATTCCCTTGCCGCAGACATCGGCATGCTAGTAGCCTGCCAGTGACATCTCTCTTGTGGATTTTGGCCTAACTGGCATATTGAAATCTCAAATCTTCCCACTTTAGCACATAACGCTGGCACTGTTTATTAGAGTTAAGTTAAAAGGCGAATGGACTGCTGTAGTGACTTAAATTACTTGTAAGTTTTCCCCTGTGAGGGGGAGAGGGGTCTTCTCTGCACCCAGCTCTCCAGACAAGGCTCATACTATTGCTGCAGCCATCATTTTCCTCAGGTTCTATCCAAGGCTCGCGAGGGCGAGCAGGAAGGCAGTGCTTACGGTGAGCTCTGGCAAGCGGCCTCGCTCCCTCCGTGTGTGCTGCGCTCTCCACCATGGAGGAGGAGCTTCGTTCCTGGAGTCAGGAGATGAGCCCATACCACGTTTATTCTCCTAAGTGCAGAGATCCTGCTTCATTTTTTTCAGTCTCCTGGCAGGAGTGTCCATGCCCTCCCTCTAGACTATCACTTTTGTCACGTTTTTTCACAAGGCAATTATTCTACCTCCGAATGAGGCTGTGGTTGGCCCCAGCCACACAGAGTAGAGCAGATTTCCCAGCCCGCCCAGCCACAGTGATTCAGAGCAGAGCTATGAGGTGACTAACAAGCCTCCAGCCTTGTCATTCACAAGGGCCGTGGGAGCCATTTGCTTCTTAATCTGAGACACAGCCGGGCCTGGCTCCTCTGTCAAGCAGTTTCTCCCGTTTATCCAAGTTCAAACTTTTTTTTTTTTTATTGTAAAATCAGCACACTCACTGAGTATCACAGGTTTCTGCTGGAGGTAAGGTCCAAGCGTGGCCTCCAGTGCCTCCGCCACAGCCCGCACATCCTGCAGGGAGGCCTGACCCCGGCGCTGGCACAAGAGGGTCCCTGTCATTTCAAGCAGCACTTCAGCAATGCACGCAGCAAAGCCACTCCGCCAAGCAGAGCGCTCTGCTCGGTTGTCTGACTGTTGCTGGAAACAACAGGAATGTCACAACCTTTTTGGGGCTGTGGCTGGGACATGCCCGCACTGACGAACATGAAACACCGGTTCCTGTACGTCTCCCACCATGGTGCCCGCGGGGACAGCCTCACGCTCGCCCCAGAGCTCGCATCCCACCGTCCCAGTGGCCAGGGCTGCATCCCACTTTCATGATTGGCAGTCTGGACCAGGAGGGGAAGGGCAGCGCAGCCAGCTGAAGCCCAGTGGCAGGCTCAGAGTGACCGACAGGCCTCTGGGATGTTCCACAACTCCTTCTGGGGAGAAAAGACGTGTTTGGGGTTTGGGATGTTTGCAGGATTCAGTCATTTCTACAAAAAATAACGATTGGCACGTCAGATGGATCTACACTGCGTTTGATTACCTGGGGGGTCCACTGCGGACCAAGACTTCTGGATGGCAGCACTGGTGTCCTGTCCCGAACATGCTTGGGACACCTCTCCCTGCCATGCAGGGCTACCACGTGATGTGTCTCCATAATTTCAAATGCTCATTTACACCATTTTGTTATAATGTAATGCACCAATACTCACGATCTTTATAAATAAAATCTATTACTAATTTTAGCAGTACAAGGCCAGCATTAGATAGGGTTTCCTATCACATAAAAGACACAATAACTGTATTATTTAAAGATTAATGGTCATGGATTTTACCTTTTTTTAAATACATCTCTCTCTAATATTAGTTCAATTTTTTAATTATTAATAATGTAGATAGCCTTCAACCTAGCATGCAGCTGCAAAATATTTTTCACATTATTCATTTTTTCCCTTCAGAACAGTCCCAGTTTCTTGGTTCTCTCCATTTTGGAAAAGAGGAAAGAAGTTCATGCAAAACAGCGATACAATTTTCTGTAAAACTTTTCTTTGACAGTCTTCATGAGCTACCTATTCACTGTTTTGACTCTAAGCTAAACATACTGAAAAGCTAAGACAAGCTGGGGACATGTGAGCTTTGATTCTGTGCAGAGCAGACATTCCCCAGGAATGAAGAGTTTGAAGTGTGCAATTGGGCAAACATCAGCACAGGGAAGTAATGGTGAAGTGGCAGATGGTTATAATGGATCCAGGAATATTACACTGTCAGCAGAACTAATATTTGGAGACATGGCTATTAGTAAAGCTTTTAACGTGTTAGTTTAATTTCCAGATGAGGCACTGGTTAACCAAGCACAAGAGATGAACCAGATGATAGCAACACAACTGCTAGATGCATAGCAATATCCACTAACTCCGATTGCACCAATCCTATATGGTTTGGCAACGTGATACTTTCTTCAAGGAGCAGCACTGTCTGTTTTATCCCTGTTTCCAAGAGATGTTCCTATGACCACAAATATATTTGACAAAGTCATTTTTCTAACTCTAGAATGCAAATAATAAATTATTATAACTCCGTGTGTATTTAAGATGTGCATGTGTATGTGTAAGCCCGTGCGTGCATGTAAGTACATTTTGCACATGTAGATATTCCCTTATGAATGAAAACCATGCTTAGATTTCCATGGCCTACATACAAGAGGGGACAAGTTATGTAGGCCACTTTCTTTTTGTGTTAGTATAACCATGTTTCAAGCCTTATAATCAAAATAAAAATGGGTGTGATTGAAAGGTTTGTGCATAAACAAAATTCAGAGTCAATTCCTTTCTCTGCTATAAGCATCCTGTGTGCTCTAAGGCCTTCTGTGCCTTAGTTTACCAGGAGCAGCCTTTCCCTTAGAAAAGTGCTGGTAAATTGAAAGCCTGAAGGATGCCAATTCTACCCTCACAGGTGCTGAGCTGGTGTCAGAAAAGAAGGTGTTGACCTCCAATAGTTGTAGAAGTCCAGATAATTTTCTTTTTCCCATCAGGAGTTTGCATTGAGTGAAATACTGTGGAAATGCTTTTGCAATTGTTGGCATCATATGCATATGAAAGTAAATATCATTTATTATAAAACTGGAAAAACTCTGGCTTAATGGGACAGAATGTCAATGCATTCCCCCAAAACCTGAAAGTATTGAACCCCAAATTCTTGGAACATTGTCCATTGTGACGATTAGAGATTAGTGCCACATGGCACTCAAAGGAATGCTACTGCTATCAAGGAAATCATTGTTTCTACAACAAATGGAGATTAAGAAAGAAAATGACCAGGAAGTATTGTGAGACCAATCTCTCACAAGGATTTTGTGCTTTGCATGATATAGAACTGACACATAAACATATGTATTCTGCTAAATTCAGTGTGTTGAAAATGTAAACTGCGCTTAAAAGGTATGTACTTAAAATGTGATTTTCTTTTAATTTTGAGACTTTCTAGTGTACAGGAATTCAAAACATTTGTAAACACACAGTGTTTGTTCTGGCTCACCACACACAGACCTCCCAAGAGTTTTTCTTATCTATGAAAATGATGCTAGTGTTTGCCTCAGATTTGCAATATGCAGACTTAGATTAATTTCTAGGTAGAAACTTCAGACATATCTTGCATTCAGCAGATTTCTTTCAGGTCTATAAAGATTTGAAATTTCTAGTACATATATTTTGCTATAACTGTATAGTTCACTTAAAACTCAAGAGAATATACTTCACATGGAAAAAAAAGTTTTTTTAAAAATAAAAACTGCATAGAAAAATGAGTTATAGGTTAGCCACTCCTACATAGTGCTTATAATGTTTGACATTCATTGGGGGTAACGCCTAGCTTGTCATGCTGTACTTTCCCTTTGGACAAAGTCATGACTCCAGTCATGACTTGTCCACCTCAGTTACAGCTGGTGTGTTAAAACAAGGTGGGACCACATGCATCAAGTGAAAAAGTAAATTCTGTTTGTTAAAGGCAGTAAGAGCTGAGACCAAAGAAATTCTTCTGCAATCATTTACGAGTTGGACACTTCAAAAGGAGAGTTTCAGGAACCTGCGCTCCCTAGGGACACAGGGAGACAAAAAAAGAAATGTTGGTATGAGTGCAACACCAGCATGGGAAAACGCCACTCTCTCAAATGTTGTGGCTCCTAAGCTGTGGCTTATGAGTACTCTCCTACTTTCTAAACACAAAAATATAAATTTTGGAGTGCTGCTAAGCAGATATTAGATCTTTGTTGCTCTTAAGTCAGGGACTCGGGTGAACAGACAATATTCCTTGCAGACTGTAAAATTTGATGGGCAAAACCACTCAATTATATTGCTGTTTAGGGATCCATTTTGCTGGTACTCACCAAAGTGCAGGACTTGTCATCCATAAGAAAGCGAAAATTTGTTTTCAGTAGAAAGAGAACAGAAAGAAAAATCGTGAGAAATGTTTTTGTTTTTTGGTAAATCAAAAGAAAAGAAGTAAAGAAATTAAATAAAACTTGTTTAACTGGTCCTTATATTCCTCTTCATATTTTTTAAAACTACCACAGGTAGAAATCTAAATATAGAAGAGATTTTGTATTCAATTTTGTAAATTTGGTGAATGACTCATAAACTTGTGTACTTTTATGCAGGTTATAGTAATAAAATATGTATACTTGGCAAATTTTTCTCCTGACTGCCAGAATTTGGGGCATCTTTTTATTCAGAGATATGAGACATCAACAGGAGTCATTCAGAGACTGAATATGGTAGGAAAAAGATGTCTACAATTTTGAATATAGATTCTAGACTTCCAATATCTTGAATTAAATGCATATGCACCTATGAAAAGTATCTCTAAATGTTTATTAAAGGCATCAAAATTATTTGGGAATGCTTATTTGCATTACGCATTATCACAATAAATAACTCCTGACATTGTCTTCTGTCATAGCTCCAGCTGACATACAGTAGGCAAACCCTAGGTCTGGGCTATCAATCATCTCTTGCACGTGTCTGCATTTCTGATCAGTTTGGTGCAGTACTGCACATGGCCAATAAAACCTCAGTGGGCAGCAGGGAGTTTGTTCAATTGTGTATGACACATGAGATGATGCGCAAACAAAGCAAGCAGAAAATGCAACAGCAAACCAGTGTGACTGAAATCACACACCTGTACACTACTGAAAGCTGTAGAAAAAGCGTATTTTTCCCCAAATGAGCAAACTGGTGTTTAGCTCTGCAGTAGTTCAAGAGCTGACTCATGTACTAGTCAGCTGTGATCACTTCTGCTGGAGCAGCAAGTACCTGATTTTAACCCCTTGGTAAATGTGTAGTGTCTACATCATCTACATGTAAAATGAACATAAACTAGTTACATATAAATTTATGTGGAAATTGTCAATAAATGATGGAGTTGTTTTTACGTACCAGGGATCTAGAAGAGCCTTCTAATAGCAACGACTGTGCAACCCCCTTCACCCCAAAGCAATAATTCCTTTTTGAACTGGAGGCCGCTCACTACCCACAGCCCTACCCAGGCACGCAGCACATGCAGGAACTGCATGGGTTACATGACCGAGAGGTGCTTCTCTTTTCTAGGGCCTAACAGCACCCTAAGTGTCTAACAGCATCCACAAAACAACACATACCAGCATGGCAGTGACATTTCAGACAGGCAGCGTTGGAGATAGAGCTGTCTGTATTTCAGTGACAAGCTCCACAGTTGAAGAAGGTTTCTGTTTCAAGATGCTGTGCCAAGCTACATTTATATATCTAATTTGTTAATAGGAAAGCCTAAAGATGACCATGTGCTTCCGGGTCAGCCAAATCCTCCAGACTCTGCATAATGCAGACCCAGATGACCAAGTGTTTGATATAGGACTGCCTCATTACTATGTAGCTCTGAAATTTCAATTAGTGGCTGCTTCAGATGTTGTCATCAAGCACATAGCAATAAAAGTAGTGAAGCAAGTGCCTCCTGAAGCCCTGTGTCAGCAGGGAGGATCCTCTGCCTCCAGCCAAGGAATGCAGCCCTATTAGACCCGTCAGAGCAACCCTGGATAAAACAACATACAGAAGTCTGGTGTGTAATGTGTTAAACAGGTCCCTTGCGTTTCCTTCCCCAGAGCATCTTGCCTACATGCACATCCACAGACCAGTCCTGCGGATCTGCTTTGCTTATTCATGGCCTGCAATATGGAGCTTAGTTACAGGGCTGTGTAACTAAAATATTAGGCACTTGACTCTTAAGAGTGGAATGTAAAATTCATAGATGTAACGGGCTTCATCACCTCAAAGGTGAGCTAAAAAACCTTCACGGGGCTAGCCAAAAGGTATGTTAGGCAAGGCAAATGATGTGTCCCAACCCCCCTTCCTCTCTGTGGGTTAAAGCCTCAAGGCTTCCAGGGACTCACCTTGGCCCACTCAAGGTCTGTGTCTAAGCCAGTTTATAAGTAACTATTGCATTTTGAACCCCCTTTCTCTGAAGGGTCATTTCATATTATTCATTACTTTTTTTCTTGCTACAATGTCTTGGAGGAGGAAGGTCTTAACTGGAAAGTCTTAAATGTTGAATTTTCCACCTCAGCTGTATATCCCTATGAACAGGACACAGCCAAGTCAAATCAAGTCTTTCAGGCTCAGGATTATGATGTTTGTATTCACAGAGAATTTCCCAACATTTGATTTGGGCCATTTAGTCAGGCTTAATCCTCCAGCAGCTCTAACTGACCATTAATTATCCCTGCTGTATTTGAAAGAGCTGACCCTACATCTTGGGCAACTTATTTGTGTAAATGTTTAGAATTTACCCTAAAAAAAAAAAATCAGACAGTGATGGCTTTGGAATTGAATAAACCAAGTTGCAGTAAATGCTAAATACATGGTTTTTAACACTATAGATGAAACCACAGGATATGGGACAGACTTTAGAACTGAGACTATTAACTTGGAGGGAAAGTCTCCTTTGTGCTATATGCAATGTTAGAGTTTGAGTTTGGCTGAGGTTTGGGTTAAATGCTGTGAGGAAAGCTCAGGTGTGTGTTTTCACAAATAAGGAGCTTCCCCCACAGCCTGGCTGAAGATCAGGACAAAGGA
>JAWLRI010000560.1:2566762-2583252 GCA_034781795.1 Crypturellus tataupa
TGTCGGCCCTTCCCTTAAGGGAGCCCGTGAGGCGAGAGGCGCGGCGGGCAGCAGGGCTCGGCCCGCTTCCCAGCGGCTCTTTTACCGGGGCCCTGCTGCCTGCGGCGGCTCATGGGGCGGCGCCGGGCCGTGCCGTGCCATGCCGGGCTGTGCAGTGCCGTGCCGTGCAGTGCCGGGCCGCCCTGTGCTACACCGCGCTGCGCTGCGCTGTGTCATCGCGCAGAAGGGGCCGGGCCAGCTCTTTGCGCAAAGCGAAACCAGAGGCTGTTCGCACAGCAAAATGAAAACCAGCCTCTCCTAGCAGTCCTGCTCGAAGCCTAAAATTCAAGTGTATCACGTAAGTTAGCTATCCCTACTGGCTCTTCTTTCAGATGGCCTCTCCTTCAGGCTAATTTGTGTTCTCGTTTTAATTCTTGCCCCCCTCCCTCTGCCCCATCTCTGTCTCCCGGGGTCTCGGTGGGCTGCAGTGCTGCTTGCTGCTGACTTCCAGGGCTTCTGATGGGATCCACTTACATGGGGACGTGAAGCACCCTAACCAGCAGCGTGTATTGCTTTCAAAATTACTTTAGCATGTTAGGAACAGCCTTTTCAGATAGTGACTGTGCAAGTATTTATCACGTCCGGAATACATTTCTGAGTATGTTGTGTAGGCTGCAGAGCAAATGAGTTATGAGACATAAGCAGTGTCTTTAAAGGTAGATGGGCAGGGGGGCAAGAGCAGAGTATATAAGTAGTGCCCTGATTCTTCTGGATTTATGTTTGATTTTCTTTGCACATTTCTAGCTGTTTAAACTTCTCTCATCTCAGAAAGCCATGGCACTTTTTGACATACAGGTGGAGAGCTTGGTGTGCCTGTTGCACACTGAATTTTGCATAGTCAGGGCATGATCACCTATAAGAACCAACCCATATGGTCCCATGGAACAAAATCATGCATTTCCTACTTTTCATTAAACTGTCTAGTATTTTTGTTTCCTAGTATTAGAAGTTAGTATTAGTTAGTATTAGATAGCTAGGTAGTGCTAGATATTAGGTAGGCAGGTGTTGCTTAGGTTGCCAAGATTTTATTATAATTACTGTAAGCTAAAACTACTGCACCATAATCATAGGTGTTTTCAATGTGGTCCAAAAACAATGTGAAAAGACCAGATCTAGTTCCCCGATTAGCTGTGACAGTATCAGTATCATCTTTGCTTCTCCTCTTTCTGTTGAGTGAAAGCAGTAGTTGTAGATTAAATAACACAAAGCTCAAGACCTCTGCTGCATTTGTGAGTTGTGATCTTTGGAGTGTCTAATTTTCTCACTGTTGTGAGTGTCTGACAGTACAGGCAGCTTCTTCTGTAAAATGATGCTTTTCCTTTTTATAGGAAAAATCAATTGATTTTTCAGAATATGTAGAGCTAGCAGAAAACTCTTGCCCTGCACTCAAGAGTTTTGGGGACTTGCATTGCCTGTGGGTGTTGGGGCCTGTTTTTCTCACGGTGCTGGTTCTGTAACTGCGCGTTAGCGGGCCGCCCCCAGTGTGACACGTAGCCAAGGCCCTGTCGCCTTAGAGGCCGAGGCTCTGGAAGGAGCACAGATAGCATGCAGGGGAGATGGAGGGAAGAACCCTCTGTCCTTGCAGTGAAGAACCCACCTTTCCTTCTCACGGAACCGGTGCTCACCGTGTAGATCCTGATCGTTCCAGTGCCTGTTGCTTTCAAGCAAGGGAAGAAGAAGAATAGACTCGCAGAGGCCTGGTTCTGCAAACCATATAGTGCAAAAGGCAGAAACAAGTATGAAGGCCGAGAGGTCTGTGGTCTTGTGAGTTACTCATGAGCTCAGCAAGGCTCAGAAAGTTGACTGCCCTGGGAGAAACAGTCTGCGTGCCAGCCTGCCCCATGCCGTGCTTGGTGCAGGTCTGCCTGAGCTTAACTGCAGTCCTGAAATTTTGGGTCTCCAGGAAGAGACCCGGTGAGGCATGGCTAGGCCTCATGAAGATGGTGGTTTTATATGTTTGCATCAAGTGACAGGTACTTATTCCTCCAGAACACAAAAAGTACATGAAGGTTATAGAGTGGCTATGATATTTTAATAACAAAATTCTATTAAGATGACTGATACTGATATGGGGATTTTTGTTTGTCCTTCTGTCTTGTTTTCCACTCTGTTAACAAAGGCCACTGTGTGAGAGTGTGTATATTGGTTCATGTTGCTTTATGGATAAAGCACATTTCAGACTTTCTGCGCTCTGAAAATCCGCAACTTTCACTAGTTTTTGTGACTACTAGCTGGCCATTTTGAATATTGCCTGATTTGGTTGTTGTAGTAAAGGATACTCAAGCCCAGTAACCTCAAAAATGTTTTCCTTTTTCAGGAAAAGCCTTTCACACTTTTCCTCACTGGACTGCAGACCAAATGACACAAATGCTAGCTGACCTCAGCAGCTCTACATGCAGTTTGGCATGTGGCTGGCACCTAAATAGCTCGTTTTGCAGACATTTCCTTGTCAGCTTGCAGTATGCTGCTCCAGACAGCTTTGGAACAGTCTGGTGCTCGAAACAAAACGCAGAACTGAAAGCTGTTAACTAGCGTAGTTACAGCTTGATAGCAACTCTGTCTGCAGGACATTTCTGTGCCATAAAGCGGAGAGCTGTGCAAAGGATTTCTGGGCTGGCTGTGGGAAGGAGAGTTCTGCTGCAGTGACTTGGGCTACGTTACCGTAACGCTCCATTGCGCAGAGCGGAAACCTGAGAAGAGCAGTGACAATATTGACAGGGTGCCTCAAATGTCTGAATATGACTGAATGGAAATAGAGTTCCAGTATGTACCAACTTGTAGAAATCCTAGCCATAAAAAGAGAAATTTCCCCAAAGACATAATCAAAGAATATTATTTTTAGAAGAAAAAGGAATAGGGGCTTTAAAACCAATTATTCAAGTAAAAACTCTTTTTTCATGTCACTTCTGTATTCGGAGTGAGGCATTCTACCTGATGCTCAAATATTGTGGCTTATTTGAGAAATTATTTATGCCTAGCGAAAGGAATGGATGTTAGGTAACCGCTACTGTGATCAAGGGGGACTGCTGAGATTCCCCTTCACGATATTTGCAAAGGAAAAGGATATTTTTGATGGTAGAAAATAAGCTTGAAAATAAAATGCCTTTACTTGACTGAAGCAATGCATTTAAAAAAAAAAGTCATTGAAACAAAGGCCAAATTCCATGATGAAGAGGTATAGTCTGGATTCAGAAGTAGAGCTTTGTTGCAATCTTTGCTTTTTAACTACCTTTAATGGAAACAAAGTGTATAGACTACTAAAGATCCTAAGGAGGTGGGCTGGTGGCATGCATAAAAAACAACCAATCCCTCCCAAAAAAATTTTAGACCCTGTAGGCTACAATAGGATATACTAAAAAAAGGAGCAGACAGAGTTTCTTCCCATCCTCTGTGAGGTAGTTGTAAGATTTTCTGTGTATCATTAACTTCCAGCATGTAAGTAAATACAAAACGAAGTGCAGAAATTTTAAGTATAGGTAAATGTTAGAAAAAGAAGTTAAATCAATTGTTGCTCACCCACCTTGTAATGTCCTTTAAGCATGAAGCTGTTTCAGAATTTGAACAGCGATGATAAGAAAATCATACTGGTTTTAAGCTTTAGGCTTGATGTAGGTTGCTGAAATCGAGGCAAAAACCTAAATGTGGTTTGGTTAGCTTTGGTTGATACGCTTAGTATCTCTAAATGATGCTTCATCTTACTCTTTTGTATAGACTGATATCTGTTGCAAATATCTGTTACTCATTCATGCTAAAATTGCAGAAGAATGAAATTTCAAGTTAGTCTTTTTCACAAGAGTAACCTGGATCATCCTTTAAATTGAGCTTTGCAGAGAGTCATGATCTGATGTCACCAGAGCTGGTCTTTATTTCTCTCTGACTTATTATATTTGACTTTCAGGTCCAGAAAAAAAAGATGACAGCCTAAACTTACTGTTTATTTTTTAACACTAGTGTCACTGAGGAGGAGAGTTTCAATGGAGCTGGAAGGTGTCAGGTGGAGTATATATTCTCACATCCCACTTAAGGATGGAATGTGCTGGCAAGGCTCTTGTGCACGGTCTCCACCCACATTTTTACTGTATACTGGTCAACCCTGGACAGAAAGTGTGTTTGTGCTCTCAGTTTATAGCAAAAGTCTCTGTGTACCCTCAGTTGACACCCAGTTAAATTACTTGTTGAGGTTTTGTTTTACTCCTTTGCAGGGTTGTATATATCTGTTTATGTATGTGTATATATATATATATATATACACATATATATATGTATGTGTATATATTTATATATAAAAACTCTGCAGAGTGTTAATATATTAATGCATTCTAGTTATACCTCAGTTTATTCTTCATATTTGCTCCAAACTGTGAGCCTACATTCAAAAAAGCAAATCAGTTGGTGATTTTTGTAGTTTCTAAGGGGGACTCTTATTTTGAATTTTTTTTGGCAACATTTCTGTCAAGTTGTGGAATGTTAAGAGTTTTTACGATTTTTTTAGACTGTATTCACATCCATGAGCTTATGAATTTCAAAAGCGCAGGAGGTATCTCTAAAGATATTTCTGTTTTAATATATGAATATTTAAAGTTAAGTGTGTTTTGAAAACATCAACCACAAAAGCATGAATTCAGCATGCTGTTTATTTAAATAAGTCTTAATTTTTAAATGTTGAAATTTTGGAGGTGTGTTTTTTTTGTTGATGGTGGTGGGATTTGCTTAATGGCACTGAGCACAAAAGCAGGGGGCTTTGCTAAGGCAAGACTGGAATGAGCTTAGTGATATGAAAGTAACAAAATACAGCTGGAATTTTATACTGAATTAGAGCTAACCGTCCATTAAAGTCTTTTTCCAACGTGAGTTTTTTGGCTTTTATTTTTATATTAATTTACCCACTCAGCAGTTGGCATGGACAAAAAACTTTTTTTATAATGTGCAATGTTTGCAATTGCAAACAATGAAAATAGCCTCCGAAAATAAAATGGGCACACCCGTAGTCACGTGTGACAGTTACACATTAGAACTTGTAATCTAAATTGTTTAGAAAAGGAATCATTATTGCACAGAAGCTCCTCACAAAAAGACAATATAGTGAGATATAGTAAAAGAATGTTTTAGGTAAACATACAAGGGACTGCAGATAGAAACTGTGTTCTTATGTCCTACCACTCCATATTTTAAGTTCTTAGTATAAAGCTCTGCAAAATTAGCTGACAACCTGAGATTTCTGAGAGAAATATGATTGTCTGAGTTTATCAGTTTTACCTTTCCTATTAAAAAGCTTTTCCTCATGATCTAATTTAAGATCAACGCCTCAAAAGGTACAACAGTTTTTCCTCCCTTGTGTCCCTCCTATATTCTCTAAGTTAGCAATACTGCAGTGACAAAATGGTCTTAGTCCTAAGCCGCAGAAGTAGTCCCAACTTGTATATGCAAGGCGGCAAACCCAAAGAGTTTTCAGGTGGGCACTGAGCCCACTGTCCCAGAGTGCCCAGAGCCAGGCCCCTGAGCAAGCACTTGTCTAACCTGTTTCAAATCTCCCCACACTGGGACTGCTCCAGTTCATCCGCGTGGGTGCTTCGACCGAGAGGATAGTCTTGTAGCGAGAAAAGTCTTTCTGATGTGGCTTCACATACTCTTTGCTATGGAAAAAGCCCATCTCTTTTCGG
Source organism: Crypturellus tataupa (assembly GCA_034781795.1). Taxonomy (NCBI): domain Eukaryota; kingdom Metazoa; phylum Chordata; class Aves; order Tinamiformes; family Tinamidae; genus Crypturellus; species Crypturellus tataupa. Next base: position 2,572,462 of record JAWLRI010000560.1, read on the forward strand.
CTCTGGCCAGGAGGCTCCCTGACCAGATAGGACAAGACATCAGGTGGCATCCTCCTTTTACCCTGTTTCCTTTTCCTCTTCAGTCTAAGTTGTAGTGCTTTGCCTCCCAGTTTATTATTTTCATGTTGAGTCCTTTTCTGCAAAACACTAGTAACTTTCCTCAAAATGATGCTTGCTATTCTGTCCTGCAACATGTTGATGGAAACATCAAAAGCAGCCTAGACTTTAAAAACTACTTTCAGTGGCTCCCTTAAAATGTTGTCCAATTTGAAAGCAGGCTGAATGCAAATTTATAATCTAATGTCACCTAGACATTTCTCTAGTTTAATTATTTAAGTAAAAAAGTCACCTAATGTGCTGTAAAAATGTTGTAAGATGTTGTAAGATGTTGTGATGTGTTGTAAGATGTTCAGATGTTCCGTCTCAAGACATTTCTTATCCAGTAGGCTGGTTACTATGTTTAGAAAATATTAGGTGCTTTATTCTTGACAAGTCTGTTTATGCTTATTCTCTCAGTGTCATGTTAAATGTTTATGTATCAGTTGTTTGTTAAGTATTTTCAGTATCTCTTCAGTTTTTGAAGTTGGCTGACCGGTAGGTTGTTATCTAGCTGCTGCTTTTGAAAGATGGCAGTGACCTTTAGCGGTGTGATGAATTGTCGCCTGCCCAGGTTTCTGAAAATCACCCCTGCGGGTGATGCTCTGTGGGTGGCTTGCTGTGCTACGTGTGGCGCAGCTACAGGGAGTTTCCAGCTTCCTGTAACCCAGAGCTCTCCTGGCTTCCTGCACCCGCTCTTTTGTTCCAAAAGGCTGTGCCTTCCTGTTTCCTGAATACTTGAAGTTATTTTATTTTAAGGTTCACTTTCAGGTTGCTTTCGGTTTTCTTCCCCTGTTACAGCAGCATAAAGACACTCAGTCTGGCAGATGAGTTTCTAAGGGTGTCGCTTCTCTTTTGCTCAAACTAGATCCCAAGTTTTTTTCCAGAGGACCTTCCTCAATCGTCACCCTCTCACCCAGCGTCGGCAGCATGCTGAAGTCCCTCGGTCAGCCCCTGCATTTGCGCGGCGGTACCTGGCCCGGTAGCATCTATCTGGCAGCCTCTGCACTGCTCATGACCTGGCTGTGTTATTAGCACAGCAGGGAGAGTGTCAGGGAGCTGGAAGAGCCTCCAGCATCTGGTAGGCCCAGCGTGCTGCCAAGATGGGCCAGCAAGCCCTTCTTTTCCTCTTTCTGTCGGAAAGCCCATTCTTGGGTGCCTGTTCTGGGTGCACAGCCGCTTGCAGAGCAGCTCCCGGCTGGCTGTGCGCCCAAGCTGCGTGCAGAGCGGCAGCGGCAGCCCCTCCGCGTGGGCAGGACCCTGCAGTCCAGGCTTGGCAGGAACAGGGCTCCGTGAGGGTCATATTCACTTTCCATCCGTCACGGATTCTGCCTTCTGGGGTGTTTGCAGCAGCATGAGAAAAACGCGCCTGCTTCTGCTAGAGCACCTAGGTGATTTTCCTCTCTTTACCTCACAACCCTGAGGGCAAACTGAACTCATATCACTCCTGCTTTTGATTTGGAAATTCAACCTTTTTCTGACAAGGCTTGTTTGGCCCCACTGGTGGCAGGGCTTTCCCCCCTCCACAGGAACAGGGAGTGCCTCCCTGTCAGGCAGCCTCTCGCCGAGCCCTGTGTCAGACAGCAGTTATGCTGGTTACCAGGCAGCGCTTTAATATTTACCTCCCAGCCCGATGCACGCCTGTGCGTTGCATCGGGAGTGGAGGCTTCATCTCGCCGTTGTGTTGGAGCACAGCGAGTGCAGCGTGCAGGGCTGTTGTTAGCTGCTGCTGGCTGCCTCTTGCGAGGGGGAGAACCAGAACAGCCCACAGCAAAGGGACATTGCCCAAAAGCAGCCTTACAGGAAAGTCACAGTGGCTTTACAGGCTGTATGGTAGTTAGCAAACAAATATTTAGATGCCTGCAGCTTGTGTTACTGCCCTGCAAGGAGGAGGAACCTCCTTCCTTCTTGCAGGGTACTTTCATCAGAGCAGCTGGACAATGTGCCCCATAGTGAAACTAAGACAAACTCCACCGATGGGGGAGCCGAACCAAAAGATCCACGCAGTGTTGTGCCTCCTCTTTTATATGTGAGGTCAGCTGCAGCAGGGAGTGCCCTGTGCCCTCCCAGTCCCTCCCTGCTGCTTTCCTTGCATGCGTCTCCAGCCAAAGATATATACGTTTTTCCTCTCTGCCAGCCCTAAGCATTTAGAGAATGGCTTGATCTTTCTTCTTAGCAGTTGATCAGCAGCCATTTACTGGACTGCTGGTATCTCAAACTTTTCTTATTCCTCCATGAGCATTTAAACTTGAGCTCTTCCCCACGCCGCAAGTGTTTTGGCTGGATAGCACAGGAAGAAGTAGAAGCTGGTGTTTTGTTTCGTTTTTGAGAAAGATTTTAAACTAAGATAAAGAGCCGTAAAGCTTCCTCTGAGACAGACCTTCTTAAATGAGATTGCCTTTTGGGCAGTGATGTTACAGCAACCATGATGGTAAGTAGAACTGTCACGGTCAGGTAGCGCTATGCTAGAGGGTCTCCAGAGGTTCGCATGGTGCTGTTGTAGCAAAACTTTCCAAAGAATATTTTTAAATCTGTTGAAGAAAGAGGTTTGGTGGGAGGTTTTCAAGCGGAGGGAGAGAGGAGGGGAGAAGGGCTCAGATAAATTATAAGTAATTCATGCCATGGAAGATTTGGTGATATGTTTTTATTAAGTAAAAAGTGATTAGGATGACTAATGTGAAGAGGTGTAGAACAGATACTTCTTAGTCATCCAGAGGGAATTCAGATTTATTAAATAGGAAATGATGAGAAGGGAAGCAAAGTCTGTTACTGGGCAGAATAAGAATGACCTTTCTACCTACAGGTTACCTGGTGGTGATGGTGAAGTATATAAAAAGATGGTTCTTAATATTTGTTCCCTGTCCCCGTGTTGATATTTTTTCTCTCCACTCCTCCAGAAATTCTCATGTATTATAATCAATCTCTATGTGTGTATATATAGAAGCAGGAATTATTTACTTTTAAAAGTATGGCGATTGTAGATTCTCTCAGGTATATATTTAGTCATTAAACCTCTTGCAGAGACATGCAGCAAATCAGAAAAGGCTTTGTGTGCCATTCTTGCATGGAATAATTAACCACTTCGCATAGTTCCTGTATTATTATTAGTTATGTTAATAAAGTCCTGCTGTTTGCAGTTTGCCTGGAAGTCAATTAAACTTTCTTCCACACATGCACCCAGTACACATACACACACGTCTGTGAAATTGTGTAAGAGCATAGAGAAAGTGTAAATACCAAGTAATGAAAAATTGTCTCAAGACCTAAACACAACTGTGCTCACTCAAACTACTGGTATTTCCGCCTTATGTTTTGGAGCTTGAGATGGGTCAGAAGCTACCATCATCACAGTGTACCTTTTAAATATATTCTACGTCTTGTCTTATTCTTGAGGAGTGTTTGTGCTATGGAAAGGTTTGAAGAAGCTGAGTGGATCTATTTAATAGCCAAGTATCTTAAAAGCTTTATTTGGTGTTTAAAATGAGAAAATTTTCCTTATGAAGGAAGAAGTTACCCCTGATATGCAATACTATTTCTGAGTTCATTGAGCATGTATTTTAATAGAGCAAGTGACATGAGTAAACATCGGAGGGGAAAAAAGTCTAGAAAGAATTTGTGTTATCTCTTTGAACGTAAACTGTGAGCCTGTAGTTGTGGTTGAGGTGGCAAACACAGCTGCTGGGACGCCTAGGCAGACAAACACTCAGTGGGAAGAGAGGGGTGGTGTTTTATCTGTATTGATGAGACAATTGGAACTTTCTTTTCTGGCATAAGAAAGATATTCTGCATTCAGGATAGGAGTAAAACATCTGCTTTTCCCTGAGAGTAACATCACTGAAGATAGGAAAAGATATTGGCATTTGCTGCTTCTGTGCAAGAGTTGCATAATAAGCTGAAACACTTTATTCCTTGTGTTACATAGTGATATTAATTATTCTTATCTCTGCATGACTGAGTCTGTAAATTTAATCTTAAATATTTTGCATTTCATGCTAGTAAATCCAAGAATCCAGTTTCCTTAAGAAGGAAGCTGAGATGTGTTTTCTGAGCATCCTGCTAAGAAAGTGTAGTACTTCAGCAGAAGAGCAGGATTTGCAAATGTCTTAATACTTGATACGAAATTTGCTTTCAGTTCATGTCACAGAAGGAAATGCTATAATGAGATACATGGCGATTATGCTGTAGAAAACCTGCATAAATGTATTGTAGAAATACAGGCAACAGAAAAGATCTAAAATGGTAACTCATTTTTTTTAAGCAATTGATCATTATTTTTAGTTGGATGTCTATGCTTGCTTAATATAAATTACAAACAACAAGGGTGAAACGTAACTGAATTTTTTTCTTTCTTCTCCAGAAACAATCCCCCTCTGCTGATGCACCAAAAACTCATATTATGGAGCCGTCTGAAACAAAGGTCTGATTTCCTATGAAACTCATTTTTAAATTAAGCACAAACACATAATGCAAAGGAATTTCTTTTTTTTTTTCTTTTTTTTTCTTTTTTTTTTCTTTTTTTTTTCTTTTTTTCTTTCTTTTTCAGTTTTAATACTGACTCACTTTGTTATTTTGAATATTTCTTGTCTGCAGCTTAATTTTTCCTTTGCAAAACACCTGAAAAAAATGTTACCAAGAACAGTTGGAGGATTTTGTGAAAGCAATGCTGATTGTAATTTCAATTCAGTCACATTTTGTGATATGCATATAGCTCTCCTCACAATGTAATTACAGGGTTATTTACATATTGATAATTTCATATATTTGAAGGATGCAGGGCAAGTTTTAGCTTTTAATGGGTGTTCGGCCTCATCTTCTTAGTCATACATCTGTGTCTGCCTGTCAGCTTCCTTTCCTCATCCTTCACACTTGTTTTGTCTTGTTTAATGACTAGAACTTTTTCAGTGTAGAAGCTGAATGCCTATACTTTGTTTGAGAAAAGATTTGTAACCTCACTCAGGCTCCTGTTGCCTAAGACTATTATCTAAAGTAATGAGCAATGATGCAGCCCCTCCCTTGTTATTTTTTTTCCATAAGCATAATAGTAAAACCAACAAAAATACTGAATATCAGACTAGACCAGCAAGGACTTGTGCCGTGGTAAAGCTTAGGACTTGTTTGCACCTTCTGTAAATGAAGAAAAGTGCCAACCAGTGAGGTTGGGAAGGGCCTCTGAATGTGGCTTGGTTCAGCACCCAGGCTATGCAGGAATACCTCTGAAGTTACATCAGGCTACTGAGGGCCCTGTCAGGCAAGCCTGAGTACCTGCTTGCGTGCAGGTCTTGGCCAGTCAGCTCTGGTATTTGATCTCCTTCATTTTTTTGTTTGTTGTTGTGTTGAGGAGCTCAAGGCTGTGTGTAATGCTCCAGATGGTCTCAGAAGTGCAAAATAGAGTGAAATAGCAACATCTCTCAGCAGTGCCTCAGTCTCTACTTCTAATAATGAAGCAGTTCAAAATACAGCTAGCCCTAATCACTGCAAAGCGGGCCACTGGCTCGTGTTCCACCAACTGCCCATGAGGACCTCCAGGTCTTCATCTGTGCTAGCCCACAGCCTGCCGTGCTGCTTAATCCCAGATGCAGGCTCCTTTTTGTCTCTGCTGAACTTCATCTGTCCAGCCTATTGACATCCCTCTGAACAGCAGCCTGACCCTCTCATTTTCCCACTGCTTCCTCTTATTCTAGTACTATCTAGACTTGATGAGGAAGCACACCTTCATTCATGTCCAGGTGTACAAGTTACTGCTTGCTTGTAGGCTTTGAACAAGGACAATGTTTTGAACTTTTCTGAACAAAGAAGCTGTTATAAGAACTATCTATTTCCTTCTTTTCAGCTCTTGCTCCTCTAAATACCCCTATATTCTTGCTTGAGTATGTCTACAAACATCTTCTTTCAGAAGTGCTAGGTACAGAAGGCTTAAGTTTGTGATTTTTTTAATAACTGTTTCCCTATGCACATGCATGGACACATACACACACATACATAATGTGTAAGATTTACAGTTGTAGCAGTGAAATAGACAACAATTAAACCTTTCCTTTTGATGATTATTACTCAGAAACAAAGATACTTGCTAGTCTTCAATTTCAAATTCTTACATTTGTGAACAAACTCATTTGTGTCCAAACTCATTTGTGTCATGTTCATTCCTCATGCTTTTCTCTATTACTGAATCCAGCCAAATATTTAAAAATAGATACCGTCTTTTTCTTAGTAATGATTTGAAACAATCCTCAGTAGAATGTGGTATATTTATAATGAAATCATTAAAGCTGGTGCTTGCAAGATTCAACAGAGCTACAGCAGCAGAAGGGTAAACTTCAATGCTGTAAGATTGGTAAACACTGATTGAAACACCTCTGAAACACTGTCCTGCATTTGTAGGTGTATGATAATTTTCTTTTAAATGTGCTGTGTTATTAATGCCTTCCTTCTTGCAGGTCACCTGCATTTAGAAGTAGCATTTGAAAAGAAATAAGGCTGTGGAGCACTGGAGCTTAAATTTCTGATCTCAAGTTTCTTGGAAGTAAACTGCTCTAACTGCACAGCTTGCTGCCACCACATGTGCTTTCTCTGTCCAAGAGTCTCTACTGGACCGCTTTCCTTAAAGATCCTCCAGATCTCTCTAAGCTCTCAGATCTACACGTACTTCCTTTGTTTCTTGTTGGTTTTGCCACTTTGAAGAACTTTGGAGGTAGTATAGCTGAGAGAGGAATGTGAAATTTCTTGTTTTGTGGCAATATCCAAAGGGTTAAGTGAGGTGGTCAGAGGTTTGGAGGTGAGGTGCCATCAAGGAAAAGATTTACTGTTCAGCCCTCTTCCTTTTGCTGGTGTTGTCACCTGTGCCACAATGTTGTTAGACAAATAAGAAAACTGATCTAGCTGAAAAAGATTTTTGATCTTTTGACTGATATATTTTAAGGAATATCGAAGTTCCCTTTCCTCCCCTCTTTACCACTTTTTTTCCTTACTTATGCCCACCTCCAGCCCAAAGAAAACAAAAAAAAACTTATCAGGAGATTTTAAAGAAGAAATAAATTATCTTAAGTAAAAGCAAGCAACCTCCTTTCCCCAGCAAACAAAAAAACCTCTCCAAATGCAAAGCATATAAGCAAAGTTATTTCAGTCTTAACTTGCAAAAGGGCGGGAGGAGGGAGGGAGCCATAGCACAAGAGTATATAAGACAAGTTGATTCCCATTTCACTTTTAACTGACTGAAAACATAATTTAAAATACCATTAAGGATAAGCATCCAGTAGAAAATACTGTATGCAGGTTTTTGCTCCTCACAGAGTTTCTAGCCATGGCTGTGCATATGCCAACTTCTCTAGATAAATGTGAACTGTGCCTTCTTCTGTAAATATAGTTGGAAAGATAAATTATTACTGCCTTCTCTAAAACTGCATGTGTGTGTCAGAGAGGGAGAGGTTTGCATAGCTGGCTAAAAATAAAGTAATATAAGAGCTCCTTAAAAGACCCTCTCATTTTGAAAGTACAGCTGCAGTGATACAACCTTGGCTTTCACCTTTTCTGTTAAAGCCCTATGTAGATAAATGCTTAAAGGATCGTCCACTTTAGAGTGTATACTCTAGGCAGGAAGTGCACTTTCCTTTATGTATCCTGAGTTTACTTAATTTCCCTAGATGACAGGGAATATTATTTCCTATCTAATGACTTCCAGTAAGTTGGATGTTTTATTTGTAGATTTATTTGGACTATTCTAGATCCTATTCCATTGCAGTGAGTGGTGGTAAGGATAAACAATCTCAAATTTTTATTTAATGACAGCCAACAGACTCTCAAGCTAAACAGTCAACTGAAGGGAAGCAAAAAGAAACCAATGATGTAAGTTTTATATATATTTTTTTGTCTTTGGGGGTTTCTTGTGTTATTTTTCTTCTTTCTCTCTTATGTTAAAAACAAATGAATAAACAATAGCCCCAGAAATACCTAGTAGCAATATGTTTACCTCTGTACAGGGAAAAGAACAAATTGGACCTTCTGTGACAACAGCTTCTAAAATCGATAATGCAGGAAAAGAAACTACAAGTCAAACTGATCAACCCTCCCAACCAACCTCCGTAGAACTAGCAAAGGTAAAAGTAGCAATCCGTTTTTTATTACTTACATTGTTACAGGGGAGGGAAATCTAAATCAAGATTCTCTTGTGCTGAATGTTATAAAACCAGGTTGGGCCGGAGAAATCACAATGTAGAAAAACTCTGAAACTTTGCTGTTCTTAAAGGTGTGTACCACACACTTCCTTTGTGCTGCTCCAAAATTTTGGGTTTCAGAAACTTTAGAGTTTGCCTACTACTTTAAAAAAAACATACTGAATATACCATTTCTGTGGTGTATTGAAGGCACAGACTCCGGTATAATGAACCAAAGACCGAAGACCCTTTATTAAGCATCAGATACAACTTATATACCATACTGTCCCGGATACAATACCTTATTTGCAAGAAGCACCCAAAGCGCAGTTGCTAAATAGGCCAATAGCCTAACTAATTAGGCGCAAGATTATCCAGTCAGCTATGGATTCGTGGCCTTGCAGATGCCAGTAATCAGCTGGCTCCGTGCCGTCTCCAGCTGCTCTCTGAAGTAAGTTTCGCATGGGAACAGCAAAGGGAGGACCAGTATGCACTGGTCCTTCAAGGTCATGGGAGAGCGCTGTTCCGTCTCAAGCTGTACCATCTGCCACACATTTCCAGCTTACTTATGGTGGCATTAATATTTATTAATAATGGTAAGCATCAGCGATAGGGCAGATAAAGCTGCACAGCCAGCTGATGTTGGTTCTTTGCAGTAACTAGAATCATGGAATCATTATGGCTGGAAAAGACCTTCAAGATCACAGAGTCCAATCATAAGATCTTTGAGTCCAGTTGTTTGCTGATGTGCATCCACCTTTTGTCTTCATCACACGTCTATTTTTTTTAATAACTCTTCTGTCTCTTAGCCAAAAAAGTCACATTAGGATTCTTACTTTACTTATAGGCCTGCAGAACCTGTAACTATGTATTGCGTGTTTGGGGATGCTCTGTCATTCATGCCAACTTTTTCCCAAGTTCCTTGCAAATAGTTGAGTATAGTTGATTCTTTGCAGCTTTTCCTTTGCCCTTTTAACTACTGCATGGTGAACAGATAGGACCTTTTTAAAAAATATTTTTATTTATCTATTTTTAATTATTATGAACACTGCTGTAGTAGAACTCCTTTTATCTGTGGGGTGTTTGGGTCCTGTTTTGTAATCGCAGTGTCTGCTCTGAATGTGGAAAGCCATGTAAGCTAGCAGTTTGCAGTGGGCAGCCCATCTTCCCTGGCTGCCAGACTCAGAAGAAAACTGGGAAGAGAAAGGTTAGAGAAAAGAGTGAGGAGGGATTGTTTTGGAGGAGTGTGCAGGACAAAAAGCTGGAGGAAAAATGTGCAGCAGAGTCAAAATCTGGACCTTTAGAACAACTAATCTGTGTGTGTCTGAGTAACAAGGCCACAGGAGATAGAGGACTTCTGCAGCCCTACTACAACTCCCATCTTTTTAGCAGTAAATGAGAATGTCAATAATGCAGAAATCTGCATTATTTGTTGCTCCTAGCAACAACTCCCTGAAGCAATAGTCAGATTTCAGTCTATATCTGAGCTGTATCTGTTGCTGGTATTAAAGTTGTATCGAGAACTACCAAGCTTCGAAGCAATTCAGGTGTAAATGAAAGCTTTCTAAAGAGGCTCAGAAAGGGCCTCATAATCCTTTTGCACCACAGGTTTCTTTTACTGTCAAAATAAAGAGGTAAAGTTGTTAAAACTGCATGCTACTGTTTCACAGCAGAATCATGCTGGAAGCAGAACATATCAACATATTATTGCCTGTAAGTGGTGAGCTCGCTCTACCCAAGCTTCTAGAAGCTCCGCAGGTTTATTAGCCTATTTCTGAGCCCTAAGAAATATAGACATGCAGCCTCCAAGTTGAACTTTTTAGCTTAGGCTTGGTATCTGCTTTTGTGAAAGCGTAGATGAACAGAAACAGGTTACAGATACCTGACTGGAACATCTCTGTTTTATTCAGTTCCGTATCAAGAACTTTTGGCATAAGATCATATAATAATTTTGTCTCAAACCTTTTTCTCTTATTTCTCCAGGCTAAGTCTGAAAATAAGTCTGTATCGGGTGGTGCAGCTGTTGCAACTGCACCAGCACCAACTGCACCTGCAAATGTGGCTACTACAGCTGATGAGTCAAGCACTGAGGTAAATATAGCCCCAGAAAAATGCTTCCCTTGTGAAAATGTCTGTCTGCAGCACTTTGGTTTTGTCCATTTGGCAGTTTAAAGAAACTCAACTGACAGTTGCTGAAGTATTCCTGTAGAGTAATTGTGTATGGTGATGCTAGTTTTGTATGGTGGTGAAGGGAATACCTGAGGGAATATCAAACAGAATATGGGCATGCTATATTTAATTAGGACTTGCTTAGACTCACTTTTTACTGCATGTAGTAATGCTGTCAACAAACAGGTAATTAAATTTCATTTTCAGTTATGTTTCTGTAAACATAGGTTTGTCAGTTGGTATATAAGTAGAAATAATTTTGTTAATGACATTGAAGAAGAAATTTTAGAACAAGTCTGATGTCGGATTCACTATCAACCCGTGGTGGTTGCCCGTGGTTATAGAGGGAATACTGAGGCCATCCACCTCAGGGTCA
>JAWLRI010000560.1:2614688-2631238 GCA_034781795.1 Crypturellus tataupa
TATATATTTAGAACAGTTCTTCAGATCACTGTATATGATTTAGGCAAAGAGGGGAAAAAGGGACAAAAAGCAACAGTTTTAGATTTGGATTCCTTTTTTTCTTCCAAATTGGATAGTCTGAACAAGTAAACACTTTGAACCAACCAAATGCAGTCAGCAGAAGCTGGAGCTTGAGCAGTTAAACAGGCAGAGTGGTTTAGGTGCTCCTAACCAGCTAAACAAATAAGGAAAGCCACTTCAGAAGTCTGGGATTATGGTAAACAGGATATTTTGCACACCGTCAGTAATGATACTTACTCAAAATAGCTTCACATTAGGGGTAGGGAACTGTATAGGAATTATCTTTATGAAGTACTTACAGCTGTTCACTATCATTCACTGTAATGAGTCACTGACAGTCACTTAATCTTGCCCACCGTGAAACTGTATGAAAATAAGACATGAAAGTATTTTTCCAGTAGAAGTATGATTATCAAGATAGATCAGTGGCTTCGAGATAGTTACATAGGAAATAGAAATAAATTAGTTCAGAAACTAATTAGTTCAGGTTGTGTGTTCTGTTTTGTTCTTTTTGTTTGTTTGTTTTATTTCATTTTTGTTTTTTTCTTCTGTAATCTGAATGTCTCAAAAAGAGGGTAAAATTTTTCTTCTTTTCAAGGATAAACCAGGAAAGACAGGAAAAGCAGTAAAGGATGGTGGGAAATCCAAGGAAAAAAAGGTATAAACTCATGATATTCTTGTGCTGTATTTGTTCCATCCTGTGGGCTCAAGGCATGATTTACTAAAAAGTTCTCACAAATATTGAATGCAGTCACTGTAGCAGTATGTACCGTAAGATTTTTCTTAAGGCTGATGCTTCGTAGTAAGTATAGGTTTTGTGAATAACACACTATGATCCAAGTATTCAGATCCAAGAATTAAGATCCAGTATTCAAAGCTTTCATAGTCTGGAAACATCAAATAGACACTTCTGTGTCTACATTACTTCTATGTTAGTATGTGTAGAACTATGGGATGTTTTATTAAGAAAAGGACAATTAAACCAGACTTAAATACCTGAAAAAAATAACTGGCTGTCAGGAAGCAGTGTGTGTTGTATGACCAAGAATCGTGATTATTGCAGAAGCCTGCAGATGATTCTGCAGCCATTGATGCTCTATCAGGTGACTTTGATACCTCTGCAAAGGCTCCTGCCACTCCACAGCCCTCAAAGGTAGGACATTTTCTACCGTCTTCCAAAATATGATGTATATATATTTATATTCTAATTTATTCACTAATTCATGAACATTCTTTACATTTTTTTACAATTTATGTTTAAAGGTGACCTCTTTGGAAGGTACTGTAAGATGTAAAAGTTGTCTTAACGAAAGATTGAATTTTCCTCTTAGGTAATAAATATTTAGGGTCTTCTGGAAAGATAAGACAGGCTAGGAGATGTGATTTGAGTAGTGAATTCTGAAAGAAAACAAAACAAAAATATCTTGAAGCTAAAGTTCACATTGGCTGCCTTTCCTAGTAGGAAATGACTCCATCCCTAAAAAGTTCTCCTGCCCACTGCAGAGCAATAGAAATTTGTATTTCCATACTTTGAAAAATATAGCTCTAGCACTTTCCAGTAGCAATCTTCTACTTCTAGTCAGTAGCAATTCAGGCCTTTTCTCAGTATGTCCTTTTATTCATAAGCAATAAGGTTACTACAAATGCTGAACAGTTCCCACATAAAAATGTTTGGGAACTGAAAAAAGCTACTTTTCTGATTCACATTCACTCACACAGTGTAATGTGTTCATCTTCTCCAAAAAAAAACTGCTTTCTCTGAAGAAGAGCTGCTTGGTGTGTGTATATATATATATATTTTTTTTTTTTTTTTTTTTTTTTTGAATTTCCATTGAGTGTCCTAGTAGTTATTGGCATTCTGGCAAATTTTAATCAGTGCTTTCTCAATACCATGCACAGCAACATATGGTAACTTCTTATCCCGAAACAAAACTGTAATTCTGCATCATTCATGTTGGGGGAGACACCCATCTGCTGTCACTGATGGCTTACCTGCACAGCAGATCCAGAGATGGCTCATTTAAAACATAGTTTTTAAATACAGTAGAGGGCAATTTATTTGGCTGTGAATTTAGGAGCAAGATCTTCTGATGCAGTATTACTGCTTTGCACTAAATGCAAAATCTACCCAAATGAATCACTGTATTATTTTTGTTTTCTTTCTGATATCTTGATCTCCCTAGTATTAAAGGAAAGCTCAAGGTTCTAGCATCCTTTGGATTAAGAAAATAATTACATTGAACTCTTCCACCTTAAAATCCACATCAAAAATCATTAGTTGCGGCAGGTCTGTGATGTGTTTGTAACTGTAATTATTTTGTTCCTTGGAGTGTAGAACAAAAGTGGAAAAAACACCACCACCACTAAGCCAGCCCCAAAGGAAGAAAGAAAACCCAAAGATCCTAAAAAGGTAGGTTTGCTTTACCAGAGGGTGAGTCAGGATTCTTTATCTCAACTTTTTATCAGGATTTAATTTTTAAAATGAATAAAAGTCTACACATAAATAACTATGCAGGATGAATCTAGTACAAAAGGAAGGTAGATAATTTCTATTAAAAAATACATTTAAAAAATGTGCTTGCCTTTCTCCTTCCTGATCAGAAATGGATGTTTATAAAAATGGATTTAGGAAGAAACTTCTCGTATCAAACTGTTCTGTAGCTATCCAGTGAGATAGATATCTGAATCAATTGATAACGGAGCTGCTCTAGAAATTGCATTTAAGTTATTAGAGGATAGAAGATTTTTTTTTCTAGATAAAATTGCTGCCCGTTGCTTTTGTGTAACAACAGAGCTGTTACAGAGTTTTGGAGATAAAACTGGGAGGTCTTTGACTCCTACTCAGAAGGATATGTGGCTTTTTTTTTCAGTTGTGATTTAGTTCTGAGTGCTGATTGTGGATTGGAGTTGCAGCATAGGATAGGTGACAGAAGATCTAGGGTATGAAGAGGTCAGCCACAAGCTTTAAATAAAACAAGCAATGGAGGAAAAATGAAGATAAATATACACAAAAATCTACAAATGCTCTTGCTGAATTATCAGTATTTTTCTCATGGACATCACACTTATGTTTGAACTGTGACCTTATATAAGTATCTATCACTTTTTTATTTCAGATTTTAGTCAGAAACCGTGAACTAAACTATCTCACATATCGTTTTCTCTTTAGGCAAGGGAACAGTCCTCCGGCAGCAAATCTGAGAAGCAGAAAACAAGCTAAGCGCTAACATTACTGGGTGAGAGTTCTTGTCTGTTCTCTGAGCTACTATAAAGACAGTTTACCTAAGTGTAATGAAGATTAAGTCTCGGTGACACTCCTCACTAAAACGAGAGGGCTCATGGTTAGAGAAAATACTTGGGATGATTTTGAACTTCATTTTGGAGAATCCTAAGCAGAAAGAGGCTTTCTAGTTCTCTCTTTTTGCCCCCACAGTCGTTAAAGAGTTGCTTCCTTTAGCTAAATCTCCATCACTTTATATAACTTCAAGTATTCCAAGGTTTGACACTCCAACTGTTTCCTCAGTAAGATATTTTTTGACAGAGTAAATAAAACAAAGCTTATTCCAACTGATTGTTTTTGTCTGTGGGACAGTGACCTCATCTCATTACTTCTCTCCTCGGCTATTTTTGGAGCAGTGTCCAGAACAGATATTTAAAAAGAAACACACACAAATATAGCTAAGCTGTTAAGAATAGCAGGATTTAGTGTTCTGATCTTGGATTAAATATGCTGCTGTTCTGTACATTTGTTGCACTATTACTGTATATATCTTTATATTTAGCTTGATCCCACGGTTAATACAAGTGTAGGTAATCAAAATCCCTCATACTCACCACTTCCTGGAAGTCATAGCAAACTGTACAAACTGTATTACTTTTGATTACTTTTCATTACCTTAGTATCACTTTTGAACAAGACCTAATGACTTTTGATATAACCTCTTCTGAGATTTCTTTCTCTCCCTGAACATGTTTCTGACTATTCTTCTCACATCTATTTGGTAATGTTTTCCATGCTAATGTATTTTATGCTTAGCTTCTTTCACTTAATATTTCTTTCCTGTTTTTTTGTTTGTTTGTGTTTTTCCCTTTCAGGATCTTGGCAAATGATATACAAAGTCTTCTTTCTGCTGCTGAATAATTATTCCTGAAGAACAAATGCTGATGCAAAAAGCATGTGGTTATTCTGGGTGTTTTTTGTACAGTGGTATTTGCTGGAGGTTTTTCATATTTTCTTTTAAAAGATTTTTTTTTCTAGCCATTCATTTTATTGTACTGCTACATTTTGAATTTTTGTAGTTTTCTACACAAGTAGAAAACTTACTGCTAAATCGCTTTTTTTTCAGTTCTGAGAGGGGAAGGATGCTTTATATTTGTAAGAAATATATTTCATGAATTAATAGCAATGCCAAAAGAGAAAAAATGCAAACTTTTGCACATAATCTTCACATAGTGCCTGTAAATCTCAGAAAAGTTTCTAAGTATGTGCTAGCATTTTTAACATTGCAGTGAATGCATTAGAGATCCTGGAACGTAACAAGCTTTGGTTGTCCTCAGCCTGGCTGTTGGCTGTGCTTCCTCAAGGCGGCTACTGGTGAGAAACCATAGATCAGCTGTGGACATCTCAAGAATGAGAACCTGGTGACTAAATGCTTCAAGAGCATCTAATGGAAAAGATACGTTTTGGATGATGCCTTAACCATGGTTATCACGACTTCAAAACCACTAGGAAAGGAGGAGTCTGGCTTGTTTACTTCAAATTGCAACTCTGCTGTTATCTCGTATTTCCAGGCGGCTCAGGACTTGATCCAAATACAAATCACCATGTACCATAGACCATTATTATCGTGGAAGAGGGGATTATTATTATAAAGGGGATTCATTATTATAAAATGAAGGTACGGGAGCCTTAAGAGTGGTTCAGGAGAAACTCGGAGAGGGTTGTGGCACTGTTTATGCATGCGACCTGTGTTCCGGCTGCGCCAGCAGCGTAACGTGGAGCCACTCCTCAGGAGTGCAGGCACCAAAGGCTGCTGCAGGTGGACAGGCTTGCAGCACCTTGGTGTACTGAATTCCTCACTTGGCTTTCCTCTGCCTGAATGACCTGTAAAATGTGTTTTTTCACATCCTTACGCACGTATGCTACTTCACCAGTTGTTTACAGAGGAGGGTATTGTTAGAGAAACTGTCTGTAAGGATATCAAAATCTGACTCTCGTATCTAGTACTCCAGACAGAGACAGCCCAAAGATTTTAGGATGGAATCAGAATTTTTACTGTTCTTAATGGCCTGTATTGAGAACCTGCGTCACACTAATAAAGGTTTTAGAATGTATTTTTAGAATGTTTGTTGTTTCTTTCAGCTTCTTCATTGTCTAAATAGCCCCATAAAAGGCACAAGAGGAACATCCACGCTAAGGATAATTTAAAAAATTAACATGTTAATAATGAACAAGACTTTTTAAAAAAATCCACAAAATGTGTTATCAAGGCTCCCTGTTAGCCCCTCATAACCAGGTTAAGATCTAGCTCCAGCTTTCTTTTCCCTACACTTTGCTTTTCAAGCAGTTAATTAGGCCCAAACGTGAATTATTGAATCTCATGCTATAGCGGGAGGCTTAGCTTCAGCCACAAAGCAGCTGAAAGACTAAACTAAAAGACAGCACAAGAGTTTTCAGAAACAAAATGAAATTAATACTTTTATTGTGAGAAGTTCCGATTAAATTTTGTTAAAACACAATGACATAATGCATACAAATTATGATCATTCAGTCTTAAGGGATTGAAGAAACATTTTATTTTGATGGAATTAATGAACGCTGCTAGTAACTCTTAGAATTTTCCACGTATACAACAAGTTCAACATTACCTGATTCTGTTTTTCTACACAATGCTACCCTGAGTTCTAAAAGGTTTATTAATGTCAACTCATGCAATCCACTTAGTGACCATCACCAAGGAAAGGTGACAAATCCCCTTATCATTATTCTGGAGAGGGCGCTGTACGGCTCTGTTTATTTGCTGGATAATCAACGCTGCTTCTAATAAAGTAAATAAAATAAAAGGAGGGAGCAAAAAAGGGTTTCAGGAATTGCAGGGTGTGCAGGTAGTGTGTCTGACTGTGAGGCAAAGAAACGAGGTTTTGGCAAAAGCTGGCCCACATGATCGTTATTTGGTATTTTCTTTAATAGTTACTAGCTACAGTAACAGGGAAGGTTACTCACAGCTTGCTTGGGGGGAAAAGAGCTAAAAAAAACTTGTGCTGCAGGCTCAGCTTTCTGAAGTATCTGTACTTTTGGGAGCAAAATAGTCATTTTTCTGCTTACAGGAATGAACTTGAGGCTACTGATCATTCTAAACTCTAGCTAAAACTGCTTATTAATTGAAAATGAGTGCTTTTTTAAAAATTCCACACCAATTTCACTAATTTCCTGAAACTTAACATTAAAAACATCATGGAATTTTCCCTCTATGAAGCCTCCAGGCAAGGTAAAGACAGCACCAACAGCCGTGCAGCTGCTCTGAAGCAGGCTGGGGTGAGGGCAGGTGAAGGGCGCACCAGCTGCTCTGCACACCTGAAACACTATAAGAAAGCTTGCATAGACATAGCCCTTACCATACTTACTTTGAAGTATTAATTAGAGTTGATATTGATTTTCTAATTCTGGGATGCTTGAGCTGTTTTTTAAAATCAGGCGCCTGCAACACAGACTGCCAAGGATAAAGGCCCAGGGAAAGCAAAATTTTCTTCGCACTGTAATTTAAGTTTAGATAAAGCAACTAGCTGAACCTTTGTGAAAAACGTAGAGGAAGCATAGGCATTTGCAGATGGGAAGTTTTAACTTGTTATTTTTCTGTAAATAATTTCCACTTTTTCAGAATAAATAGATATCAGATTTCCAGTAATCAGTTTCCCATCCCTGTTAACTTTGTGGACAATGAGCAAGTTGCTTTTTCCTAAAACTGCTACCTCGTGATCTACAAGCAGTCTAGTTTTATTTCAGTGTGGGAATATAAAAATACTGAGCATCAGGATTAGGTTCCCTTGGAGCTCTTAAAGAAACAAATTCAGCTCTCCGCCCCTGAGTTTTCAGTGCTTCTTCGGCTATTTTGGGAAAAGCTAAATAATG
Organism: Crypturellus tataupa; assembly: GCA_034781795.1. NCBI lineage: Eukaryota > Metazoa > Chordata > Aves > Tinamiformes > Tinamidae > Crypturellus > Crypturellus tataupa. The sequence goes on from JAWLRI010000560.1 coordinate 2,621,878, forward strand.
TTTTTTAGTTTTTTATTTTGCAGCCATGTTTTGATTTCCTCAAAATTTCTATCCATCCACTGTATGTTGTCTTCAATGGTTTCAATAGCTTGTTGGACACAACGAAGCTGTGAACTTTTTTCATCCAGAGACTTGAAGAATTCTTTCACCTGTTGAATAAAAAGGTGAAAGAATATTTGATGTAAAGGAATTAATGCATGCAGAGGAAGAGCAGCAAAAAAATTTTTAAATTTTGAATGCACTCTTTACTTGCTGGGTTGAGTGAAGGACAATTCTTTCCAACCCTTCTTCTAATTGCCCTGGAAAGGTTTTTCTTAAATTTCCCTTGATTCCACAGTTAAAGAAAATATTACATTTAAAATGTAATCTGCTACATTTTTCCCTGTCATTCAGCTTTTTTCTTCTGTTCATACTCAGAAGAAATATTGGGACTCTGTTTTCGGGTCCATCGCTTAAACAAAAGCCATCTTTTTTCCTTACTGTTGACAACACTGCCCAAAATAATCCAACCCATCACTGCCATTATCTTTGCCAAGGAAGGGCAGGCCAGTGTCTTGATATTTCAGCACTGATCATAAAATTCAAATCAAGGTTTTGTTTCAGTTAAACTACAACTCTTTTAAAAAGACAGAGCAGCTAAACTAAGGACTCACCTCTACAAGCTGCGACCTCATGGAATACTGATTTGTCACTTCACTGACAATGGTGGCTAGGGCATGTGAACCAAGTTCAAACCTGGCAAGAAGAATCACCCATACTTAGAAAATGCATAGTTTTTTTGAAACAGGAGTTCAAAAGTACTTCAGGGCAGAGAGAGCAGAAGAACAACTTTGTGCCTTACTTTTCTACAAGATCTTCCCATTTGTTCTTTAGAAATGTCCAAGCAAGATGATAGCCAGATGGGTTTCTGGCAACAAACACCATAATGTGGGGAAGATCTTGTGTTTTTATTATGTCACCACGCAGACCTTGATCCATTAACCTAAGAATTAAGAACAGAGGCAGAAATTATTTACACCCATAGATAACACTGACAAGTGACTGGGCTCCTAATATTTTCTGCAGTCATATGAATCACATTTCTAAAAGCCTTGGCACACCATTTTAGTTGTGTTAGTTACTTCCAACTTTTTACAATATCCATCTTGGCCACATCCATAAATCCCATTTATGATGTTAACAATTTCAGTTATTTAGTAGATCTGAGAGTAAGAGATCTGAATAGCTGCTTTATTACCATCTTGTCTGCATTTGCTACTGCAAAGGGTGAGCATAGTGACTTCTGGCACCAAAAAACAGAAATGAAACCTCGAGGCTACTTCCTCTTCCTTTACCAATTCTGTAAAGCATTTTACAAATACTGAAACTCAAAGCTGTTAAACAAGACTGTCAGTAATTGTACATTTTTCCCCAAACACATTTCTGTTCAGATGTACTATACTACTCACCACTGAAGTTTGTCTTTATTCCTGCTGAGGCTGAGAGCCAAAGCAATTTCATTTTTCTCCAGGTTGAATGAATGCAGCCTGTATTTACTAAGGAGGAAATCCCAGCCTTCAGGTGTTTGTGCTCCAACAGCGTACACAGCTCTCTTGACATCTGTTGGCAAGCTACAACAAAGTGAGTACCAAGTCACTCTCCATATCACATTTAAGAGGGTATTTAAGAGAATTTAGGTAGAAACATAACCATGTCACTGTAAATTGGCATAACAGACTATTTCTTAAGAAATACTCACCTAATAACTACAGGTATAGAAACGTGAGCCCTGTTGTTGGGAAGCAACAGGGTCCCTCAGTCAATATCTGACTCCTGACTTGTAACTGACTGGTTCCTGACTTGTAGCCGACTTCCAAAAACACTGGATTCATTATTCCTTTTATTTCTTCATTAATTTTGTGTATTTTTTCAAGGCTATCTTTTAGTACATCCATTCAGTTACTAATACGGTTGTCTCTGGCCTTCCCAGAAGAGCTCACAGACCCTGTGTAGTATGTTTTAGGGAGTTCTTGTGCCATGACCAGAGCTAAAAATTAGGGGAAATTCACAAACAGTAATTGACCTATTTTTACAACAGACATAGGGCAATGCTCGTGCATATAAATGAGGGAATACAGTCAGGTGTTGTTTTCTCTTTCCATAACATGCTTAATAAACCAAGGAGTGGAGTCACATATGACATAGGTGCTAGCTTGCGGCATACACATGTCAAACTGTGGAGGAACTTGGAAATTGAAGCCCATCAGACACACTATAAAGACTAATCTGGAGTGCAGAAAAGCCTGAGATTTAGCTCATTCAGTAAATTAACTGTAGTATCAGATTATCAAGAAAGGATGTTACAATACAGACCTCAAAGTTGCATTGGATTTCTGCCATTTCACAAAATACCCCTGTGCTTTGTCCACACAGGGCTGGTAGCCGCGCACACAGGCGAAAAGCAGGAGTGAGTGCTTGAGCATTCTCTCTGGCACTGAGCCATCATCATTCCAAGACTGCTTGTCAATTAGGTCTTTGAACAAATTGACTATATACTCCTAAAAACAGAGCAGTAATAAAGATCTATTTCAAAGTGGGCTTTACAGGATAGAGGCAGAGAGGTCTGGACACTTAATATGTTACCTTTAGCTGATTTGCTGTGTCATCCATGTCCCTCCTCTCCATAAGCTTGTATATGGGAATCAGTTCCTGCATACCTTGGAATACAGGCATGATTTCTGTCTCATGTTTCAGGTATAAAGTCAGATCAAAAGCTTTGGAAATTGGCAGCTTTTTTATTCTAAAGAAGATGACAGAAGATAAATAAGTGCTAGTTAAAGCTAGTTAAATTGAGCGTTAGAATTAAAGTGTCAGAAGTAAATTAACACGTTAGAATGAAAAAAGCACTAAATTAACATACTAAATGTTATGTTTCACAGAAAACCGGTTGAAGCCTCCCTTTTCAAAAACAAGAGCCCAAATAGTGGGATTGTCATCTGGGCCTATTTCATTTACAATTGAATAACTCCACTGCAATCAAAGAGTAATTCTGAGTTTACATTGCTGGAAGTGAGAAAAGAAAATACTCTCAGTTTACTTAAAAGATTTAATGAATAATATACACTACCAACATTTTCTGCTTCAGTGATACATATTGAAAAATGCAGAGATCGTTTTTTGGTTTTTTTTCAGACAGACAGGTGAGGTGGTCTTACCTCACAAGCTGGAAGATATTGTTAATGAGACTTGCTCTGTCGTTGCTGCTAATCACCATATGGTTCCCTTTCAAAAGCTTAATCAGATGATCCCATCCATCGTCTTCATAGTGCACAATGTAATATCCATTCATACCGACATTGAATTTAATCCATTCTACTTCTTCTGGAAGGATGAAGACATCTACCAACAAACAAAAGAACTCTTTTTACCTGCAGCTCAAACATACTGCAGTGTAATAGCAAATATTCAAAGAATATTCAAAGAATATTCTTACTCTCATTCCATGGATTTAAAGAAAACTATAATACCATTTCTGACTATATTAAGAGATTCTTATAGTGATGCTGTTGACATACTGATGACAAAAAAAAGTGTTTCTCTAGCATTTCTAGGTCCACATTCTGCAAAATACTCTCTAGACTTGCAAATAAACTCTGAATCAATTAATCACTGTAAAAGGCAATTACCTGTTTTAGTTGTCATCAGAAATCTTTGAACAATGTCAGATTTACTGGTAATGTAGGTTAGTGGAATGTGCCACAAGTACCTATTGCAAAAAAGAAGGGCTGTGTTTTATGATGGAACTTCACAAAACCTTCTTTAAATTGTCTAAAAGGTGAGGAATGCCTTTTCCTGTAGCGCAAAAGCAATTAGATGCCTCTCTGTGCAGCCCCAGACACATCTCTTCATTTTAACTTGCTCTCCTGTTTTGCTTACTCTGTGGACGAAGGAGAATCCACTCCCTTCCTGTAGCGCTCCTGCTGCAGATGGACATTCTTTCCTCTCACTGTGACAGTTACCAGCGGAAAACCTTTCTGCAGTGTCCAAGTGTTCATCATTGCCCTCACATCAAGAGCCTCTCTTTTGGTCCAGTGCTGTGTTTTAGCAATAGAAAAAAAGATACCCAAGAAGAGCAGAAAGATGAAGCACACTGACAACAGAGGCTAGAACATAAAAAATTACAATGTTTCTGATTTTGTCTTCTTGCAGACAGTTTCATACAATTATCACAGCACTTGAAGTGCTGAACTGATAAAGAATGCTTTTGTAGGGTGCATATATCAGTGCAACAGAAGAGTCACAACGCAGATGACAGACACTTACTGCATTTGAAAATGACTCTTGGTCTCCTCTGCAAAAGTTATCACCTTGTAATACGCTTTCATTGGTATCTACAGTTGGGCAAATCTGAAAAAAAAATCTTGCTCATCTCTAATTTTATAAATATAAATCACCAGTACTGGTCACAGTTGTCAGTAATATATTAAAAGAGATATTACTACCCCGGAGAAGTTACGAACTTTGAAAATATGAGAATAAAAAATACTTGCCTTTGTCATACTGTTCCACAAATCTTCATTTTTAGCATTTTGATAGCTGTATCTCTGCAGATACTGCTTGAGGCCAGCTTTAAACACATCAGCAGTCATGTAGTCCCTCAGCATATTTAATATACAAGATCCCTGAAAAAAAAGTCACGAAGTATTTAGAAAAATACTCTTTAGATGGCAAGAGAAGTCTTTCAAGAAATTTTAAATGCCACTGATGCACATAACAGTTCACTTTTATATGGCTCTGTGACTAAAGAATAATTAGATTTAGTCATATATATAGAAATAGTAATTTGAATTTCATGACTATTATTCTTTAAAATAACTCCACCATATAACGCTCCTATGAAAAATGCTGCTTGGTTTAAACACTTTGAATAGCTTAAGGCTAAGTTGATACAGAGAAGATAAAGGGAATGAAAGGATCCTAATTTACAAATAAAAAAGTAAAACAAAATTCAATCTCCATCCAGAAGTTTTGTGCAAAGAATTATGCAAGTCATAAAAGCAGGATATCAATGCAATGCATCAGAGATGTCTTTTATCTCTGCCTGTGGTGAAATGAATACAATACAATGGCACAGTACAGCACAGTGAGCACAGCTGACACCAACAGCAGTTATGTATTTTACCTTTTCATATGAAACATTATCAAACATTTCTAAAATTTCCGCTGGATCTTCCACAGGAGTAGACACGGGATGTGATGAATTTAATGCATCCACTTCCATGGCATCAAAACATTTGCCTAAAAAATAATCTTCCTAGAAGTAGGGAAAGTGATGGTTATTTCTAGATTTTGCTTGTGATCACTGAATTAAGGCCAGGCCCTTCCACAACTTTACATTGCACACAGAAAACAAAACATAACTTTTTGTTTTCACTCCAGATCATAAATAAATTTGTATTGACAGCCCAATTATCTGTAGTTTTCTACACTAGCTTTGTCTACCTAATGAACAACTTCAATAGACACCTGTACTTTTTAACAGATGAAAACAGTCAGAAAACATAAAACAAAGGGGAAAAAAAAAATACAGTGAATGTATCAATTATTGATCCACTCTGGTGCTATAGTAATTTGAAAAATTTTCAGACGTCTGTATTTTTTAAAAAAGAATATTTAATAACTTTCATCATCAGTTTCTGAAAATATTTAAGTACCTTTAAATCATCATTCTTCAGAGTTAACATCAGATAATCTTTTTAAAGATAATTAAAAAATGATTCGTAAGAAAAACCTGTCTGGTCTGTATCTCTAGAAATTACTTGTTTCAGAAGGCAGTTGCAAAAGAAAAGTCAGTAATTGCTGCTTACAACTCTCAGTTCTGGGTGGGTAATGTTGACTGACACAAACTCCATAAACTTTGCAAACCCTTCATTTAACCAGAGGTCATTCCACCACTCCATGGTAACTAGGTTGCCAAACCACTGAAACAAAAAAATAAATTTGTTACAGATGTGAGCACTTCTGAAGTTGAAGTACAAAGTCTGTTACAAAATCTGCTACTGTATGAAACTCAACTTACAGTACATTGCTACCTTTAAGAAACATTTATTTTAGTGATACAAATTGGCTTGGCTTCTTCCTATTCCATTTCTCACCTGATGAGCCAGTTCATGGGCTATTGTCATCGTGATGGACAGTTTAGAGGACGCTGGGGACTTTGCAGGGTCATACAGCAATGCAGACTCCCGGTAGGTGGTCAATCCCCAGTTTTCCATAGCACCAGACTGAAAATCAGGAATAGCTGCTAAATCTAGAAATAAATTAAAATATTAGTAGTGTATTCAGTAAAGAACTTGCTCGCCTCAGTCCCCTTCAGCTCCCATACACGCACGCATCACAGACATTTCTATAACATAATAGCAAAAACAGTCTTTTAAAAAAGCTCTATAAAAAGATCCAGTATTTTTAGGGGATATCTATTTTCAATCTATTATGCAGATATACGAAGCAGTCAGCCAAAAAATAACCTTTCTGCCTAAAACCATGGCTAACCTTGGCCCTACCTAATTGTTCTAAATTATAAACTTTGTGCAATTTTGCTTTCTATTTTTAATAATGTTCTTCAATAACATGCTAATGATTTAACACTTACCTTGTTTAGGTAAAGGATATGGAATGCTAAAATAATCTTCATAGAAATCTAAAAGCTTCACTGCTGCATCCAAAGCATAATCAGCTTGGTGGATCTTGTCTGGTACTGTGTATACAGAAATCTACAGGGCATAAGCAGACAGTATTGCAACTTCAGCCTCAGGAGCTTATGAAATCTGTTCTTTACCATATTCACTCAAATGATCATGAAACATGACAGGAGAACACATATCTAATATTCCCCATATAAAAGACTGCAAAAGTATGCCATTTCTTTTCATAGAATATGATCAAAATTAGAAATACAATTTTTAAAACTTGTCTGCCAGAACTACCCTGCCCTTCAGGGACCTCTAAAATCTCCATTCCCTGCAGTATTATTTCAGTGGTGGTTCTCTCCCATGAAAAACATATTTAATATGCATTTGATTAAATAATCTGACATGAAAAAAGTGACTAATACATGCAAACATATAAAAAGCACACCCGTTATCAAAAACAATTGAAACCAATAATACTCATAATCTAAATAAGTCATCCAACTACAAAACCAACTCTGTTCTCTCATTTCATTCCTATAAATCCTCCAGACATATAAAGCAAAAAAAATTAACTGAAAGGTAAGCCATATAAATTCATGCCTTATTACTATAAAAGCTGCAGAAAATGAAACAAAGTTACCTTAATTCCATGACTACTTATTTTGCTGATTGACTTAAAATCTGAAACAATAAAGGCCACAAGGTAAGTACTCATCTTGACACTGGTATCAAAATGGTCCTCAACAAGCGATGGAGTTATAGTCACAGTTTTCACCTATAAATAAATAGATATATAAATAAATAAATCAGGACACAGCTCACCATTCAGTACCACTATTTGCTCCAAATTTGATATCAAAAAATGCTGGGTTTCTTTTCAGTTTCATTAAGAACATTTTAAAGATATATGGAAAAGAAGGTTTCTTTTCAGTTTCATTAAGAACGTTTTAAAGATATATGGAAAAGAAATTCCCCTGGCCCCCACCATGCATCTGAGTAGTTTTATCCCTTCACTGCTAAAATTAATCATTAAGAAATATAGCTACTGTTTTAGTTTTGCTCAAGTGTTAGCACACTGATAGAATTAAACAATAGTAGCTTATTAAAATGGAAAAAAATGAACTCTCCCAGAGAGAGATTCAGTTACCTTAGATACCTTTTTTAGGACAAAATGAATGATCTGCTAGAGGCATCTCTTTCAGCCCTCTTGATTACAGAAAGTCTTGGGTAATCAGTTAAGACTTAGAACATTTTTAGCCATACCGAACTGTAACATTTGCATCAGCCCTTTATTCATCAATTTGATCCACTTCTCCATGAATGGTAATTCATAGAATTTATGAAGGTGATGTTTAGATCAAATTCCTATGAATGACTATTGCCTAGATATTCTGTTTTCCTTTTACACTGTTGATTAGTGACCTTGCAACATTAAAAGTATCTACTTACAAGTGGCATATTGGATAGTGCAAGGTGCTTTGGCTCCCTCCTAATCTTAATTGAAAATCTGGCTTTGAAGGCTGGTTCATCAAAACAAGGGAAGGCCATTCGTGCAGCTGTTGGCTCAAACTGTGTGGATGCAAGTACCCTATAATTGAATTAAAAAAAAAAAAAAAAAAAAACTTTTTATTCTCACACCTTCATATGCACAGTGTTCACCACCTTGATATGTGTGTGGGGGAAAAAAAGAATAACTTCATATTTACAGAATAACTATTGGTACTACCAAACACTTTTGCACATCAAGTAAAGAAGTGCTGTTTCTCCATGTGTGGTGAGCAGCTGAGGTGTGAAAACTAAACTTCTTGACTGAAAGCCCCAGGGGAGCGTGGAATAAGAGATGATCTGTTTTGGCCCCAGCAGCTTTTCCGCCTCTTCCCTCTCACCACACGCCAGGGTAATCAGCAGATTTTCTAGATAAATCAGGCCTGTCAAGGCCGCACAATCAGGAACTACTGCCATGAAAGAAGGAGAGTCTCTGTAAGACCAACAACCAACTACAAACACAATTAGATGCAGCTTGGTCTCTAAATGGAATAAGATTCCTAAAGAGGGCAATTGCAAAGTAGGAAATAAGAAATAAACGACAATATATTCTAAAAGCAATTTTAAAAGGCGCCACTTAATGTCGGAGAAGTAACATCTACCTGAGCTCTCCGTCCTGGGTCCTGTAGGTGCTTTTGTAGAAGCCGTGGAAGGCCTCGGAGAGGTTTGCAGCGTAGTGCACGCTGATCGTGTAGTTGTGGCCGGGCTGCAGCGGCTCGGGGACGAGCAGGGCCACCTGCTCCATGGGCTGCTGCTCCAGAACCTGCACCTCCCGCACGGAGCCGCCGCCGCCGGGCCCGGCCTCGATGGCGGCCTGGGCGATGCGCAGGCGCTTGCTGTGCAGCACGAGCCAGCTGGTCTGCTGCGAGACCGCCACCTCGATGCGGGCCGAGCCGGTGAAGGTCAGCGTGGTGAGGTTGGGATGCACGAGGAGCTCGTAGTGCAGGGGCACCACGTGCCTGGGCAGCCTCCTTTCAGCCCACGGGAACGGCGGGTGGCTCTCCCCGCGCTGGCCGGCGCCCGCCAGGCCCAGCAGCGCGAGCACGAGAGGCAGCAGCCGCGCTGCCATATCCCAGCGACCGGCACGCACAAGCGCCCAAGCGGCGCCGAGGCAGGAGGAGAAGCCGCGAGGAGCCGGCACGCGC
>JAWLRI010000560.1:2640432-2650707 GCA_034781795.1 Crypturellus tataupa
GAGAGAATATAATATTTATGATTATATTCAATGAGATTCATGTTGCCTGATCAATTGTGTACTACTTCCTTAGTCTGCTTGCATCCACCCCCAGTCCTTGGAATAGCCAAGGACTATTGCTAAAACTGATTTGCCTGTTCATGAGTCAGTCTGATACCTCTTGGTTGTCCTTTTTGCCATCACAGAGAACTTCACACAGAACTCTGATTTCTGAGATTAATCACAAGTGTATTTGCTCTGTGAAACAGACAGTGGTTATACCTTGATATCAGTCCCCATTTATCCAGCATTTGAAGAGTTATTAAAATTCTCTGTTTTAGTAGCTGGGTATTGTTCTCCAATATAGCTCTAGCTGATTCAGAGACATTGGAATTTACCTGCCGATCTGACTGTGTTCAATCTGTGTGTGTGGAGGGGGTTGTATTCTGCATATGATAAGGAAGTTTCTGACTGAGGAGGTATTTTACTTAAAGAAACACAGCTGTAAAAATGCAAAGAACAACAACAGCTTGGCTACTGTAAGTTCCCTTCTGCTATTTTAACTGATATATCTCATGACAGTAAATACGAATTTGGGAACAAACTCATTTTCTGAGTAGACAGCAAGCCCAAAGCCTGTGCAGTTTAAATCCTGTATGAGTATGAGTTTTGGAATATAGGTGGTACACAAATTTTGTTGTGGAAAGTAGATTTTACTTCTCATCTTTGTTGCGATTTGTGTCAACGTAAAGCTGGTCAGGAAGTAGTCATTTTAAATATATTTAATTAAATGTGTTTTCCTCGGTGTCTCTTGAAGATTAAAAGTTTGAGAGGTAGGTTAAATTGAACATTTGATAGGAGAGTGTTCTAGTAACTTATACTGTTACAAGTTCCTCCCAAAGTCAACACCTGGCATGATTTGGCTGCAAGTGTGGAGCTAAATCAGCAAGTAGATCCTCTTTGCTTGGTATTTGGCAAGATGAATTGAAATATTACTAGAAAGAAACTTCATTAAATGGATTCAAGTCATCTGATATGAATGTTCTATGGACCAATAGGATGGTAGTAATCTCAGTACAAATTCTAATTCAGTGGGAATTCCTGTGCTACACCAGACGATTTCCATTCTGGAGAAAATAGCCATTGATACCAGTGAGTGTTGCAGTTGTGTTCAATTTATCGTATCATTTTGTTAGAAAAATAGCAAACAAAGCAGGGAAAGAAAGCATGGAGTGAAGCATGGAAGCTGCCATAGTCTAGGTCTTCAGTCAAAAACTACAAATAGCAACTTTAGGGTGATAAGCTAGTTTGCTAGATTGAAGGTCATGTAGCTGCTTGTGGAGAACAGAGACACTGGGCTGTGATTGATTAAATCAAAGCTAATATAGTAACACTCATGTTAACTCATCTGTCATATCTGAAGTCTCTTGAGTACATCATCACAGGCTTAACTGAAGTTTTAACAGTAGGTTCCCATATTTGCAGGACTTGATATATAACAATGTGAACCCATTTGCTTTCAATGATGTATCAGATTTTGTATATCCAAAGCTTAAAGGGAAGGAAGCGTTCATTCTTTGATTCTGACACCAGGCAGTAATATCGCTGTCATTAAAGTCAGACTTTAAAACTTGACTTCTTTACTGTGAGGTTGCCAGGAACAGGCTGCCCAGAGAGGCTGTGGAGTCTCCTTCTCTGGAGATCTTCCAAACCGGCCTGAATGCAGCCCTGTGCCCTGTGCTCTGGGTGTCCCTGCTGGAGCAGGGTGGGGTTGGGCTAGATGATCTCTAGAAGTCCCTTACAGCCTCAACCAGTCTGTGATTCTGTGAAAATAAGAAACAAAAGCTGAGTAAATATATTGGAAATAGCATAGCAAGGCTTTATTTTCCACAGAGGCTATATTTAAAAGAATAACAAATTAAACAAAGAAAAAAATCTTATTATGATCTTCAAAATCTGTGAAATGTGTAAGGATTATGCAGAGGATTAAGTTGTGTTCTGATTCTTAGAGTTTGGATTATTAGCCCTGTATGTTATTCTTATTCACACTAAGAAGCCTAATTGATTAAAAGTACATTGGATTTAGTATGCAGCTAATATGCAACTAGTATGCAACTGCCTAAGAAGTTTCAAAAAAGCAGTTGGAACACACTTACCTTAAATTGCTTGTGCAAAAGCAGAGGAGTCAGGAGTTGTGAAACTGAAGATGAAAAGTGTGGTACCAAGGTTAAATGGTAATTTGTAGATGACAGGCCTGAATGCTGAGTGTAGAAGAGTACGCTTTTGAAGCTGGCTGTTCCTAGTAGCTAATGATTAGAAAAGGGAATATTTCATATTTTTCAGGGACAGTTTCAGTAGAAGAATTTTGCAGTAAGCTATGTATATAAATGGTGCCATTAGTGGTGCCTCTTTACAGTGATACTTACTTTAAAGGGATTCATAACAGATTGCAGTGTTTCTTATGCTCAAGAATGGTTAGTACTAATAATGACAAGAAAACAGAAAAAGATATTTTCAATATGACTTGCTGTTTCTGTATTTTACAGACTTGTTCTGAAGAGAATTTTACTTCTGGTAAATATTGTTACAGAAAAACTGAGGCTACTCAACATGTGGTAAGTACATGAAGTGCTTGATTTTATTCAGTTTCATTGTATTGATAATAGATTGTAATTCTTTTTAGTATAACCATGATTGCTGATGTAAATTGAATAAAGAATTCATACTGTCTATCTCATTGAAATAACTGTACTACCTGAGCAGGATGGAGTAAAATTATATAACTGCTCTCTGTCTGTATCCATATAAAAATGGAATGTGTATCTCCAGTTGCATATCCTTTGGGAAAATGCTGAATAAAAAAACGAACTACACATGCTTGTTCAAGGGAACAAAAGAAACTGAAAGAACATAAAGACACCTTGAAACTTCCAAAAGCTTGTGAAGTCTACTAGTTAATTTAAGTCTTCACTGAATTCTTCTGTGAAATGTCTCTGCTTCACAAGACTATACCATGAGAAGATACTGGCAGTTGGGGTTTGCTTAGGTTTTAGCACAACCTCCCAGGAACAGCACTGTCCCAGTCTGCATCACAAGAGCCCTTTGAAAGAAATGGACAGATAACAACAAAGCATACCTGTGTGTACATTTCTGAAACCTCAAATATAAGAAAGTAGATTTTGTTTAATTGCTATGTATGTGCATGAGCAAAGAAAAGTCACAAACTTAACCTTTCCTTCTTTTCTCCTCTTTTTTCTTGGAACCTGGAGTATATCCATTTTGTTTCCAAACTGAGAGCAATAACTTTATAGTTCCAGAACTTCCAATAGTATATTTGTTGTTACAAAGTTAATAAAACAGACTTTAGCCAAGGATGTTCTTGGTATTCTGTTTAAGTTCAATTTAACTACAAAGGTATTGCCATTAAGACTCGTGTGAGCCTTAAAGGGACAACCTCTGGTGGCTGTGGGGCTTCCAGCTTTTTTGTAGCAAAAGCAATGACTGACAGATTCTTAACACCTGTTTTGAAAGATTCACTGTTGTCTTCTGACTCTTTTGTTTTACAAGTTTATTTTAAGGGAGATTTACAGTTGCTTGCTTTAGTGTGCTGCAACACACTAAACAGTCAAAGCATCTGTAAGAGTCTTTTCTACAGCTGCTCCACTGTTAAGGGTAAAGTTAGGGTATGATTAGAATACATTAATCTAGCTTGAAAATATGTTATATATAAGCTCTGCCCTCAACCTTTTCAGAAAAACTTCAGTTCATCTTTTTGTTTTGTTTTTAATTACCAGAGACTTGGAACTGTGGTGCAGAAAATGATGCCAATTCACTGTAATGGGTTCAGATTTTTTTTTATGGCTTACTAGTATAACAGAAGATAATCAGTTTTCTTGTGTTACTCTCACTTCATTTACTTAATTATTTCAAAGTTTTTCTTTAGATACTGTGGAAATGACTAAAATTTTACAGCAAATGAGTGTGTGATTGCTGATGCCATCTGATAACATCATCAGAACAGAGACAGGAAATACTGAGTAAAAAAAGTTTGTTTTGTTTGCCTTTTTCTCAGTATGACCATCACTTCAGTGGACACTTTGATGCTGCCAAGATAATGGATACCTGGACTGTTCAGGAAGGACTTGTGTTGATTATTGTTGAACAAAATTGGAAGAGAATCAAAATAGAACCAGAACACTTTTTGAAAGCCATTTTCCCAGATGATCCTCAGTGGTCCTTGATGTAACCTGGGTATAAATGCAGAGGCTTTAGTGGGGCATTCATGAAAAGTATTTCAAATGTTTAAAACCTATTGGTGTTTCTCGTTTTGTTCCTTTCTACTTCTCAGGTTCCTGTATTCCTTTGACATACATTATAAGCCATTCCAAAAATACTGGAAGATATTTAATGAAGACTCATTCAGGTTGCACATTCATTTATCCTGTAACCTGCTACTACATGCTACCCTTTTGTTATTGATTCTGTTTATTGGATTTGGCAAAAATAGCTACCTTTTCCATCCAATGGCCGAGCCAGGAAAGTAACACTTGTTCTGAGTAAACTAAAAACTGAGGCTCAACTAAATGTGAAATTAGAACTCCTATAGATTCTAACAAGAGTATCGTGTGCTGTAGTTTACACTTTGGGAACATGGTTGGTCCTCACAACTACTTCTCAAGGGGAAGTTTTGCATCAGAATGGCTCTGATGCTATAATGACATATGGGCATAATCACCAAAGACACACTTGTTAACGTTTCCTAAGTTTAAGTGTGAGATTTTGTATTAACTTAGCCTGTACCAGATTAAAAAATACCTTCTTTCTCTGCCAATTCTTTTCCTATGAATAGATAAAGATGCTAATGAACCAGATAAGTAATATATTTCCTACTACTGTCCTTTCTTAATCAACAGGAAGCTATTCTTTTATTGTCTACTTAGAAAAAAAAATCTGTAATATAAAAAAGCTAAACTCTGCATGTATGTGCATTCTTGTGTGTCTTAAGAAAGTACTAATTGTTACTAGTTTTAAGTACTTCAAAAGCAATGCCCTGAAATCTTCCTGTACGTTCCAGATCGCTCTTTTGAAGTATAAATGCTCTTATGCATTTTAGGAAATACCATGAATGTGTTTATTTAATTGTTTTAAAAATGTTTTTCCGGCTCCTAGATACCATAGAATTGCAGGAAGATGTCCGCTGGGTAAAATTTAATGTGAACATGAATGGATGTTACATTGTACTCTGTGAGGGAAATGGATGGGACAATATAATTAAACTGTTGAATGAGAACAACCCTCTTCAGCTACCAAGACAGAACAAATCTGATCCATGATGCTTTTCAGTTGGTCAGGTAATACTAGTTCTTCCTTAAAATGAAAGCAAGACTTCTCTAGAGTTTCCCGTGATCTCCCCATGATCTCAGAGTGTCCAAAGTCTTAAGAATCTTAGGTCCTAAAAGCAGACTGTCTTGAGGATAGCTGCCTTTTCTCTCATCAGTGTTATTCATTCTCTCTTTTTTTTTTTTTTTTTTTTTTTTTGAGAAGTATTTTGAATCACAAATCTTTCTTTTAAATTCAAGAGCCAGAAATAAACACAAATGATGCCAGAGCCATCCCCACCCTCTTTCCATGTGTGGTTAGAAGAGCATTAACTCTGTTTAAACTATCTCTTAGTGCAAGGAGACTGTCTTTAAACAGAGGCCTTCATCTTACACAGTATCTGCAGCATGAGACAAGAAATGCAGCTCTGTTGAAAGGTCTGGTTTACCTGGAAGTGATCTATCGCTTGATGAAAAGGAGAAGTATTTCTGATCTCGCAGAAAGTCTAAAAGTCCTGGGTCCTGAACTGTGCCACATCTTATACATGTATTTTTTTGTGTATTTACCTGTTAACATAATCTGCTTTTATTTTTATTGATGCTTTGTAGTGACAGATAGCACATTCCATGTACTTCAGAGAATGTATTATCGGCAGTAAATCTAATGATTTACATACAAAATGCTTTGAGTTCAGTTTATTTGAGTTCAGTTACTAATTCTACTCAAAATCCTAAGTAGTCTTAGTACAGTGAAAGTCATTCCTTATAAATGAACAGTACCATGTTCTCTCTGCAGCAGTACATTCTGCAGTATTTTAAACCAGTGATTGACAAGCAGACCTTGAGCAATGAGGGCTCTGTTTCCAAAAGAATGCTTCGTTCTGATCTTCTAGGGTTCACACGTGATCTGCAGTATGTTCCTTGTGTCCAGAAGGCAGCTGAACTTTTTAACAAGTGACTGGAAAGTGATGCAAAAATAAGGTAAATATTTTTTTTTCTTGTAGTCCTCTTCTGTTTAGGTTTCTTTTACTCTACCCTGAGATTTTATTTTTACAACATGGACTTTGAAAGAAAAGCAATTTCCCATAAAGTATATGGAAATGCTTTTATTACCTGAAATGAAGCATCATCAGAAAGCCACATATTTTAATCTGTGGATTAAAGCATAAATTTATTCAGCATAGTTCTCTGTCCCTTGAGGTTTTCCTCCTCATTTGATGTGCCCACATAAACAGTTTGGAATCTTTGCTACATGAGCTAACACACCAGTTTCTTAGCTTAGCACCAGCTACAAGCTCTTATTTTTAGCTGTAGAGTTTCTGGGTCTTTTTCTCCATTGCTGAAAACTCATGCAGAGTCATGTTACATTATAGCAACAGTATATAACGCATTCTAGTTGTTCCCCCCTGCATCATTTTTAGGTTACCCATGTGCTCATATTGTTTTTCATCTTGTGTTTTGTCCTAATAAAGAGGTGGAGTTTTGCTGAGTAGGTCAAAAATCATTTGTTGAAATACTTAGCGTTTGCAAAGAGTGCACAAAGCCCATCGGGAATATATAAAAATATAGTAGGAGGCAGTGAGTTTTATTCCAAGCAATGACATAAAACAATATGTTAATCACTACCTTCTTATGAAGAAACTTAATTGTTCCTTCTAAATGGACCTGCCATCCTCTTATATATCTGATATATAGTGGATTATAGTTACACTTCTTTGAGCTTCAACAAGACTTAACCTAATTCCTGAAACTGATTCTAGTGTGGTTGTGTGTTGTGTGTGAAGTTTCTCCGAAATACAGAAGAACCAGCATGCCCTGAAATATTGCCTAGAATGAGGACACAGTGCTGCACTGGGCTGGGAGACTCGTGCATCCACATACTTCTGAAAATTTCAAGTGAGCTCTGTAGAAAAGGAGCTTCTGTGGCCCACTGTGAGATTGGGACTTGCTGCTTCTGTGCTGTTCATTTCTCTTCCTTTTTCTGTTGGAGCGTTTGTGATTGATAGATGTTTGTTGATCTTCTTTCATTACTTATCTATATCTTACCAACTTCCAGCACCTAACAATAGGAAAAGCGAAGACATGATAACTCTCGTATGCATCAATGCATGTATTATTCAGTTCTTCCCACCTCTGTTGAAATCTTATTTTTATTGTATGTGTTAGGGAGTTATATCTGAGTTCACTAGTGTGCCAAGTTGGGCAGAAATGTAATTTCCGCAGGATCAGGATAATTCATTGTATAATTCCCTGGAAAAAATTCAAATCTGTAAAGTACCTCTTTGTCATGCTAGACTAATAGGAAGACTATTCTAAAACTAGAACATCAATCACATTTAATTTAAAAATGAGGGAAATTTCTGTACATTACAGTGAGATAATTGCTGTGGAAAAATACACCCCGTTATATTTAACATTTTTTCCACTGTTTTTCAGGCATAAAAAAAGGCAAATATAGCTCCGAATGAAACTTTCTTTCCTGTTTAGTGACAATCCCTCTGATGCCCTTGGAACTGTGTACTCTGTTGGAACCAAAACAGTTTCTGGCTGGAATTTTGTTTTGGATGGATATAAAGTATGCATATCTGGTACTGAACAGAGAAAGATCTACTCAGCTCTGGCAAGCAGTAAAGATGTTAGTAAGTTAGCAAGGTAAGAACCATTCCATATAAATTATTATTTACTTCCTCCTTACACTGATGGTCCATGCACTATGTCTTTGTCTTATGAATCTAGCTGACTTATTTCCAGCGGATGCGTGATCTTTGTTAGTATGTGACAGATTTTTGGCATCATACGGCTTGGCTGGTGAGGTTGAAATGATGTATTTTGACTTTTTGAATTGCTTTAAAAGAAAATAACAAATAACAAATGTTAGTTGAGTTTCTGAAATTTAAAAAAACATATGTTGCATTTATCAGAGTTTCTGCATGATAATTTGGAAGTTAAAGAAATAAAAGGAGGAAGGGAATAAGTTTGGTGAATCAATCTCAATTAACTTCTTCTGCTACAGGAGATGTCATTGAAGTCATCAAAATTGATGTCATTTTAAGGAAAACTTGCATACCGCTGCTCTGAGGCCTTGAAATATCTTACTGTGCTTAGTATGCAATTGAAAATGGTAGACGTTAGATACAAATACATTCTATAACTGCATGTAGTCAATGAGTACTTCATTTTTGTAACCTGGCTGAGAGTATAATAGAGGTCTGATCTTTAAATGTATTCCCAAATTCTACAGTTGAGGCTTATCTTGCTTTTATAATGTAGAACTTTGTAAAGAAAAATTGAAACAGGCTACTAGAAAAGTTAGTATTCCATGGTTATGTGCAGCAATAACAGGTCACGGAGGTAGCTGCACATTTTGGGAAGCAGGAAATCAGGGGCAGCTGAAACACTGAAACAGATGGTTCATGATCCACTGGACTACTGTTGTCTTCTACACTCTCAAGTTGTATGTTGTGGCATCTTGTGTCAGTATTGGCAACAATAAGTTTAAAAGCTAACAGAGAAAGAAAAGAAAAACCTCAAGTTTCTGCAGTGAAACTGTACATTGACTAGCAATAACACAAAGAAATAAGCCCATGGGATAGAAATGAGGATGGTCCTCACTGGGATGTCAAACTCCAGCAATAAAAATGCAAATAATTCTAAGCAGGTTTTCCGCAAAAGTCAGATGGCAGTGGATGTAGCTGGCTCTGCGCTGCAAAGCACTACTGCCCTCTATCCTCTCATACTGCAAGATGTGAGACCTGCAAAGAGAACCTGTGTGACAGTGCAGAGAAGTATGAACCAGGCTGAGCTCGTGTGGGCTTTTAGTGCTTGCAATGTTTTACATGCAGATAAACTTTATAATTCCTAACTTCTCATTTTTACTTCAGATTTCCCTTTGGATCCTTCTCTATTAGAATCATTATGGTTGGAAGAACATCACAGTTTTCTTCGAAACAGGAACTGCAAGAAGTTTGTTCAAGTGTAAAGGAGCATTTGGGTTGGAAAGATGCAGTCAAGGAAAATAGGAGCGCATCTGTTAGAAGACCCACCCAAAAGCTCAAGCCAAATTAACAAGTCTGAAATTTGGAGAAATTTTTCTACCTTTGTCTATACTTTCCTATCCTATACTTTCCTAGTCTCCCTCTTCATTTTTTCCCCTTAGTTTCATTCTGTATTTGTCTCTATCACCCTATTCTCTTTATTTCTTCCTTCAGTGTCTACTCTCTCATTAATTTCTCTTTCACTTTTTAATTTGTGCTCTAGAATTTTCATGCACAATAAAATTTGTTTTATGCACTTAAAAAGCATTGAGAAATGGACTTGACATTTTCCAGTCATATCACCTGCCTTACTTGCATGTTAAATCTCTTTTCCCACTTTTTTGCTTGTTTAGATATTGAATTCATTTTGAGCAAAGAGAGTATTTTATTAAGGTACTATTAAAATAGGCCCTATTCTTGGTTGCTTACTGTAACTATGGTAAGTTCATTGTCTTGCAGAGAAAACGTACTGTCTAACCAGATCGGTTTTCCTTTTATTCCTGCTCTGCAGTACATCACCCTGCAGCTCTTTGTAGATTTGAGATTATGAACTCCTTGAGAGAGAGTTCTGTACTTAAAATTTTAAATAATGTATATGCCCCTGCCCCATGCCTAGTCCACAGAGAACATGAATTAATTCCATTTATTTCATCCCTTCAAAACTCAGCTCTTTAATCCAAGCTCTCTGAGATCATAGTTTGGATTTTGAGGCTTCACAATTCAGTTCTCCATGTGCTAACCCAGGTGGGTCCTGTCAAACTTTAGTATGTTGCAGGGGTAATAACTTTAATCAAACCTTTAAAATGGCTTGTTGTGTTTGTTTATAAGCTCCACTTGATCAGCTGCAATTTCTTTTTTTTTTTTTTTTTTACCTTTAATACGTCAAGTTATTCTTTCATTCTGCAAAGGAGGAGGTATCACAGCTGAGACCACCTCACATTTCA
>JAWLRI010000560.1:2650807-2665443 GCA_034781795.1 Crypturellus tataupa
AGCAGCCCCCATCAAGAAGAACACCAGGAGATCTCAGAGATTCCCCCCAGCAACAAGGAGGGAGCATGCGTAGAAACATTGTAATGCGTCAGAACTGGAATTCAAACTGGGAGGAGACTTTTGGGGAACAGTAAATAAAAGGTGCTCTCATGGACTGTAACGCACGCGCCGTTGGTGGAGCAGAGACTCCCCGGCCGTCCAGCGCTGCTTGCTTGTTATTTGCAATAAAGTATACTGATGAATTGATTGAGAGTTTGTCAGTTTATAACACTCACTATATTTACTCAAGTATTTCAAGGTTTTTCTTTGACTACTGTGGAAATGACTAAAATTTTACAGCAAATGAGTTTGTTCCTTCTGATTGCTGATGCTGTCTGTTAACATCATCTGAAAAGAGAAAGGAAATACTGAGTAAAAAAGGTTTGTTTTGTTTTGCATTTTTCTCAGTATGACTATTATTTCAGTGAACACTTTGATGTTGCCAAGATAATAGATACCTGGACTGTTCAGAAAGGACTTCCATTGATTATTGTTGAACATAATTGGAAGAGAATCAAAATAAAAAAGGAACGCTTTTTGAAGGTCATTTTCCCAGATGATCCTCAGTGATCCTCGATGCAAACTGGGTAAATTCAGAGGCTTTATTGGGACATTTATGAAAAATATTTCAAATGTTTAAAAACCTATTGACACTTCTCAATTTGTTCCTTTCTACTTCTCAGGTCCCTGTGGTATGTTCATTTGACATACATCACAAGCCATTCCAAAAATACTGGAAGACATTTAATGAAGAATCATTCAGGTTGCAGATGAATTTATCCTGTTACCTGCTACCATGTGCTACCCTTTTATTATTGCTTCTTTTTATGGGATTTCACAAAAATAGCTATTTTTTCCATCCAATGGCTAAGCCAGGAAAGTAACACTTGTTCTAAGTAAAGTAAAAATTGAGGCTCAACTAAAGGTAAAATTAGAACTCCTGTAGGCTCTAACAAGAGTATCTTGTGCTATAGATTACAAATGTTGGGAACATGGTTGGTTCTAGCAACTACTTCTCAAGGGGAAGTTTTACTTCAGAATGACTCTGCTGCTATAATGACATACTGGCATCATCACTAAAGACACACTTGTTAAGGTTTCTTAAGTTTAAGTGAGATTTTGTATTAACTTAGCCTGTACAAGGTTTTAAAAAAATCCCTTCTTTGTGCCATTTTTTTTTCTGTGAATAGCTAAAGACGCTAATTAACCAGATGAGTAATATATTTCCTACTACTGTCCTTTCTTAGTCAACAGGAAGCTATTTTTTTATTTTATTGTCTGGCTATTTACAAAAAAATCTGTAATATTAAAAAGCTCAACTTTACATGTGTATGCATGCATGTGTGTCTTTTTAAGAGACTAGTTTAATTGTTGCTAATTATAAGGACATCAAAAGCAATACCTTGATAGCAGGAGGCAGTGAGTTTTATCACCATTCCAAGCAATGGCATAAAATAATATGTCAATCACTACCTTCTTATGAAGATACTTAATTGTTCCTTCTAAATGGAGCTGCCATCCTCTTATATATCTGATATATGATGGATTATAGTTATACTTCTTCCAGTTTCAACAAGACTTAACTTAATCCCTGAAACTGATTCTGATGTGGTTCGTTGTGTGTTAAGTTTCTCCTAAACACAGAATAACCAGGGTGCCCTGAAAGATTGCCCAGAATGAAGATACAATTCTGCACTGTGCTGGGAGACTCTTGCATCCACATACTTTTGAAAACTTCAAGTGAACTCTATAGAAGAGGAGCCTCTGTGGCCCACTGTGAGAAATTGCTGAAATTGTATTTTTGTTATATGTGTTAGGGAGTTCAGTAGTGTGCCAAATTGGGCAGAAATGTAATTTCTGACGGATTAGGATGATTCATTGTATGATTTCAGGGAAGAAATTCACATCTGTAAAATACCTCTTTGTCATGCTAGATTAATAGTAAGACTATTCTAAAACTAGAAATCAATCATATTTAATTTAAAAATGAGGGAAACTTCTGTACATTACAGTGAGATAATTACTGCAGAAAGATTTACCCCCTTATACTCAACATTTTTTCCGCTGTTTTTCAGGCATTTTATATATATATATATATATATATATATATATCTACACCTACAAATGTAACTTTCTTTCTTTCCTGTTTAGTGACATTCCCTCTGATGTCCTTGGAACTCTGTACTCTATTAGAGCCAAAACAGCTGCTGTCTGGAATTTTCTTTTGGATAGATATAAAGTGTCCATATCTGGTGCTGAACAGAGAAAGATCTACTCAGCTCTGGCAAGCAGTTAAGATGTTAGTAAGTTAACAAGGTAAGAACCATTCCATATAAGTCATTATTTACTTCCTCCTTACACTGGTGCTCCATGCACTATATCTTGAGCCTTATGAATCTCACTGACTTATTTCCTGTGGATGCGTGATCTTTGTTAGTATGACACACTTTTGGAGTGATACAGCTTGATTGATGAACTTGAAGTATTTTTGACATGTTGAATATCTTTAAAAGAAAATAACAGATGTTATTCCTTAGTTGAGTTTTCAATTTAAAAAAACTAAAATATATATATGTTGCATTTATCAGACTTTCATCATGATAATTTGAAAGTTTAAGAAATAAAAGGAGGAAGTGAATTAGTTTGGTGAACAGTCTTGATAGCTTGTTCCGCTACAGAGGAATGGTTCAAAATTGATGTCACTTTAAGGAAAACTCGCATACCACTGCTCTGAGACCTTGAAATATCTTACTGTGCTTAGTATGCAATTGAAAATGATAGAAGTTAGATACAAATACATTCTATAGATGCAAGTAGTCAATGAGTACTTGATTTTTGTAACCTGGCTGAGAGTACAATAGAATTCTGATCTTTAAATGTGTTCCCAAATGTAATTCTACAGTCAAGGTTTATCTTGCTTTTATAATGTGTTTTGTTGCCATAGGTTGCTTGACCTTGGAATGGAAGGAGATATAATTAAGATTCAAGACTTCTCTTCAGTTATCTATTCAGTTAGCACAAATCCATCTGGACAACTTCTTGCATGGAACTTTGTAAAGAAAAATTGGAACAGGCTACTAGAAAAGTTAGTATTCCATGGTTATGTGCAGCAATAACAGGTCAGAGAGGTAGCTGTGCATTTTTGGGAAGCAGGAAATCAGGGAGAGCTGAAACACTGAAACAGATGGTTCATGATCCACTGGGCTACTGTTGTCTTCTGCACTCTCAAGTTGTATGTTCCTGTATCTTGTGTCAGTATTGGCAACAACGAGGTTAAAAGCTAACAGAGAAAGAAAAGAAAACCCTCATATTTTTACAGTGAAATCGCACATTGACTAGCAACAACACAAAGAAATAAGGAGGGCTGTAAGACTGGTGGATAGAAGTGAGGACAGTCCCCACTGGGATGTCAAAAACTCCATCAATAACAACGCATACAATTCTAAGAAAGTTTTCCACAAAAGTCAGATGGCAGTGGATTTAGCTGGCTTTCAGGTGCAAAGCACGACTGCCCTCTACCCTTTCATACTGCAAGGCATGTGAAACCTACAGACAGAACCTGTGTGGCAGTCCCGAGAAGTATGATTCAGGTTGAGCTCATGTGGATTTTTAGTGCTTTCAGTGTTTTACATATAGATAAACTGAGCACAGGTTTCCCCTCTTCCTTTAAAGAATACAATAGCAATTGCTACTGTATATTTTACTCTTGCTAAAATGTGATATTTGATTAATTAGAACTTTTGTATTTAGTGATCATTTTAGAACCTTGGGGGAAAGTGATTCATTTGAGCTTTTTGTATACTGCTGCTTGCATCTTTAAGCCAATTGAGGAAAAAAAAGTGTGACTGAAGATTCAGAATTATGTTTGTTTGTATGTATACATGCTTCTGATTTCACAAAAAAAATTGATACCATATTTGACAAGATCAAGGTAGGTTACACATATAATATAGATATGATGCTAAATTATTGCTGAGCTTCACAGACTTTGTGGTCTCATTTGTTGTTTGTTATCCTTATCAGGGATTTCCTCTATTTCTTACTGAGCAATTTCCTATACATTTTTGTCTTTAGTGATCTGAGAAAGACAGAGCAACTTCTACTAAAGACAAAATGCTTTAAAAGGTGCAGGATAGGAACAATTTCATTTTTTGTAAAGCCTTAAAATAAATTTGCTTCTATCTGCTTAGATTCTTTTACAGTCTAAGCTTTCATGTATGACTAGCTCCACTCTCTCACATTGCCAGTGTCCAGTGGATAACAGAGATAATAAGGGATGGAGGAGGGTGTCTTTGCACCATCGCTTTGCTGATTACTGTCTCTGAGCTGCCATATTATTGGTAGATGTAGAGAGAATTTTCACCCTGAACTGCTCTCTAAACTGTAAAGGGGATTTTTAAGAAACTGGCTAGCTAAATAACCTGTCTGATGCTAAGTGGTGTAAATATCTTCTTGTGACCTGAACTGGAAGAAACAGTGGCCTGAGAAGAAATCTGCAGTGACCATCCCATTAGGATTATGGCTTTATTGTATTTTCAGGCAACTACCAGTGGTAATAAAAAGGATATACTTCATTTTAAATGTTTAGATAAAAACAGTGCTGTGTATTTTGCATATGAGCACTTCACAAGTACTGAAAAATGTAATAAAATGCCTATAGACATGTCATTAAAAATATCTTTTATGTGATATGTTTTCCTTAATCAGAGTAAAAAATTGCATGGCTTGCTTTGTTTTATGCAGGACAAATCTAAAACATGAAAAGGTGACTGAAAGTGTTACCTATCTGGACAAGACGGACACTGATGTTTCATTTACCCTGTTTTGGTAAGAAAAAACTATTATCAAAATGCTTCCTACAAAATTCCAATAATTTTACTGCTGCATTGAATGCCTAGTCTACCTGGCTCCACTTGATAGGACTCCTGACTGATTATAGTGGTCATACCCTAAATTATTCATCCTGTAAATCAGTTCACATACATACATTCTTTGCAATACATACTGCAGTTGGTCACTGGAGAAAGTTCTAGTAGAAATTCTAGGCAAGGAGCAAAGTTGAAATGCAAAAGATGTAGTAGAGGTTTCACTGAGGCGGGGGGGGGGGTTGAAATTAACTTGCTTGGCTAAGGTAGTTACCTTATTTTCAGTCTGGGTTATAGATTCTCTCAGCTTCAGGCAGCAATTCACACTTTTAGAATTTCACTGTTTGCATGCTGCTTTTCTAAAAAAATGTTACCACTTACATTAATGTTATGTAGCTTCAAGAGGCTGAAACTTGAACTAACCTTGATTCTTGGTGTGTTTTTTTCATGGTCATATTAAAATAAACTTCCAGAAGTGTACCTTCAAGTTGAATTACTTGGAGCTGAAGAAATGCAATTTTCAATTATTTCTGTGTTTTGAGAATTCTTACAAGCTAGTATACTGATTTCATATGTAATATCCCTCTAAAATTTCTATAGAAAATGCCAGTTTCCTCGCTATGTAGCTGCAGAACATCATAAAAGAAGAGTTTTGCCCATTATATTCTGATATCAGTATTACTTTTGTTCCCTCTAGCAAAAGGCTAGCATTCAACAGTAGCAGTAGCATTCAGCAGGGGGTTTTAGTCTTTAGATTTGTGGCTTTGTTTCTAAATTAACACCTTCCAGGGAAAGACTTTTGATGTAAATGGCATGCTACAGGATCCATAAGATCCATAAGAACTTTAAATGTTTGAGTATCTTACAGAAAACAAGGGGGTTTGAACTGTTCTTAGTATTTTGATTTGTACCTAATTCAAACTATTATACTGGATTCCTCATTTCCTCACACTTCCTCTGACCCTAGCACATATAATTAGACTCTGAATTTTAATTTAGTATTTCTGTACTATAAATCTTTAACATTAATGAATCATTCTCTGGTAACCTCTTGTCTTTGAATCTTTCATACCTTCAGGGTATAGTAGGATTTCAAACATTTTCTGTATATCTTTAAAAACTTTTGCTAATAGAAGGCTAAGATCACATAAGCCTGTGATTCTAGAAAGCATGCTTCTAAATAATACTTGATTAGTGTTAAGTCATGGCAGTTCATTTCTCATCCCATACTTTATTCCTAAGTCTCAATTCATTTTATTTTATTTTTTCTGTAAAATCTAGAGGGCTCAAGGAACAAAGGTTGTGAAAAATCATTCTGTAATTCCAACACAGCTTTGATTGATAGCTTCTTTTTGCTTGCTTTATTTATTTATTTATTTTAAAGTGGTATTTCATCTTTTTCTCAGCTTAAGAGACCTCATTTTTTTTAAGAATAAAGGGTATATTAAAATAAGATAAATGAAGGACTGGTCTTGGAACATGATTTCCAGAAGGATAGGAACTGAAATATCAATAGGTAGGGTTTAGAATGGAAATTTTCCTGTCATTTGCAGATGTGGAAACAAAACTGTGCAGTGCAATAAAATGAAGCAGAGTGAAGGAGGCAGCTTGAAGACATGCAGGAGCATAAACACAAAGAACAGGGGCAGACTTTATCTAGGTTTTTATTTGAAATGGTGTCAGATGAAGAACTTCTTTTCAATGGTCCATTTATTGCCCAAATCAAATATGGAGCTAGCCTGCAAATGGGATTATAAATATTAAAGCTGATGATGTGTGATATTATCTTGATGAGGAATAAATCATTCACCCTTGGCAAATTATCTTTCATCTGCAGAAAATATATTTCCTTTAATGTTTTAGAGTTTTATTTCCTTCTTGGAAATCTCGGAACATCTGAGGATTTTTTTTTTTTTTTTTTTGTTCTCTGTTACTAAATTAGTTACTCAAAACTCATACAAAATGAGTCATTCTAAGTTAAATCTCCTTCTGCATAGCGTTTTACAAAGCTCCTGCTCATGGTGTATATTGTATAAGGAATTGTACATTGATGGTGTATTTAGAATGGAAGACTAATTGGAATTCTTAGATCTGAAGGTGAAGATTTTTGTGGAGAAAATTATTTGCATACCTTAATATTTGATTTACTTAAGGTAGTCTTATGTAGCACAATATAAGTCTTTGTGTAATTTCACATCCCTTTACAAGCAAAGATACATTTTTGGAATACAAGAATGTGCCAGAGGCAAGAAAAAGTATAGTGTTAATACCTGTTTTTAACAGTAGAAACACAAAATAGGTTAACTGTCTGTGTACCTTGCAGAACAATTACTTCCTAGATGGATGTTTGGTGAATGGAAAGATTCCTTAAATTCATCTTATCCAATCTGAAATCCAGCAGAAACTGTGCAAATAAATGAAGTGTTTGGCACTTTATCATAGGATAAACTGCATGGCAATCCAGGAGAGCCCAACAATACACAAAGCTCCTGTGTAATCTAATTCCTTGGAATTCTCAACAACCTCAAAGTTATTTGCTTACATAAAAAGACCATTAATACTGTGGGATCATGACAATTTGTCTCCTATGGACAGCTTAATGATTATAGTTCACTTGATTGACACCCCTGGTCAGTACTATGTAGGACTTTCACACCAGTGGAAAGTAACATTTGTGAAATTCTGATTGCTAGGATTGCTAGGTGTTCTCTGAATATACGAGCTATGTTCAGAGAGTTCCTAAGCAACATTTTTATGCATCAAAATCCTTCCCTCTTTGCCACTGCATGTTTCTTGTTGGTAGCTAAGGCACACATCAGTTTGGCTGTGTATCCTTGTGTATGGAGAAAAGAGACCATTGCATAGTATTCTGGATCTCTTCCCAGGCCATACAGAAAAAGCACTCAGTTCTTAGTCCTGCTAACCTTGCCTTCCCGTGCATTAAGCAACCAAGTTGTACCCCTGAAGGCATATCTACTCTAAGGGAGATTATAGATAAGAAGGAGACTCCTTATGAGGGAAAAGGTTCAGCCTGGGGGTGTTTAGACCAACTTTTCATACCAGTTTCTGTAAATTCCATGTTTCCATTTCCATGTTTCATGTTAATATTTCAGAAACTGTAGAAAAAGTGAGACTGGACACTTTTTTCTATCAGTTTTTATTAGCTTCAGATATATGAAAATACCTAAGATTTATTTGTAATTGATGTCATGCTCTTCCTTTGCTAATAGAAAATTTTGTGATAGTTTAGTCAGCTGATCTTACTCAAAACAACAGAATAAATACATTTAGATCCTTACTATATATGAAACAGCATTGGTATTATCTCCAAGACACTTATACCTAATTTTTGTGACCTTTTCTTATCGATATCTGACTGCCATTGCAATTTGATAGAATGCTAGTGTGTTTGTGTGAAAAGACACTGATTTATGTTTCCTATCAATCAATCAGATCTGTTTAATTTAGTAGCCTTGCCAACATATTGTTTAGCACAGAAAGTAATTAATTAGTACTTACAGAATGTTTTTGAATCCTTAAAAGAATCTTTCTACGTGCAAAGATTAGTGTCAAATATTTTTGCAGTGCAGTCTTACCTATCTAGTATTCACAGAGTATATTTCTGAAGAAATGAGAGGAACAATTTTAGTGCCCAATATTATGAATTGAAGTTCCTTTTGCTAAAAGACAAGCAGTTCATAATTGAGTCACTGAGCATGATAATACTAAACTTTTTTCCAGCTGTATACAGTTTTCCGGTCTTCATATCCGTAGTAAAGCATAAAATTACAGAATGAGACTGTAATAAATAGTAGTAATTCCTATTTTTTTGCAAAATGTTGGAAGCCTTCATATTATATAACAGCAATGAAGTCAAATGTAATAAAACTTAGAAGGAAAAATAATAAAAATATTTTTCAGAATTAAATGTGCAGCTAAATATTGTTAGTCATCTTCCCTCCAGTCCATCAGCCCTTCATGTTTTCTGAAATCTCAGAAACCTCTCCACAGCATGAGAATTGTGTCATTTTGCTTTGAATACCCATTTTTTATTGCACAATAATCTGATAAATTGATGTTACCATTCACTGCACATTTACACCGGAGTGCTCTATACTTTTGATATAATTCTGACTAAACAACACATAGCTTTAGCTGTGATTTAAATTATTTTACTTGACTATTTCATACTTTCCTACTTTAGGAAGCTTGTATTTTGAAGATGCTCTAAGATTTCCTACTAAAGAAGGTATTGTATAAAAGAACTATTACTACCTGAAGAAGTACAACTACAGGAACAAAAAGGATGGTGAATGGTAAAA
Source organism: Crypturellus tataupa (assembly GCA_034781795.1). NCBI lineage: Eukaryota > Metazoa > Chordata > Aves > Tinamiformes > Tinamidae > Crypturellus > Crypturellus tataupa. The sequence continues at coordinate 2,660,034 of JAWLRI010000560.1, forward strand.
CAGTGTAAGCAGCACAGGTTGGTTGTTTCTTGAAATATATACTACTTTACTTATATGATGATGATACAATAGTTTCAAATTAGAAAAATTTACATTTTGTGTAGAATTCACTTAGAACCTCACATGAGGTTCTTTGGCAGGAACCGCTACTGCCACAGCCCCATTCACCTCTCTGCTTTCATCCCTTCTTATCAATCAGTAAGCATTCTTGCTGTATTATGTGATTTCTCTATATCATCTTTTTTTTTTTTTTAATTCACAATTTTAATTTATTGCTGAACTTCTTGTATTGAACAAACTGGAACTCCATGCTAATGTGATTTTGGTTAGTAATAGTATTGCAGTGAATTATTTATGTTAGCAAAACCACTGTGAACAGTATAAGGAATAACACATAAGCAAACCTTTCTCAGCTAGGAGCCAAATTTGTCTCATAGTTTTTGTCTGGAGCATATAATGAATCAACTGTTTAGACACTAAGTGTTGCAGGATAAAGCTCTGCAAGGGCAGTCATCCATATTGAACTAAATGTGCTATTTATGTGTGTGTTGACAATGAGGATTCCTCTGTGTCCTTATAGCATGTTTGAAAAAAGAACGGGATACTCCAGTCCCTTAGAAGCCTAAATGTAGTATGGGCCAATGCTAAGCTGTGCATGCATGTTTTTATTGGTATGTGTGCCTGCATCCAAATGTATCCACTGAGTATATGTTCAAATGACAGGTTTCACAGAAGGCTGTTGAGGATCTGTGATTAAAGACTATTTATTCATAGTAAACAGATATTCTAGGCTAGTTTTATTTGCCTCTGTTTATCTAAATGTGTGAAAGTATATTGAATATATCAGAATTCACTTTTCTAACTTTTGATCTTCTAGTGTTCAACATGTAACTTCCAGACCCATTAGTAGGGCAGTATGCAACTTATTAGAAGATAAAACAAAACCTTGTGGAGATGATAAAATGATAGTATGTTCTGCTGCTGGCTTTGGAGGTTGAGCTTGGAAAACAGCATGTAATCTAGTTCTTCAGCTTGTCCTTCACTGGATGCTCTCTAGCTGCAGGGAGAGTGCACATAAACTGTGCTTAGAAGGTGCACACTCCGAACCTCATTTATGGGGCAGTAGATCCTGTTAGGTTTTTCATTGGAGGTAAGATTAACAGTAAGTGAAAAATAAAAGGCCACATTCAAGGGGGAATGGCACACCTTCAAGAGTAAACAAAACCACCACATATTGCATGCTGAATTGATCACTAAAATGAATCTCTCTATCAATCAGCTCTTTTCAGAGAGCTGTAAGGTATTTCTGACACTGGAAATAGAGTAACATATCAGTCCGCACTGGCCGTGGTCTATACAAGTATCTGCTGAAATCTGAAGTTAATGGCCCTACTCACTGTTACTGAAAATTATGTTATTTGGTCTTAGGCCTATTTCAGCAGGCAGTTATTTTTATTAGCCTAGTTACACATGAAATATGTGGCATCGTGAGGAGTAAGGAAGAATAAACCATCAACATGAACATCCTGTTCCTTCTGGCAACAGAACAATTTACCACAACACCCCTGTCAACACCAGAATGAAACCACCAACCTTGGGACCCAGCAAAGCAGGGAAGGGTGGAGTATTGTTATCAACAGGAAAAGGGATAGAAACTACATGGGCATATAACAGTTTTAACTAGTATTAGTCTTTCTTTTTCCATAATAATTAGATCTGGACTAATATTGATTACAGTAATATTTCAGTTACACTAGCAATAAATTCTTGGCTCTGTCTATCTAGTCAGTTATACTTCCCCTTCATCCGTAAAGCTTTTGAATATCATACTAGTCAACTACACCCTGCAGCTGATGTTAATTGAGAAAAACAGCCGACTTCAGTGGCCACAAAGCCATTGACAGAGCCTGAGAAAAAAAAAATTGACTTTCATTTCATGTCATTTTTCTTAGTTTCTTTGAAGTTTCTGGCTCATTGTTCTTTCCCAGACAGAATATTTTATTTTGCTAAGAGTTTCTCCCACTGTATCCCAATGGGAAATAGTATTCTGTATAAGTTTCCATCTTTTTAAAAATACTTGATGGAAAGCTTATCTATAAATGTAGTAAACTGTTATGATTGTAAGTGTTAGCTAGGATCATGTATAAGCAGAGCAGCAAATGGAGAGATTTTAGAGCTGTGCCTGGGAAAATAATGCATTTGGGGAAAAATAATTAACTTTGTAGAGAACCATGATATATTTCATAGCAGTAGTTAATAGGAAAGAGGTCTTGGAAGTGACTATGTATTGTTCTTTTAAAATGCTTTGATTAACAGCAGAAATGTTAGGGATTGTTAGGAAATAAAGAAAGAACAATGTAAAACCCATTGCTATCCAATGAATTAGTCTGTGGCATTGCCACAAGCTAAGTATGCTGAAAAATGGATTGCCTTTTAAAGCAATGCAGTAGAAAGGGCACAGAGAAGGGCAAGAAAGGTGATATGTGGTGTGGAATGGCTTAAATATGTGGAAAGACTGAGTAAACTAGAAGTCTAAAGATGAAGAAGAGGAATGAAAGTGGGAGGCCAATGAAATCACAGTAAGGAGAGGCTGGTATGCATGTTTTTCTTATTCTTTTCAGTACAGGAAAGCTATAAGTAGATGAGCGGTGGACCTGACCAGTACCTTCAGTGTGAGACCAGAAACATAGTACTCTAGCAAGGTCTTGGATACCTGAAAATTATTTACCGTGTAATGGAGAAAAGAATATTTCTGGCATCACAGGAAACCTTAAGGTCCATTATTTTACTTAGAGAAAAGAAATCTACCAATAAAACACTTTTTTCCATGAGAAGCTGAAGGACACAGAGCAGCACCTTAACTGAAAGTAACATCTTCTTCCAAAAAAGTTAAAAATCTGAAGGCCCATATTTATCAGTTGGGTGAGTTATAAAAACCACCTCTTGTCTCTCCATGTTTTGGTTTATGATGTTCTGGTTGTGATGATGAGCACAGTATTAACGCGTGCTCTAATGACCCATAACTGATTGCTCTCGGAGGCAGCTGCTGTAACTGCAGCTGCAACTGGACTGAGATGGTGCTTTGCAGAGTCGAGGGGTGCAGCCTCAGGCTTGCTTTTCTGCATCTGAACATCTACCTGGCAGGAGAAGCCAGGAAGAAGGCAGGAGAGCTCTCCCTTTCTGCCGTGCTTAGCCTCTCACTGCCTTCAATCCCTGTCACAAGTCAATGGAAACAGCAAACAGCGATACGTAAAACTTTTGGTGTCCTTGAAGTGGGAGGGGAGCTAATGGATCCGTAGGCTAAACTCTCTGGGGAATGTTAGGAATTGTAGCTGTGTTGTGGAAGCATTTATAAGTGAGTGTCCTAACCAGAACAAGCTTAAGAGTTTAGGCACAACTGAATATTGTAGTAGTTAGATTTATATTTATGTAAGTCATTTATTTTATTTATGGTCAGAGAGCACTAGACTGGTCCTGGAAAATGGGGCTTAGTAACCACTCCATATTCGCTCTGCAGTGGTACATTTTGTAGTAGTTTAAGCCAGTGATTGAAGAGCAGATTGGGAGTGATGAGAGCCTGTTTCCAGCAGAATGCTTCACTCCAATCTCATGGAGCTCATCTGTGACCTGCACTACCTTCCCTGTATTTAGGAGGAAAATGAGCTTTTAAGCAAGTGGATTCTAAGTGGTGGGAAATTAAAGTAAGTGGCTTTGGTACTTCTTTTCATTCAAGGTTTTTTTACTACATAGTTTACCTTTCAAGCAGAGTTTTAAATGAATGTTAATGAAAGTTCTTTAGTTTTGGTGTAATTATAATAATATGATTAATATCAGTGGTTTCTATCAGATGCTTTTTAGAACTTTTCCTCTTTCCACTAATAATGTCTTTTCTCCTGCTTTTCCAGTGTGCTAGAATAATTTCCAGACAATTTAAGGGATCTGATTAGAAAAAAAAAACACATGTACGTAGACATTCCCCATGATTTGCTACCTCAGCACTATGTCTGCAAAAATGCAGTTGTATTTCAGGAGTTATGTGTCCTCGTATTTATCCACCTCTGTTTTTTCCTTTAAACAATGCAACACAGTATGTAGTTTTGAGTTGTATGCTTATTCTGCTAATGAATGCATAACTTATGGTGTAATAAATGCCTGGCAAAATAGTCATGAAACTGCCAAGGCCAAGCATTTTCCAGCACCTCTCTATCCTATAAGAGAAAAGAGGTAAGAAAAGGAAAGAGGTAAAACATTTTGCTCAGCTAGACAAGGAAATAATTGTCCTATGTTAAAGGGTAAAGAGAGCTTTGCTGGAGAAGTTGAGAGTATGGTAGATGGACTTATATTTTGCAAAATATTTGATATTAGGATGCCCTTAGGGACAGTCTGGTTTTATACCAGTTGCTGTAATAATGTCACATGGCCAATTTTGATGGAGCATTACTCTCCAATGTGCAGTTCTTTTGCTTGCCATGTAGTACAGGAATCCAAATGCTTTCATTGACCTTTTATACTCACTCATTCTACCAGGCAGTACTTTTAAATAGTACAATTTAAATGAGACAGCAGCCTGTCTCATTGCTGAGTGACGAAAAGTCCCCACATGTGCACTTCACTCTGTTTATAGACTGGAATATTGTTCCTTGCCTTTGTTATCTCATGTACTAAGCTGGTGTTTTAATACTAGCTACCCCAACTCAGCAGTGAGGGAGTGTCATATTTAGCCTACAATTATCTTGCCCAAGAAGGAGAGATTAAGGCAGGGTAATAAATAGCTGATGAAATCATCTGTGACTTTTGGAATACTGGGCAGATTTCCAGCTGCTGGAAAAGTGCAGCTGGCATGTGGATTCAGCTGAGCACTTGAACTGAGCTCACTAACCTCCAACATGACAACAAGACCCACTCCAGTCCTGTTTCTTGAGTGTATATAAATTCCTGGGAAGATTAAAAGCGAGTGAAAACATGGTCTTTCTAGATGTATATGAAATATTCATATTGCAGATTTAAAATTCTGCACATTTTATTAGTTTTTTATAAAATCTGTCTTATTCCCATTTTTATGGAAAATTTCTACAAAATTATAGAGAATACTCTAGGATGTTTTCAGAAGAGAAACACGAAGTTTTATGATGTTTTACTTGTGGGTCTATATGAGACTCAGTATGAAAATGGATCAAACAAAATTGCAGGGAACATTACAAAAGTTTAACATTGACTTTTGTGATGTTCCTTAGTGCAGACTTTTAAAGGGAAAAAGAAAAAAAAAGTAAATCAAATAGAAAAAAGGGCAAGCTAATGTGGGAGACACTGTGGTGGGTGTCTGTTACAGGCCACCTGACCAGGGCGAAGAAGTTGACGAGGCCTTTTATAGACAACTAGATATTGCCTCACGGTCACAGGCCCTGGTTCT
>JAWLRI010000560.1:2670751-2685949 GCA_034781795.1 Crypturellus tataupa
GTGTGCAGGGGGGTTGGACTAGATGACCTCTAGAGGTCCCTTCCAACCTTAGGCATTCTGTGATTCTATGAAAAAAACAATTAGGAAAAAAAAATATTTTGTATTTGTATGACACATCATACATTTGTGCCGACATCAAGCAGGATAGCCTAGTTTAGGGGTCCACATACAAAAGGAAAAACCTTAGCACTTACCACAGCTTTCTGTGATACTATAGCCTTCCAGCTGCTCCTCTACAGACAGCCTTCCCAGCTGGAGCACCAGGAGCAGCAGGATAGAACTGTACCCCGAAGAAGCAGGACTGTCTGTCAGATTCAGGTGCAGAAAAGAATAAACAATTCTGTGCTTTGACAACTAGCAGGCACCTTGAAAAAGTAGTAATCATCTTTACTGAATTATTTAATGCAAGATAGTACTAAAGTCTTTCAACACAAGAGCATGACAATCTCAGTAGAGGTTTTGCAGAGCTCTGTTTTGTGGAGGCGTATTTTGATTTATATAATCGCTTTCCTACATAGTTTGTTAGTAAGAGCAGTTTTCCAGGCAATGGTTCTTGTGTCTTTGAACTTTTCTAATTTTTTTTTTTTTTCAACTACCAGTCTGCAGAAACATTTACATTAGAACATTAACCATAAAGATAATTTAAGCCACTGTGAAATGAGTTCCAAAGATCTACAACTCAAGTTCTGGAGATCTACGATTCAGATACACTAGAACATTAGGAAGATCAAACTGTATACTTCAAAAATAAACACTCCCTTTGTTGTAAACGGAACCTAAAGTCTTTTAAAACGTGTTCTGATAAACTACTATTTAATGATGCCACTTATCATTAGTTATTCTAACTTCTCGAAATCATGATGGATCTTCTAGACTAGACCAATACTACTCTTGGAGCCTCCTCTAAGGTCACTGAATTTATCCTTCTTTAGTGTAGGGCTGACATTCTTTAGTGTAGGACAGGACTGGCTGCTAGAAAAACAGTGGCTGAAAAAGTAATTCTATAGTCTGAGCAGTAATTTGGCAACTGTCCTATGAACCTGCTACTTAAGCACAGCAGAATCTCCCTTTCAGCAGAAAGTACATGCTCAACTAAACTACTATGTTTTATGGAGAAGTCTTCACTGAAATTCTGAATAGCTTTGCTAAGAAGTTGGAATATATATTCTAACAGTAACAGCATCCATTGGGCATGGGACCTACCATTGAAAAGGGACCTACCTTGAAAAAACTGTGCTCTTGAGACCCTTGTCTTCTTAGTACGTTTGTCTGGAACATCAAAAGGCTTTAGCTGTATTTGTTGATAACAAGCTGTAAATAAACACTTTCAGGTTAATGAAGATGAGTATGGATAGTGACAAAAGTTCTTCTTCATGCTATTGTCTTGAACCCAAAGTTACAAATGCTTGGAAAATTCAACTGCGTTTCTTAAAATGTTGGTATCTGCTTGCATGTTGAGTTATTGTTGGCAGAATATGCTGCCAAGTAAGCAGGATAAACAGTAATTACTGTGATTAATCATTTTTGATTAAGCTACGTACCTTTCTTTTGTTAAACTGAGGTGTTTTTAAAGAAGAGAGTACAAAACAGCAGTGCCTGAGCTATGGTGCGGAGAATTAAATTCTGAAGATTTTGAGGTAGTATTTCAATGTGATGTAGATGTCACAAAAAAGATTTTTAAGCAGAAAAGGGGATTTTTTTCCCTCTTTTTTATGGAAAGGTTTGCAACTTGGATTTTCAGAACTTAGATTCTGAAAAGACTTCACTGCAAGGTAATAGAAGTACTTCTAGAGTTGACTTCCGTATTCTGGAGCTAAATAATAAAGCTAGCTGTTTATGAAGGTATTTTCTGTTTAGCACAATCAATTTAGAGTTATTGACACTTAGCTTTGTTATATGCCATTGAAAATAACATTTCAGAAAAATATGGGTTTTCATTGCCAAATATCTAACTGCAGTAATCTGAATTTCTGCTAGCTGGGGTGGTTAAGCACCTAAGTTTAGCAAGTTCTCCAGTATTTATTCTTTTATTGTGCTTCCCAGCAGGATTCTATGCTTGCTGTTGTTTGAGCACTTCAGAGTTACCATTGGCTACAACTCTGCAGTTGACTGATAACAGGTAAGTCATTGGTATATTGAGCTGTTCAGTAAATTGTCATCTTCTAAGACTTTTTTCCCCCCCAATTGAAGTCATTTCTATGTCTTGCTATATGCATTGTTCCTTCAAAGGAAAACAAACAAACAAACAAAAACATGTAAATACAACTTTCTAAAGTCTGCCTATAAAATCCTATCAGCATGGAAATGGCCTGATTATCATTGATGTTATTTGTTGGTCTTAGTAAACTTCAAATAAGCTCTAGATGCTCAGCATGGCTCAGCAGGACTTCTGAGAAGCAACTTATTGCTGAGAAGCAGTGTTATTTAAGGGGGATCAAATTTTTGAGATAGCTGGGTAGATGGGAGTGTAGATTCACTACTGAGTAGCACTTCTTGATGCAATTCCAACTTAACAGTTTGGTTGTAAGTTAGGATTTAATAATTGACATTTTCATGTTTCTACTATCTTTTGTGCTTGATTTTAACAGCAGTCATTCAGGGTGTGTGCATGAGTATGAGGAACAGGGATTTTTCTTTATCAGAGAGGCAAGGAGAAAAGAAAGAATGATTTATTTAGCAACAAAAATAGTGCAGAGAAAGAGTTAAACTCTATCAGAGATTTTACCTCTTAAAAAACTGTTTAACTGCAGAGGAAGCTTTTGCTGATTGCTTTAGCACTCGATCTACATCCTGGCAAGAGGTGAGCAAGGAACTAGAAAAAAAAAAAAGTAAGTTTCTGCTTAATATGTTTCATTTCAGTCAAGCGGGAGACTAGATCGACATGGAGCGATATTACTGCAGTAGGAAGTAATATAAAAGAAGAATCTGTTACTGTCTGGTAGGGCAGAGACATATTTTTAAGTGGAACCATGCTGTCCTAAGTAAAAAGAAAATACATTGCTGTATTCTATATTTCTGTATTATTGCTGATATTTTTAATATTCTTGCTTTCTATTAGAAATATTATCTCTAGGATTCTATCTTAGTTTTCTTCCAAAGATAAGCTAGAAGTCATTTGTGATTTTCTATTAATATTTTTCCACATTTTATGCATCCAAATAAACCAAATAGCTAAACAACCTGAAATACTCTTATTAGTATTACCTCTTTCAGGGTTGTGGTGTAATAATATGATAAGAGGAAAGAGCATTAAGGTAGAAGCTCAGAGAACTAGATAATAAATTGTGAACTGTTTAATTTTTGTACTAATCAGATGTCTCTCGATATAGTATGGAATAATCCACTGTCCTCCAAATGTGTTGCTTTAGACAGTGATTCTCGTAATATATGTATCCCTTTACCATTTATACAGAAAGAGATTTAATATTCTGATAACAGTCCTTGATTTTTGGTTCTACCTTGAAAAATACATGCAGTTCACAACACAGACGGGCATCTGATTAAAAATCATTGTGTTCAAAAGTCACAAAGAAGTGACATCTGGAAGCCAAAATTGTATACTATACATATGTTTCTGAATCTGTAAATGTATACATGTACATGTATCTTTCTATTGCTCCTCGATTTCTCATACTCATTCACTAACCATTGGGAACAGGTCACCATTAGAGATGAGATATCGGACCAGAGAGTTTTATAACAAATGTCGTTCTTACACTTTTCTTTTCTTTAGAAAACTGCCAAGGTCAAATTTATTTTAATCATGATTAAAATGATGTGCAAAACCTGATGGGTGCTGTCCTGCCTGACAAATACCATCTAAAAGAAAAAACAAGTTAAAAGCTGTCAGAGAAGAATGGCAAACTGGAGGCATAACTGGCTGGCACACTACAGAAAAACAAAGTGACTTGGACTCCTGTGATACTGTTTGATTTCAGAAGTAACTCAGGCTTTATTAAGATACGAGCCTCTGCTAATGTACAGCACCTTAGAGGTTAGAATAAGGGAAAGCTCAAACTCCATTAATATGGTTAATGATTTTAAGTATATGATTTACAAGGTATGTAATATCTGTTAGAAACTGCTCATTTGCTAGGTGTGCTTGGCTGAAAATTGACCAAGTCAAGGTATTGATCAACATTTCGTATTTAGGTGAATAATTTTCCTTAAGTCTCCAAAGAACCGAATCTCTGATGTCAGTCACCGGGTTTGTGTTTGATATCATCACTAAAAGCATCAGGTGGCCAGTAGAATAAAGTTGTCAAGAGCAAACATAGGTGCACAAAACTAAAGGAGAATTCAGAGGTCCTTCCTGATTTGCTGATGGATTTGGGAAGAGGATCTGCTCTAAGAAAAGGTCTGTGAATAGATTCAACAATTGTCTAATACAATACTGTGAATACCTGCCTGGGTTTATACTTTGTTTGTTGCTTGGCAATAGGTAATAGAATACATACATATACATAGTTTCTTTCTTAGCTCCCCCTCTATTCTGCTGTTCAAACAAATTTCTATTTTTATTTATGTCTGGTAACAGAAGAAAATGAATGTTCTATTGTTAAAAGAATTCAGTCTGCAACCAAAAAAATCTCAATGGGAAGGACAAAGAATACAGGAATTAGATTTAAAAAAACCAAGATGCTCTCATGCAGAGATGAATTGCTATAGAGAAACAGTCCAGTGAAAAACACATGACCGGGGTCACAGGAACTCATTTTTACATTTGTTTATGTGGCTGACCCGCTATATGACTTGAAGTCAAACAACTTCTGTATTTCTGTCTCCCTTAAGTCCTCTCATCTCCTGCTGTTGAGAAGATTTCACAATCTGTTTAAACTTCCTCTTAAAAACTTTCTCTAAAACAGTGGTTCAGATGGGTTCTTCTCTCAGCAGGGGCTTGGACGTTTCACTAGAATTAATAGGGCCACAGACTTGGGCGAATGTTATTCTATTTCTCCTCTTCTTTTGCAGGTCATGTGCTCAGTTTAGCTTCTCCCTCTGGCTGGAAGTACAAACTGCTGCCTCACTTTTTAAATTTGGTATTTCCAAAATAGGTAAAGCATGAATAAGTGAGATAAACAGTGTGAAATATCACACCCTACTTTTGCCCCCCTCTCCCCTGCCAAATCAGTGAGCAATGTGTTCAAGCACAGAAAGGCAGCTGGCTCGCTCAGGAACCCATAGCACGGTGTTCTAGAGGGCTCTGGTGGATATGTTCCCGTAGAAGTATTTAGCCAACAGTCACGATCTCTTCAAATTAGTCAGGAGATAAGTGTACTTTGATTCTTACTTCTTAAAATTTCTAGAAATCAATAAGTGACTCTTAATGGAAATAAATTGAATTATTTCATGTTAAGTCATACTCTCATCTCTCGTGAAGCAGATGCTTTTCACTGTGTGAGACAGCTTAAGACTGTGCAGCAAGGTTTTCAAAAATGTTTAAGGATTCTACATGCTTCAGTGTGGATGTCTAACCTCATTTATGCTTTTGCTCAAGTGATGAAGACCTTTGGGACAGCTTTGCGGAGTACTTTACTGCTAACAAATAAAGGTAGATAGCTAGTGTAGAAACTTTCATCCCATTCTAGCTTCTATGCCCAGAAGAAAACAAACTGCTGTCAGAAAAACTGAGGATTCCTTGCTAATAGCATCTGATATGTTGCTTTCCCTAAGAAGTTTTGGGACTTAATGCTAGTTGGAGCAGCATTTGTCTTTACAACTAAGAGGAAAATTTTATAACCACCGACTAATTAATTCCGATAATAGTCCTGAAGTACTAGATAGGGTGGACTGGAAAATATATTACTCTCTGTTTCCAGAAGCGTGCTTATTAACAGGTTTTCTCTCTCCTTGGTCCTTGCTGATTTTTCTGGTATTCATCCAGAATCAAAGGGGCTGCTACTGGCAGTAGCCAGTCAGTGCTCTGTTAATATTTTTCAGTTTCTTTAGTCAATTTGCTCCAATTTTTTCCACATCATATTGTTTTGCAGGAAATAATTATGCAATGATGTGTTTGAAAGGGCTGAGCTCAAGTTCAAATAAAAATACTTCTGACGATGCTACCTCTGCCTACTCTGAAGAAGGTAAGTCAAGCCAGAGATTCAGTTGCAATGATGCAATGAGCTGCCACTAATTAACAGGTACATGATAAAGGATTGTGTGCATACACTTAGTCTGATAATTTACCACGATTGCTTGTTTCAAGGTTGAATTAAATACGAAGTGTAGACAACTCCTAAGACATTCACATTTCAGATGACATTGACTAGATTCATCTCTAGACTTAAGTAGGAATTCCATCTCTGATCTGACACATCTTTCCCAAATAAGATTTCATTGCCAATAGTACATTTCTGGGCAGAAAAAAGTGCTATATGACATGGATTTTTTTTTCAAAAAAGTTTAGTAGACCAAAAACTCCAAAACCAATCTCAAAAGTACATGAGGTTTCTTGTATTTTTTTACTATTTATCACCATCAGCTTTTCCAAGTATAATCTAGGAGCTTTTGACTACCTAACAGCTGAAGCCTGTATGTCTTCTCTAGTTTAAATACATTGTCCTTAAGATGACACCTCCCCTAGAATGATCCTATCTTAAAGGTAGTTAGGTGAGTTATAGTATAATGCATAGCATAATGTTATTAGTTCAAGCCATGCTAAGTTGTTCTGAGAATATCCTGTTTCTGCCCTGTGATTCACTGGTTGGCTTTTGGAGATTAAGTCTTAAAATAAACCTCATAGAGCATCATCTCATGTTGTCAGATAAAAATAGAGATATAAATTAATTATTTTTAATATAATTTGTGTTTAGTCTCTTAGCATAACTAAATGAACAAAAAGTATCTTTCCTTCAGCTCAACTATTAAACTATCTTTATTATTATTGTAATATGGTGTTTTCTAATACTGAAAGAAAGAAAGACAGGTAAAACAATGTGCATTCAAATCTCAAACCAATCTATGTTTTGTAAAACCATCAAAACATACAAAGAGAGTTTAGACCTTCCCATGTGTTTAAACATTTTCTCTCTTTCCCACACATTCCTGCAGTAGGTGAGACTTCTTAGAACGGGGATCAAACAGCAGGTTCCGCAGGTGAAGGCTTCAGCTCACATTCATACACATCAAGCAGCTTTTCTCTGCGGGGGCTCACCCAGAACCCTCTGCCACAGAAACAGCCTGTGTGAGCCAATGTTGTTATCAGAGACCACACTCCTGGCACACATTAATCTTGCACAATTTTCTGTTAAGATTTAGAGATGTCAACTTGTCTGCTGCCTATAAAGATGTTTTGTCTTTTAGTAACCTTTTCATATTAATCTGACTCTGTTGTAGGTTGAACTTTGTCTTCTCATTCAGCAGTGAAAAGTCTTTCCCCAAGGAAACCACCTACAGACCATTGCTGTCTACTATAAATGGTAGTTTGTTGACATTAATCTTTAATAAACAGAAAATATGGACATCTATAGCAGGATGACATGTAATCTTTGAGAATACAGAGTTAAAAAAAAATAAAAAGGAAGTGTGATTGGGTAAACAGTTCAAATGTTAGTCCTTTTCCTCCTCAACAATAAAACTGACTATGCATATTCGGGGTAGCAGCTACTTAAATGTAATTTCATTTGTTTCATTTTCAGAACAAATTACCTTAATGAGAATTGTCTGCTTTGTGTATGCTATTGGGGCTGTGTAGGACAAGAACTAATGAGCTTAAATAGCAGTAAGGATAAATTCAGTTTACATTTCAGGAAAGGTGGAAGGTTCCTTAAAAGTAAGACTAATTAAAGCCTGGAGGAGATTGCTGTAGTAGACAAACAGAGAAGGTTTTTATGAACAGGTCAGATGAACATCTATCAGGACACTAAAGATATAATACTGTGGGATTAGAGAATGCTCTACCTGTTACCCTTTCAAGTCTATTTTTTGTGATTCTTTAATCACACTGTACCTCCCCCTGCCTTTAAAAAATATGTATTTATGCTACTACTCTTCAAAATAAAAAGTAGCTATTCAGCAGGGAAAGAGAAAAAGCTGATAATGTGATGCAACACACTATTTAAACTTTGTATGTCCTCAGATAAACAGTCATCACAATCTGAGATATTTGTGTGTTGTCTTAGGAGGGCAAATAATTGCACTAGCCTTCTTTTTGTTCCCTATTGGAGAATAAATGCTGTTTAGTTGATAAATACTTTTAATTCTTATTACATTAGCATCCAAGCAACCATCATTATAACACATTTGTCAAGTTGAAGATCAATTTAAACTAAGTTTAAAGTATGAGGCATTTTTGTAAGGCACTTTTCTCCAGATACAGTAAGAGCAATCAGGTTCTAAAATTATTCTCAAAATAGAAGCACATAAAAAACAATGTATATAAAAGTGAATTTCATTTAAATTATTAAATAGTCACAGAAACAGTCTGTTAATTTGAAACTGTTTAAAAAAAGAAAAAGAAAAACAACAGTGTTCCTGAAATGAAGAGACGCATAATTACCTTGACTGTTTTGGATGGTTAAAAATGCTTTATACACTGTGCCTCCTTAGTGTCTGGACCATTAAGTCTTAAGGCATGTCCATGCTTGAAACAGCCTCCTGTGTATTGGTGTTAAGTGATCCGAGGCAGTTGTTGAATGAGCACTGGATACACCCCACATTGTTAAGTGGTGATTATATTACCTGTGCCTTGTATTGTATCACCACAAAGCACACTGTTAGTTCAAAATACCGACCCTGTGCTCCAGGCAGACACCCTACCAAGCATTCCTCTGCTTCACGCTGATGGTATCACGAGTTTTGTTAGATTCTCTCAGATATTGAAAGTATTTTGAAAGTTTAATCTACAGTGTAGTCTTGGCTGTCTTTTTTTTTAAGTATATACTCTGTTGTGCTATTTCAAAGCACTGCAATTTTTCAGTGCCAAACCAGGTAGCACTGATGAGTACTGAGGTTCTCATAACAGTGCACCCCAGCAGGCTGCTGCATGCACAGATGAAGTCATGTGAATTCCTTAGAAACAGGACCATAAGACTCTTTGATGTTGTTCACAGCTCTATATTTTATTTCCAATAGATAGGCATTTCCTGAGACTGCCAGCATAACTGTAGTATTCCTGACAGCATGCTATTTTCTCGTTATTGTTGCTGATGTGTCAGTGAAGAAGGCTGGAGGCTAGCTTGGAAAGTTTAAAGCTGTATGCTTCAGGAGGGTTGTTTGCCATTCCCAGCAGGTTGGGTTTCTGGACCATCAATTAGATTCTCCATGTAGGATTCACACCCTGCTAATGTGAGTGGATGGATTAGGACAGGACAGCAGGTCTTTTAGGTATAATGGGGACTGATAAATGCCAGATGTGCTGTGGATTTTGTGGGAAGCTAGATAAGATGTTGCAAGAGAAGGGTAGTAATTGCTGTTTTATAATTGAAGTTGGTCATTCTGGAGAATTTTTTTTTTATTCTAGAAAATAAGGAGGCTATGCATTGTTGCGGTAGGATATCTTAGTTCACCAAACCACCATGACAATTCAAGTTACTGTGAAATGCAGAGCTTTACTGATCTTCTACCTACCTGACAGCTGTAACTGTGCTGGAGGAGTTTTCTGAATTATAATGATGATGGTGATCTATACTTGGATAGAAATCACCACTGTGAAGACGTAATGTATTCTTCTCCTTAGCGTGCAGGTATGTGCATTTTCATTTTTTACCATGTTTTCTATTCCAGAGAAAATATCAACTTTTTTTCTCTATGACAGTCTATGTGGAAATGAATGAACAGAGTTAAACCCTTGTCTTTGGTAAACCACTGTAAGCGTACTGAGGTCAAAAGATCTATGCCAGGCCTACTAAAGTCAATAGAGCTATGCCCGTTTACGCATTTGTTTCAGCAGTGTAGCCCAGTGACAGGGTAACAAGCACTTATATAGAGAACCTTGGAACCCAGATGCTGCCTTTCTAAGGAGTTTCCAAAAACATACATTTAAAACCTATTGCAACAAGAGAAT
This sequence comes from Crypturellus tataupa, assembly GCA_034781795.1. NCBI lineage: Eukaryota > Metazoa > Chordata > Aves > Tinamiformes > Tinamidae > Crypturellus > Crypturellus tataupa. The sequence goes on from JAWLRI010000560.1 coordinate 2,680,755, forward strand.
AAAAATAGACAGAATTGATTAACTCTCACCCTTCGGGATTGACAATTTAGGTTATTTAAGTCTCAAGTAAGTTCTTTTTATTCCCTTCTCTTTGAGTCCTACGACAATATCTTGCTTCACTGTATGACTTGGTTTTGAAGGAGCTGTTACAGTTAAAGGTGCCAAGTTGAAAAAGGATTTTATAGGAGCATGAGGTGTGTAAATAAAATCCTTGAGGAAAGCTGATCCACAAAATGACTTCTTTCTTAGTGGAAGTGCTTTTCAATACTTGAAAGCTGTTCCAGATTAAGTTGTATTATTCTGTACAAGTGGTTTATGTCCACAGATATCTTCTGTGCATTAAAGGTGCTTTTACTAACTCACAACTGCTCCCTGCCTTTGGAGCCAGAAGTGTTGGGATGATGCATTCCTAAGCCAACCCAATTGCTGCTATTTGCAGTACCTCTCTAGTAAGCCATACTGATTTGTTAGGTATTTGTGCTGCATGTCTATACCATCTACTCTTTCAAGGTTATCCCAAACAAATGGCATACTGATTTTTCAGTCTTTTAAAAAAATTTTTGTACACCACCCAGGACTATCTTTTCCACTAACTGTGCATGATTATTTACCATTTGTGCCTCCAGCGGTGACTTACTTTCTCTGTAGAAATCTCATAATTATGATACTAATCTGATAACCAGAATCATTGTTTCTTATAGAATGTGCTTGTGGACCAAAAATGTGGATAGAGATTTTGCAAGTCAGGTCATACACTATAAGTTTAATAGCAGTAACAACTATCTAGCTAGCATCAAGCAGCAGCACACGAGCCCCATTAGATTTGCAGTGCAAACAGTCTTTTGTTTCATTAGCTGAGTCCAATCGATTGCTCAAAATGAATGATAGAAATAAGAAAAGGCTAACAGCTTTAAGTATTGCTTAAAACAGAGAAAATAAGTTACATTAAACTGTGAAATGATTTTCTTCTTTTTATTATTTAAAAATATAGCAGAATAATTATACTGTTCCACTAGAAATAATGATATATCTCTTCAACATAACAGTATTGGGTTATTTGTTTTTGGTTTTCTTCTAAGAATTGTTTTTAAAGGAGAACTGCCAACATGTGATGGATATACTTTCAGAGAAATAAATAAAACACGAGAAAACTCACAGCAGACAAAAGGAAAGGACTGTTTTGAATATATATATAAATCAAAACTGAAAAATACTGGGAGATTTTATACTTCCTTTCGGTCTTGAGATACCATGAGTTAAATTAGCACCATTTAAAAGGCGCCACTGAGATGTGTGGTGTTCACCAAGTCCTGTGATCTCTCCCTTGTTGCGTATGTTACCTGACTGGAGGTTACATTTTTAGGGCATGAAAAGGCTCCTTTGGCTGCTATGTCTTTTGAGACTACAAGAGAACACTGTCAAAGAAAACTATATTGCTACAGAAGTATAAATTCCACTGTTTTTTATAATGTTCTCCTATAACCAGATGATTTTAGGGGTTCTTGCACATCTGAAAACCTTGTGCAACAGAAATCAAATTAAGGATGTTGATGGCGAACCTTTGAGAGAAGTATGAGCAATAACATGCCTGTATTTACGCAGCAATGCCCTAACCCCTGTGTGATGCCTTGTTCTTGCTCCCCTTGTTCCAAAAGGTTTATGAACATATGACCCCACGATCATCTGTGCTGAATGAACATGCCTATCGTTGAGACAGGTTACCTCCTTTGGGTGATAGCAGACAACTGCCTAATTCAGTGATTTACATAACTTCATTTTTCAATACTAGCACAAATATGAGTAAATGTATAATGTCAAGAACTTCTTACAAGCACTTCTTACAAAGTGCTGACTATTTTGCATCATCTTTCTTTCTGAAGTTTTGCAGTTTTCTCAGTCTGCAAAAAGAGAAGATACCACTAGCTGGATGGTTCATGGGTTATTTCAAAAATGAGATGTGAACATGGGTCTCTCATTTCCAAAATGCTATTGGGGCTATAAGAACAAGGATACTTATGCATCCATTTTATAACTTATTAAAATTTTCAAAAAGGATTATTGTTGTTCTGACTGTATTGCTGTTGATGCCAGTTAAAGCTGATTTCAATAGCAGAGAAGTCCTGCCAACCCAGACCACTTTCAGAGCAGATTTCCTGCTTCATAAAGCTTCTGCTGCAGTGAATCATCTTACCACTTTTTTCCTCAATATTCTGAAATTCTTTTCAAGGCTATCAAGTTTCAGCCAGTGGTAAAAAAAAAAAAAAAAAAAAAAAAAAAGGAGGAACTGACTGCCTCCTCAGCAGAGCATGGAAGGGAGTCACCAGAAGGGGAGGGACAGAGATCTCCTTGTAGAAAGCTGCAGGACTGAGCCCTAAGGAGGAAATTGCAATAGAAGGATAAACAGACCTAACAGCTCATGGCTGCCGAAGAGGGAGAATCTCCCTTCTCTGTTTTACTCTCAGTTTGAGTTGAGGTTCCTGAGCTGTCTCAAGTATTGATAACATCCAGTCCTTTTGGAGAGATAAAATTCTGCATCCCAGAATTAAGCCACCCGCTGTTTTGTTGAGTTAGTTTTCTGCCAGCTTAGTGAGTTAAAATTGAATCAACCCACAAAGGGATCAGTACTGGTGCTGGGCAAACAGTGAGCGAATGAAGCAGGTATAGCAGAGGGCAAGAGCTGAGCAGGGTTAGGAGCACATTAACCTTTGGCGAGTGGCAAGCTGTAAGATCTGCATAAACCACCGCAAACTTCACCAGAGGAAAAATTAGCTTCTGAATCATTTTATCCCATGACACTCGGACCACAAAAGCTGGCAAGCCATTTCTGTGCTGCCTAGGAGGATACATTAATAATACACAGTAATTTCTTGCTAGTACATCCTTAAAAATACACACAACACACACAAATAACCCATGAGTCTACAATCTAAAAATGAGTGACAAACATGCTAAAATATAGTCTAAGTGAAAGAGAAAAATCTCTGAGTTTAATTTCTGGAACTTTTATGGCAATTTTTTCATTCTTATAACCTAAATAAAATCAACTAAGCAAAAGGAGCATTTACAGCTAATCTGTCCACATTGCAATAAAATGTTCTAACTCTGTCATGACTCCTCCTCTTTAGAATACATCAGACCTTGTTTCTTGATTTATGATACAGCACTATAATCAATCCAGGAGCCTGTGTGCCACTGGTTACTTTTTTTATAGCTATTGCGAAGGAGATTGCAATTGTTAAACTCTTGTTCTGAGCCATAAAAAATACACAGTTTGCTGGACTCTAAGCAAATACACAGATATATAAACAACTTAAGCCATTGTGGGAACAATGCAACTTGGTTTCTTTTGTGTCTTTAACTCTTTACGAACTCTTGATAAAAGATTTTCTTGCATTATAGTACTTGAATGCTTTTTCTCACTCCCTCATGTGCCCTACATACACAATTCTAAGTATACACACTTTGTATAGAATACAGGGATTTTCTCATGCTGGAATACTTTTCTAATTGAGCCATTATGATATTTATCTTCTTTCTTAGATCTATTTTCGCCTAATTGGCAGAAATGTAGTCCCTGATTTTCCTATGACGAATGCGTTGTAATCAGCTAGTGGTCTCAGCTTCTGAAGGAGATAAACGTAACTACAATCAAAAAAAGGAGTGCAAACCTAGGCAATATTGCTGAAGGGTTGTTGTGAGGCAATGTAAGATACATATCAGTGTTTTCTCGGTGGGAGAAAAAAAGGCTTCTCTCTGGTATGGGTGCACTTACAGAAATAGAGATGGTCACTTTCTGCTTTGAAAAAATGCTATGCATTGTGCAGGTCTTGCTGAAAATAACTGGAGGATTTCCACTCCACCTAGGCACCACCTGACACTGACACGTATAATGTTCATGGGGATCAAATCTCTGTTTCTCTCACCAGAAAAATAAACCAGAAAAATATGATGGGAGTCACATTTCTTCATGTTTAAAAGGGGAATTACCTCAAACATTGTTTAGGGAAAGCAGGCTCCAAGGATGTGAGAGAGATAGACTTTGTAGCTATCAGGTTTTGAACCATGGCTAAGATTCAGCCAAGACGCTGGATGGCTACTGCCAAACAAAAATGAAATCTAAGTCATTTCAGTTGCTTTAAAAATATATTTAGGACTCTGAATGTGTACAGAAATGTTTTCTTCTGTATCTCAAATAATAATACAACATTGTCATACTTGTTGCCATAAGACCTGAGAAGAGCAGTATTTTAACATGATAAACATCTGTATCTGCTGGGTATCTATCATTCTACCATATTCTATAAATTTTAGCTGGAGCTTAAATTACAATTTTCTTTTACATTATATTATATAAATTATGTTAAATTCCTTTTTCTCCTAATATTGTACAGCTGTGAGCAGGTATTACCATGACATGGCCTTCGGGCTGAACTTTATGTATGTGAATAGTTTCCATTGTAAATTGATTTTAATACGAAAATCCAGATAAGCAAATTTCTGCATGTGTAAAAGTGTGTGACCTTGTTTTGACCCTTCTGCTTCACAGACACATATAGTTCTAATTAGAGAATTTGAAAAAAAATGAAGAATGATGAAAGCAAGCGCTAGGGATCTTGAAAAGTTTTATTAAGGTACCTTTGCAGTTTGCGTGTGGCACTGCAGAGTCAGCTACCTGGGCTTTTTTATTATTTTTTTAATGTATTTATAAAAACACTCATCCGGCTGGGTGAATGCTTAGAAGAAAAACCTCCTGGGATGATTTCAGGTACTAGGGGGAATGCGGTTGCTGGTTTAATAACAGAACTCCTCCGTTTAGGAACGGGCACTACGGATGTTTCACCTTAACAAGTGCCATTCCGGAGCTGTTGTGGCATTTTGGTGAGTAAACACTCGTCATCCAAGCGCCACACAGGAACTGTAGCCATGGCCTGGCTGGTCCTACAGGGCTGCAAACATAACTAAGTCATTTCGCGTGGGAAAAAAAACACCACTTTTGCCTCTATGTAGGTGCATGAACAACTACAGGCCTAGGAGCGGGGCCTGAATTCCCTCTCTTTCCTAAATGGCTCAAAACAAGCCAGAGTAAAGCTCAGATTTCTATTTTCAGTTCTGTTTTTTCTATTCTTCAGCTCACATTTCTATTTCCAGGCACGGGCCGTTTCGGCCGCGCTCCCGAGTGCGCGGCTGCGCCGTGT
>JAWLRI010000560.1:2687144-2700626 GCA_034781795.1 Crypturellus tataupa
AATGCAGATCTAAAAAATGCCGTGTGCTTGGAATTTAATGTTTTCCTTCAGAATTTGTGCCATTACTGCCTTGCGTTACTCTATTCTCAACTACGCATAAAATTTTCTGTGCCTTATAGACCACATAGTTTACAATGTGAAGGATAACAGCTTGGACCCTAGTCAGATATTGGCCCTTTAACTAACAAGATGGGTTTATTATTGTGTTCATTACTGTTCTATTAAATGACCCTTCTAGGGCAGGACTGTCTCGTCATGCTGTAGTTGTACAAGCAGATGATGTTTTACATTAAAGCCAGGCCTTAGTAGAAGTTCTTTCTCTTGCAGCTCCTTAGCCACCACGGAGTTAACAGTCTGTGCTCTTGTTTATATGCTAAAGAAACTTTGTCTTCAATTGCCTTACAATTTGGGGGAAGAACATTATTTTTAATTAAGCTATTTGATAAGCCTATTCCACTTAAGTTGAGGGAAAGAGCCATCGTACGTCACTCTGGAACTCTATTTGACATAATAATTTTGCTGTATTGTGTGAGGCAACATGAAATTCCTACTTTTTGCCCATGAAATTGGAAGAACTGATTTGGTGGGCCTGAAAATAGAGCTCAGAAATCTGTGCTGCTTCTGAGAAGCCACGTTCGTGCATAGAGCCATTTATTTTGGTGAAACCCGTGGTACGGTGCTGATGGTGAGGCAGTTCGGGGGAAAACTTGGCATTGACGTTGGTCTGTAGATTTTCCCTGTTCAGGGGGACGCTGAGCCCTCTGAGCTGAGGGGAGCAGAGATGTTGATTATTACGTTGGATCATTATGTTGATGATGTTTGCTGGTGGTCTGTAACAACTGTTCAAGTCTGAAATGAAGAGGTGGTTCACAGTATTTGCCTTCTGAAGAGCGTATTTGTTTCTAGGACTGGTATCACATTTTGGTGACTGCAAAACACAGTGTATTTGGAAAGGCTTTTTTATCTTACATGGTCATTAAGAGTTCTGGTTGTGAATGCATATATAGTTTTACTGTGCAGCATGCTGTATAAATTCAGAGGAAAAGATTACTGTCATAGAGCGCTTGGAATACTATGTTTGTAGCTCTCTGGGGCTTTTACCTTTCCAAAGGGGGTACTGATTGGATCCTGAAGTTCTTGGGCAACACTTTTCAGTTGGATGACAAGAAGACAGTTTTTTCTCTTATTTTTCCAGGCATAGAGCCACCTGCAAATGGGTGTTTATCTTAAAATAGCTTTTGAGACTGCAGATACCCTGAAGTGGGAATGGAAGATCACTTTTTTTTTTTTAGTGAAAAACAAAAACAAGGTCTTAGCTCGTCTCAAAAGGCAACAATACCTCCAGCTTCCACCTAAAATAACCTCAACCTATATATATTTTTTCCACCTAGGATCTGGAATAACTGAGGTAATAAGTGTTTAGAAATAGTTTCTGATGAAATGTGTATTTTTGGTCAAAATTTTCTGTTGCATGACTTTTTAATTTGACACCTTTTTAGGAATATATGTGATCAAAATGTAATCAAAAGTGCACGGAAAACTTACTTGTTGTTGCACAGATACCTTTTTTCACCCCCTCAACCTCCAATTCCTTTTTGTTTTGAGAACTGCAGATGAAAGGACATATTTTGTTAATTCTGACCAATCGTTTGTAATCCAAACTGTTCTTCTTTAGTCCATATTCCCTTTTTCTTCAAAGGGGATATGTCGTGTAATGTGGGACATCTGTCTTTCTCATGGGATTGCAAACTATTTCGTAAGACTGTTGTTTTTGCTTTCGGGTTACTTGCATTTCTGATAGCTAATTTCCTCATTTTCTGATGAATACATTAAGCATTAAACTCAGTTAAGTTTCCTGGTTGAGATGGGAGGGAGAAAAAGTGGAAGTGAGCTACTGCAGTTTCTCACTTAAGACAGGTGACTTGCACAAGCAAAATGCCAAGAGTGATCCATTTATTCACTTATTTTGAATCATTTTTATCTGTTTTTTTAAAACTTAACAAGCAGAAACTTCAAAATGAAATCAATGAAACTGATGAGCAAAATAAAAGGGATCTTGTGAGAGGAAATACGTATTTTTTTAAAAAAATGAAGATAGCAGTAAGACACTCTATGTGGTGAATTACTTTTTTTTTTTTTTTTTTTTTTTTTACACATTAAGTAGTGTAATCTGCTTCATTTCAGCTAAGTCCTATCACTTCCCAAATATTTTCTCTCTGTGCACTAGTGTTAAGTACTTAAACAGGTTGCTAGAGTATACTCTGTGTGTGTGATGTAAGTGTACTAGAGTGAGACACCCTTACTGTTAGTTTCATTTACTTTTCTGGCATGAAGGTGAAGCTGAAGGGTTTGTTCTGAACTTGGGCCTAAATGACTAAGTAATGTGTTGGTAGGATGATAGAACAGACCTCTTGGATTTTTCTTTTTTAGTCTTAGTAGCTTTTTTTTTTCTCTCCAGGTTCTTGGATGCAGCCCCGTGCCACGTGCTCTAGGTGGCCCTGCGTGTGCAGGGGGGTTGGACTAGATGACCTCTAGAGGTGCCTTCCAACCTTAGGCATTCTGTGATTCCAAGCGTCTTAGCATTTCTTTTATAGCCAAGAAAACACTACTAAAGGAAAAAAATAATGGGATCCATTCATTTCTAAATACATGTTTAATATTGTTCAAATGTACTTTACTAAGCAGTACTTTTCCACAAAGCACCATCTGTACTTTGTGTTCAGCTAAGCAGAGCATTTTCTGTCTTCTTCCCCAGGTTCTCAGTGAGGTGGATATTTGTTTGCTTTTACTGCAGCTCTGTGAACTCTTGCTCTAGCAATGGGTGCTCAGAAATGGATGTGGTAATTTAGATGTGGTCTGTGTAACTGTAGAGGAGAGGTCATCTCTGCCTTGGCTCCATCTATGTTTACACTTCAGCAAAGACTTCCTTGCTTTTTTTCTGCTCATGTTTTATGTTACAAGCTTGGATCTGATGTGTATGTAGTATTAGAAACACACTTGGAGCGGATTAGTTCAGCACCTGTTATAAAAACCATTTGATGATCAGAATAATGAGGGAAGAAGATGAAAAAGTGAAGGGAAAGGAGGAGAGAGAAATAGAGAATTTAGTCTGTCTTGTTCTGGCAAGACCAAACACTTGTCCTGTTAAAGCAGGATCAGAACTTGAGGGCCTAAGCACTGACCATGGCTGCTTTTTTCTTTTTTTTTCTTTTCCCTCCTCTTACTTTTAGGTGTTTCAGGTGCAGAATGGATGAAGTCACTGACTATCTAAGCTGTCCGATGAATCAAAAATGTTGAAAACCTATGTTGACCTTGGTATCTGTCATCTATAAAGAAATTTCAGGTCTCTCCAAACTTTTTTCTTGGCAAGGTGATGCATACTCCACTGGATATCTGTGAAGCTTTGTTCACATGTGCTTGGTACAGGCCCCTGCTCACAGCCATGAAGAGTGTTAGGAAGTACAGCTAAAAGCTCAGATAAAACCATTCCTGTTTGTTTAATGAAAGAGAATATTTATTTCTCATTTAGTGAGCTCTGGCTTAATAGCTAACGACGACGAAGACAAATTTGACCTTGTTTAATGCCTATTGCTGAGTTCACTTGTGATGAATTTAGCTTTAGGTTTCCAGAATTGAATTCAGGTCTTCCCCTTTCTGCTTCTCCAGTGCTTTAAGTGAAAGAAGTTCAACCTACAGCTGATTTCCAACTCTGCTAGAGAAGTTTCTGTTAGTTCCAGTGTAATGCAGTATGTAACATTTTTTATGAGCTGGGTTTTACATGTTTGTGAGTATGTTAAAGAGTGTATAAGCGCGTGCTAGTGGCTGTGTGCTGAATTTCTTTGCCTTAAAGTATGTTGAGCTTAAACTGCAAGAATCACAAAAAGATTAGGTAGCCAGGAGGAAAGGAAGAGAACAGATGGAGCCCTTGACGGAAGAGGGGAGGGGGTGAACAGCTCTAGAAAACTCTGGCAGCTGATCAGAGGGGAGCTGGGGGTAATAGGATGCCCTGGGTTCTGGTCTGTTTGCCTCCCTCGGGCACAGCTGTTGTTTATCCAGTCTTGAGTAAAAAGTGCTGAGGGGATTCGAATGAAATCCCTGTGCCCAGTTCTTCTCAAGTGCTGCTTGGGGTTCGTAGGATTGGATGGTTTTGTTGTCTTTATGATGACAGACTGAGGGAGGAATCCTGGTGCCACTGAAAACTGAAGTTGCTGTTGCTTGTTGTTCAAAAATGTGTCCTGTTTGGGGTAATCACTGTCTGACAGCAAAGGCTTCAGTTCTGCTAACACTTGAGTCCTCATGTAACAGTACTTGCATCACAACACCATTGATTTTTATGGGGAACCACTTGTGGCTAGAGTTAAGAATGTACTTAGAGCTTTAGGACTCACACTGCTTTTTATTTAAGGCTTTTTTTCCCATTTTTTTTGTACAGATTCTGGCTCTTGAAATAGTTCCTTCTGTACTAATAATAGAAAAAACAAGTTTTTAATGCATCATTAGAATTGTTTGTGACTGTTTTTGTGCATGTAAGCCACGCTTTTCTGAAGCAGTGAGGCTTTTATGTGTGGGAGTCCAGAAAGCTCCAGAGTGCTCTAGAAGTCTCATTACCTTTGAGCTATAAACCCTGGCAGATGAGAGACATAAGGAGCAGCCTTCCAGAGAGCAGAGCTGTGAATCCAGTATGAATGCCTGTGCAGGCTGTGAAATGAAACGCGTGGGATTCCCCCCGCGCTGGAGAATCCCGCGGTGCTGCCGTGGCGGTGGTGGCCCTGCTTGTGCTGCTGGGCTGGCGAGCTGCAGCACAGCGAGGCGCTCGCGGGCCTCTGCACTAGTGAACCTGGCAGCTTCACGGTGGTGCTGTGCCCTGGGATGGGCTTGGCGTAAAGGGGGCTTGAACAGATGCTCAAGAATAGGAGGGATGGTACCGTAGGCAATTCATTATTTTTTTTTTTTTTTTTTTTTTTTTTTTTTTTACCTCCCCTACCTTGTGTATAAATAACAGCCATTCATATGGCTTATTAAGAGTAAGCAGATTCTAAATCTTGTCTTCACCAAGCTTAGGTATTTTCAGGGTAAGAGCTTACTGAAATGTGCATGAATCTACTAAGAGCAGTGCAGCTAAGGGTTTGCATGCTGCTGGGCAAAGCAATCCAGAGCACTCAGAAGATCAAAATAGCTGTTGGTGTGCGCAGACGCCTGGCGGGAGCTCCCTCCAGGCTGGCTCTGGAGTGACCGGGCTGGTATTTGTGTAGAAGCCTGTCACAGACCCTGGAGAGCACGTTCATCATCTGCAGTGTGGATGGGTCTGGCACTGTGATCTGCAGCTCTCCCACCTGCTGTATCCTGGTGACACCGAGTGGAAGAGATGAAACAGCCCCAGGGCGCTTCCTCAAAGGTCTCTGATATTTGGGCAGCTTCCTTGCCGCCTGCAGCTGTTGTAATGAAACTGATGTCGAGCTGACAGGATGTGTTATGACTGTGTAGGGCTTTAGAGCAATGTAAATTGCAGTATTTCTTGGAGGTAGCGTGCAGACATATTGCTACTTCTTTCTCTGTCACAATGCTTTATCTCATTTAAAAATGAGGCTGATGGTTTTCAGGGATATGTATTGTTGCTCTGTTAAGAGGCTGTACTGTGTGTCATGGGTAGTGACCTTTGAATATTGTTGTTTCCACAAGCTGAAAAACCAGTTAGGAAGCGGTAAGCATTGAACACTTGCTTGTGACTTACAGGTGTTTTTATGGCAGTGTATCTTGGGAGTCATCAAATGTGCATTAGTTAAGAACAGTGATCTGATGAGTACATCAAGTTGTTTTTGAGTAGAATTTATTGCTTTTAAAAAGGTGGTGGTGAGGGGAAAAGCAAGCAAGCAAGCACCAGGCTGTAATGAGATCACATAAGTTACTGATCTGTTAGATGATTTGAAGGTCTCTTAAAAAAAATCTTCCCCCACAGATTTTTTTTTCCCCTCAAGAGAAATCTGTTGCAACTTGAACTGTGAGAAATCATGGGCCTGGTTATACAGTGACAGTCAAGAGGACAGTCATCAGTCCGCAGTATAGGACTTGCAGTAGCTCAAGGGATTTGACACACAGCTTCTTACAAGCTTTATGGAAAGGCATTGAGTAAACAACCATAAAGTATCTTTAGCAGTTTTACATACCTACATTTTTAATTGCAGAGTATACCATTAACCATTTTGGAAATGGGAAACAAAAACCCCAGCTTCGAAAAATAATACTCACTATGTCCTTTCCCCCTATTTTCCTATGTTTTGTTGCACCCATGATGGAGGAGGAAACACTAGCTTCAGGTTGTTGAAAATTTTGGGAGGTTTTGTCTTGCATTAATCTCTAAAGAATAAAGGGCCATTTAAAACAACTTCTTCCTCTCCTTCTCTTTCCCCACCCATTTTACCGTGAGAAATCAAACTCTTACTTGATTGACAAGTTGAAAATATTTTACAAGATGTGAAGGGATACATTAGATATCAAAATCCAGAATGAGCTTGTGGTGGGTACCCTTATTCTTCACTTGTTTTTATTGATTTCCAGGGAAGTATAAGTACCCTATATTTTTGCATTTGAAGAGTTGAAGTGTTCAGTAAATGATAGCCACTCTTTTCCCCTTCCATGAAAATTTCTTTTTGCTGATGGTACTGGTGGTAGTAGTAGTTCAAAATGATGTATCAATATAGCCTGGCTGTGTACTTAAAGCTCTATTGATAGATGTTGAAATGTGATTGATCCGTGTAGTTTTTCAGCCTGAAGTCCTGCCAAGGAAAATGCATTTGTGCTTTCATTAAAAACCAGGAAGGGACTTTGAGAAAGCCTTTTAGAAGCACCCAAGAATAATAAACAGTGACTTAAATGATTTTGCACTCTTATCTTCGTTTTTTTTATGGCAGCTTAAGATAAGAGGGGATATGAAAATATGTAATCATTTATTGTTTTAATTTCCAAGACAGAGTCCTCTGGCAAAATGGCTCTGGCTCTAAAGTATGTGCAGGAGCTTTCTGTTAAAATATTAGACTATTCATAGGTGGAATAAACAAAAAAATAGCCCTGTCAGTACAGGGAGAAGGAGAAGGAGTAGAGATCTCTTATGACTTGGAAATTATTTTCAGCTGCTTATTTCAATTTGGAAAGTGCCACTGGCCCTCCTTTACAGGGAAAAAAATACACGTGTAAGTTAGAACAGCATAAAAAATATCAATAACTTGTTTTATTTTTCCTAAACAAGCGTTTGTGTGCTCCCCTCTTCCCTTTTCCTTCCCTGCTGCCTACTTGAGGAAGCTGTGATTATGTGTTTAGGTGGGCAGGTTCTTGCAGCCCGGGTTGGTTCCTGCAGCTTTGTCTCCTGACACGAGTCGCGTGCGCGGTGGCATTTGTCACTGCAGCAGGGCTGTCGCTGCTTGGAACCTGGGGCAGGCTTGGCGTAGGCTGGTGCGTGCTCTCTGATAAAAACTAACACCAAGAGCTGCTGCAGCGCAGAAGGACGACACGCGTGTTTATGTGGTGGCAGTGGCACTGCGCAAAGCGGCGGAGGTTGCCTGGGTCGCTGCCGCCGTCCCCAGGTCCCCCATCCCACCCAGTGTCCGTGTCTGTACGGAGTGGATGAATTCCTCACCGTGACAGAACGAGTCCCACTCTGCTTCCATGGGGCTGTGAATCTATGGAGCCCTGGGCGGGGGGACACGTTCTCTCTGAACGTGTGCTTCTATCGGCTTTTGATGCTTGGGGACTGTTGAGAGGACAAGCAGATGTTATTTTAGGCTCCTTATCATCGAGGGGCACAAGTAACTTTGTTTATCTCTTTCTCTTTTATATGACCCCTTTGATCACATGGAAGCATATGTGTATGTTTAGGTATGTGTTTTATTTATAAAAATATACATATGTGCTCTTGTGTGTGTGTGTATTCTTCATTCATGGGAAGTAAGGAATTGCTTTTAGCTTCCTTTTTGCTTCTGTTTTGTCTCTAAAAAGCCAGAAGGGTGCTCAGAGATGACAGACTAACTTTCATAGCAGTATTTCTTAATTCCTGATAGCTCTTGGATGTGTTTTCTTGTATTGGATTATTCTTCCTTTCCATCTGTAATCATGAATCTAAGAAAGGAAGCAGTGACATCTGTTCTACTGCAGCTTAACTTTTGTTTTTATTCCAGGAATGCCTTTCTTATGAAAAGGATCAAAAAATAATGTTTAGCAAATTTAAAAGTGCAGATATGGGAGCCTTTATTTCTAAATTGACTTACGTCAATTTATACATCTCATGGACTGTTGTCCCTATATGAATAAATATTCTGACTAAATTTTATTTTGAAGAGAATAACTTACTTCAAAATAGAGCTTTTTGGTGTAAACGAAGATTAATTATTGTATAGAGATATTTGTATATCTTAGCAGTGTGCTTACTACTCTCACTGATGTCAGGCTCTCCTGTGTAGCTGCATGCTGCCATATATAAAAGAATCTTAAGGGAGTAAAACATGTTGTGAATATTGATTAAATATCCTCTTTGTGGGCATTTCCACCTCTACATATTTATGAGAAAATCAAATTACAAGCATAACATAGTGTGCATGTGAAGTCTGTATTAGATTGTGCCTCTTGGTTACCAGTCACATTTGAGCTAAGCATGGCTGAAAGAAAGAACTGATAATTCTTTTTCTGAAGGTTAATGGCACAGAGGCTATGGAAGGTAGTGGTAGGTGAAACGTAAGGTTGGATTTCAAAAGTCATGAAATGAAGTGGTACTTCGACTTTCTCTCATGTCCTGGTTGCTTCCTAAAAATCTTCTAGTATTACAGACTGTGGTATTTATGTCTGTAGATTGTTGGTTCCTGTTTGTTTGTTTATGGAGGCTAACAGGATCACAGAATATATCTGAGCATCCTACGTACTGCAGTAGAGTATAACCATTAGGAAATATAGCAGGGGGATGTATGTTAGTTACAAACGTGGGAATTTAGCTGCACTTTGATTCACCCTTTGAAAAATGTCTTGGTGAAACTGCTCGATAGGCAGGCTCGTTCTTCCCAGTAGCAGACATGTACACTAAGGAGACTTCATAAATTACACTTGCACCAGGAGACTCATTTGCAAGCAGTCTGCCCTTCTGAAACCAGGTTCTTGTAGGACCCATATTGTTGTAATTTGTTGGGATATCATTGTGCATCTGCTTTGTTAGTTAAACATTAATGTTGTACAATAACTGACCTAATCATTTTTGCCATTAAATGAGCTGCTGTGGAAGTTCATTGCTGCAAGCGATAATTTCTTTGCAGGCATCTAAAAAACATGTGAGAATACAGGGAAAGCCATGTAATCTAGTGGTGTTAGCAAAATCCTTAAGCTTTTTTGAAACTATTCGAGCTCACTCTCTCCTGACCAGTTCTGAATGATCCCTGTGTCTCTTGCTTCGCTCCATAGTAATTGAAAACCACACGCAGCTTGAGTATTCAGAACAGGGCGCTTAATGTTTCCATAAATGTTTCCTTGCAGAGCAAATATTTACAGCCATGCTTTGGTCCTATTTATAATAGACAAGTTGGCACAAGCTGTTAGTGAGCCTGTGCTATCTGGAGTGCAGCTCAAATTTTCATCACGTGCTCCTGTCTGAGGAAAAAAGCCTGATTCTTAGAAGGTTCTAGCAGTTCATGATTTTCCTCCTGCAAGTGAAAGGTTGGGGCACCTCATGCACTAAAGTGAAGCAGTGATAAAAAGAGTTGCAGAGCTGGAAAACCTGCCTATCTTGGGAGCCCTTTACGAAGAAAATGTGGAATTGTTGGATCCTGTTAGTCTCAAAAGGTGTTTCGACATAGCTCAAATGGTGCTACAGTTACTGAACCTTTAGGTGTCCCTTTGGAAATGAGTTGGAAACTGGGGACTTCAACCACCTTGTTCTGTGTGAGTGCACTCGGGACACCTCGGTACATCTTTTTGTGTGTAAAACTAACAGTGCTTGGGATTGCAGTTTGTTGACAGATGTGATGATCTAAGACATCTGGAGTGCTGGGTTTCTGTTGCGAGATCTTTTGCAAGACTTTTCTTATGCACGTTTGCTCTACTTGAGCTTGGTCTGGCAAGCCTGTATCCTAGCTCTTTGGTGGTAGGTGAGATGGTGGCAATATGTTTTCAACAGGACTTCTGATTTTACCTGGGATTCTGTCAGTCACATGTCTTCCTATTTCTGAGCTAACTGAAGGTTAAAAATGCATTTTCTTAATGCTAATTTTAAAAAGTTACAAGGATTGCACTGTGCACTGTCCCTCTTGATTTCTCTGTGTAGTGGCATTTTCTTGCTCAGAAAGAATTTGAAATGCATGTATAGGAAGTGTATATCGGAAGATTTAACAGAGGAAGAAAGGAACTTTGGTCAAGGTGTTAGCATAACCACCAAATACTTGCTGACGAAGGCAACAGTTAAACAAGATTGTTAGGAAAGACGTGATGTGCATTTTTGTCCTTCCCCTGCTCCCTTTAAAAAACCAACAATGGCAACAAACATTAATATAATTTTTTTAATAGGTCAGCTGGAGACAGCCCAACGCATAACAGTGCAGGAAGTCTTTTGCAGCGTATTAGGAAGAACTAAATTAATATGATAGAAATAATGGTTGTAGACCAGGAAGTAGATGGCTTGGAGTAAGCTAAATGATTTTTACTAGCACAAAGAGCTGGGATAAAGGCAAGTTCAGCATAACACCACAAAAGTTGGATTTAATTTTTTTTCTTTACTAGTTCAATGTTACAGGCTTATATAGTTATTTCTGTGTTTTGCGGTAAGTAATCTGAAATAAATTCATTATCAGCGAGGGAAAGCTATCAGTTCCTTCCAAAACTGAAACAGTTGTAGAAATGGTAAATATGCTACCTGTATTGTGATTGTATTTAATTTTATTCATATGTTTAAAAGTGATAGATTTAAAATAACACCATCTCTTAGCAAGCACAATTGGGTAAAATATCCAAAATGGAAATTTATATTGCAGTTCAGTTTCAAAGCGGAAAATGAAAAGCCTGGTTTTGCTCAGCTTGCTACTTTGTTGGATGCTATAATTTTAGGTAAATCAGGCATTTGGTTCGTGTCTTGCTGCTAGAAGATACACACAAGTGCAGTGTGACATGGACGTGTTGAAGAAGGGTGTCCTTATTATTGCTCCAAGAACATGCAACTTTGCAGCATGTTTGGAAGTTTTGCATATTCTTTTTTTTCTTTTGTTTCTTGCACTGTTTTCAAATAGCAAAAATTGTAGTATCTTTTAAAAGGCAAAAGATTTCTGAAGGTAACAGTTCCTAGTTTTTTAGTGAAAATCCCTAGAACCCTAAGTGGACTAATAATGTATGTATATAGAGATTTGAACCTGGCTTTAATTTAAGGTGCCATCATCTGTAAGGTCCCTGCAGTACATTTCTGTAGACTTCAGGGCCAGGGATCATTTAGGATGAATTATTTGTTTTTAGGCTGTGACTAAATAGAATTTATTTGTTTGGGAATTTTTTTTCCTACTTTCTCTCTTGAGAGGAGCGAGGCGGGTCAGGGACTAAGCAATTTTGCTGCCTGCATGGCCCACAGAAACACGAGGTTTTGGCTGGCCTTTTGAGTAGGTTCCCTGCACAATATTATTGTGCAGGGTGCTGCGGTTTATTTGGTTTTGTTTGGAGCGCTTTTGTTATTTTTGCATGTGATCCTCAGGAGCCTGTGCCAATGTCCTTCTACCCCTTCTGAAAGTGACTTCCTGTGTCCCAGGGAGCCGCGTCTATGCGCCGTGCATGAAAATAGTAACAGGGATTATTTGCTGACTGTGCTATGAATCAGTTGTCCGTGGGGAAAACTTAAGGAATGCTACATAATTTTTGTTGGGTGATCTTTTAGGAACATAAAAACAAAGCAATTTTTAAAATCAGTTTGCTATTTAAGCACCTTTTCCCTATATTTTTTAAAATTAGTTCTTCTGAAGCTTTGAGGCATTTATTTCCTCTGTATTGCGCTTTGAGGTGTTTACATATATTCTTTCAGTTCTGTTCGGAAACAGCCTTCCATTCTTGGTAATGTTTTTCCCCTCTAACAGCTACTGAAATATTTAGATTGATGCATTGAGCTTGGGAATACAGCATTTTAAAGGAGTGCCTCAGGCACTTCAGTGTTGGTTGGTCACAGGTAAGGTAGCAGTAGGGAAGGGTTTTAAATGCTCTTAATAAGAGGAATATGAAGAAGTGGTAGTTTTGATTCTAACATAAGCAGAGGGTGCAGGACTCCTGTAAATGCTGCTGAATTTCTCTCCACTATGGCTATGTGTATCTGATTCACGGGGGCTACTAGTCATGCTTTTGGGGAAAGTTTTGACATTGTGCAGAAAAAAGAAATGGTGTTTCTGGAACCTACTAATAAATTAGGTTGATTACATTTGCTGACAACTCCAGATAATGTAGAGCTCAGTTATAATTGGGCACTGTAAAGAGAGTGTGTTGCAAGGGCCAGTAATGGTCCCGAAGGGTTGCAGCCCAGGCTCACAGGAGAGGGAGCGTGGAGGAGTAGAGGCCTGGAGGCACGAAATGGTTTTCCAAGCTAGCAGAGCTAGGAGCAGAACTGGAGCCCTAGGGTTGCTCTTCTGTTTTATTGGGCCATGCGGCCTTGTCTTAACTGATGGGATGTATGAATAGTGCACAAATACAGGGTGAAATACTGACAATAAGGAGAGAGATTAAAAAAAAAAAAAGAAAATTTAATTTAGTAACATCTTGTCCATCTCGTCATCAGTGTCACTTGATGTACTTGCTCAAACCTTTGTAACCACAAATATACTGCAGAAAGTACTGCATCAGGCTGTTTACTTAGTATAAATGTATACAACAGTGTATATATGTGTGTGTGTGTGTATAAAAATTACTTATGTTACTTATAATGGACCATAAACCCTACAAAGGTTGTTTAAAACATTTTGTCCTCCTGCGAGCAATGAGAGGAAGCCCGAGAGCTGCTCCTCTGAAGGGAGCAGAAGAGCAAATGGGAGGATGGAAAATGCAGGCTGCTCTCTGTGCTGCTTTGAACACAAGTGCCTGGAAAAAGCTGGACATGTGGAGGGACCTGGTGAGAGCATGATGTGCCTTCCTGACAAAGACGGAAAACCCTGGTTTAGGGAAGGGACTGGCAACCATAATGTTCTCTGTGTGCTGTTCTACCAGTAACTGGGGATGCAGTATGCTTTTTCCGTGGGGGAAAATGTGATGCACAGGAGGCCAGCACTGATTGCTTCAATATTCAGCTCTTCTAAGGATTTTACTCGTGATTGCCATCTTTATTTCTGTTTTATCTTGAATTATTGATTTAAAATACTGTAGAATTTACAAACTGTCTTTCTTATTTGTTCCCCTTTTTCCACTTAGGATATCTCAGTTGCTATAGTGGTTAAGTGAGGTGGAATGTAATGGTATTGAGTTGCCTCCTTCTCTCGTGGGCTTCTGAAACATATTTCT
>JAWLRI010000561.1:7730-36720 GCA_034781795.1 Crypturellus tataupa
AGCGCCGCGCTGAGCCCCCCCACGGGGCCGTCAGCGTTGTCCCCCTTTGCCAAGTGACTCAGTGGCAGATGAGGGGATTAGAGGCTGCTCGCTCTCACATCCGCTGGCGCGCCACCGGCTTTCCCGCTTTTGGCCATCCTCCCGTTCCCCTCTCCGGAGTTTTTCTCCCAGGACGCAGCCTGAACGGAGGCTGGGATGATTTGGGGGAAATAATCCTTGCTGCCACCAAACATCTTTTACAGTGGTGCCGGTACTGGGCAAAGGGCTCTGGTGCCGGGAGCTGCAGCGCAGCCACTCCGAGCGCTTCCCTTTTTGCAGGCTGAGGCCCGGGGAGGAATCGCCGCTCGTCACGGCTGTATTGGGAGAAGTTTTCCTGCTGGCGGAGAAAGCCCAGGGAGAAGGTGCTGGGTGGAAACAGGAGCCTGGCCGGGCTCAGCATTGGGGCTCAGACTGGGAGCCGCTGGCTCCGAGAGGCTCCGTCCCGCTTGGCCGAGGTGCAGGGGACCCGCGGTGCACTCGGCTGTCGGGACAACTTTTTGATGAAAATAATGGTATCTGATTGCTTGATAGGATTTTCTGAGGCCAAACATTAGATTTTAACAAGGATCACCTGGCGAAGGTGAAGAGATGAAGGGATATAAGGATCACCTGGGGGTTACTCGGAAGAGAAGAAGTTGTGGGGTTGTTGTCTGCTCTGTCCCTTTTCCCCCACAAATAGTGCCTGAATGGGGACCTAGAGGGATAGTCGGTGAGGATTGCGAGGAGAAAGAAAACTTGACAGGGCAAATGCCGTGTGGTGAAGAAAGCATGGAATCTATTTGGATGATTGGGACAATCATGAGGAGAAAGAAAGCTTGACAGGATGAACAGAAAATAATGTAGATGGGACCTAGATGAAGCTTGACAGTACGAATGGTGTGTGGTAAAGAGAAAATAACTTGTATGGTAACGGAGCTTGGAGTCTCTTGGAATGGGTGTGAGCTGGGGAAGCTCTGGGCACTTGGGAGCATGCAGCGGTGTGAGCTGGGGAAGGTCTAGTTACTGTAAACCAGGAATATGAGTCTGGAAAGTCAGGAAATAAGGAACAGAAGAAAAAAGGAAGTCAAGACACTTGGGAATATGTGGAAGTGTGAGCCCTAGAAGCTCTGGACATTTGGGAATATGATGCAGGAATGTGAGCCCCAGAAGTTCTGGACACTTGGGAATACATGGGAAGAAGCTCTATGAGATAAGGTGAGTCCTAGAAGCTCTGGACACTGAGTCCAGAAGATCTATGAAGTAAGGAGAGCAGTGAGAAGAGATTTTGTGAACTAAGGAGCAGTGAGAATCTTTAGTAAACAAAAAAGGGGGAGATATGGAGGAACAGGAGGAAAGGTTGGCCAGGGATGAAAATAAAGATGTCTAATTACTTGATGGATTAAAGGATTTTCTGAGGCCAACTATTAGATGTTAACAGGGCTCACCTGGTGCAGGTGAAGAGAACAAGGCTCACCTGGTGAAGAGATGAAGGGAGGTAAGGATCACCTGGGGGCTGCCCAGAGGAAGAGAAGGAGCTGCGGGGCCTGCGAGGTTGTTGTCTGCCCTGTTTTCCCCCCGAGGAGCCTGCACACGCCGTGCCGGGGCTGGCGGCAGAGCCCTCCAGAGGTCCCTCCAAGCTCAGCGATGGGCATTGGAGCCGCCGCGCGCAGGGCCGCTGCAGCCTGCGGCCGTCCAAGGGCTCTGCGACGCGGACGCTTGTCCTGGACAGCAGGAACCGGCGGCTTCCCCGGCCCCAGGGCATGAAACGCGGCACAAAGAGACAACTCCGAGGAGCAGGTTCTTCCTGGCGAAGGAATCGCGATGCTGGGAGCTCCGTTGTGGGAGAAAAGCATAAAACGAGCGAATGCCCAGCTGGGCAGCTGCAGCCCTCGGCAGCCGCTTGGGCAGCTCCGGGCTCTGCTTGCATGGGGAATGTTGGGGCATCCCCTCTTCCCAGAGGGGTCCTGGCCCAGACCTCCCACTGTCCCCTCTCATCCCTACATCCCTGTTCCTGGTGGCACTAGCTCCGGCCAAGCACCAGTAAGGGACCCAGCACCGAGAGGGTCTTGCGGTGCAGGTGGGAGCGCAGCAGAGCACCCACAACCCAGAGATGAACCCCAAAAATGAACTATCTCAGCTCCATAAACAGCTACTGTCCATTAGCCTCCTGAAATAGGAGCCTGCTGGTCTCTCCCTTAAAAAGCAGTACAAAGAAACTACTTTTTTATGAAGAAACAACATGTTTATTAAATCCAGAGAAAAAATAATCCCTGCAGAATGACGAAACTGGATTTTTGTATTTGAGAAACCTGTTTTGTAAATAGTGAAAGGCTGCTTTTGCCAGTAACATCTCAGATCAAAAACCAAACATGATAAAAATACTCAGAGAAACTTATAATCAAGGCTGGATATCCTGGAAAGATTTGCTCTGCAGGAGCTGGGTGGGTCAAATTATCAAACTGCCCTAAAAATGTCAGTTTAGATGATAGGAATAATCCTTGCTGACTTGAAAATATGTGTGTCTGGAATGATTCCTAACCAGAAAATTATAGGTTTCTAAAGGAAGAGAAATATCCAAAAATTTCTTTATCTGTTGAATAAGTGTGCTGCATCTTTTGGTTTATTCTTGAGAACCACCACCTTTGAAATATGTTGCCTGAAGATGTTCTTGATTAGTTGAGAGTCAAACAAGCCAAATTTGATAGAAACTGAATAAAGCGACTAAGAAGTTTTAGCCTAAATGGAGAAGAAATGCAACAATTCAGGTCCTTGGAATACTCTGCTTTCCTCAGCTAAACTTAAAACTGCCTGGAGTTCACAGCCAGGGCTTGGGCAAATCTTAACCTTACTGAAATCAGTTGAAACAATACTCACTGCTTCCTAGGATCTCAAAATCAGAACTTTGGAACATATGAACCAACACAGACACAAAGAACAAAAACCAGCGTTAAAGCCTCCAGCCACAGATAGTGTTATATGTATCTAAATTAAAAGCTTCTAGATCTGAGTGCTAAATCTGGTGGCAAGAGCTCCAGCCGTGTGCCCATGATCTGCCAGCCGTGTCCTCCGTGGCAAAAGCCTCAGTGATCCCAACTCCACAAACACGAGAGGGACCGGAGCCAGCGGTAGCAGCGCAGGGGATAAAGCAGCACGGATCCATCCGTGTCCCTCGGATCCTTCTCATCCCTTAGGACTCATCCAGGTGGGCAGCAGCATTTTTAAAGCACCCCAGGCACAAGGCTCCTCTGTTTCAAGAGGCTCTTACAGGAAAAACTCATCCCTTCTCTCTGCCAGAGCTGGCTCGGCTATGTGGGAGGCTGTAAAATCAACTCGTTGAGGAGGCTAAGGAGTGAACAGATCTAGAGGGACAAACTGTGCCTGGAGTGGCCATGCTCACACTGAAAACTCCGAAAACAAGAAACTTCAATCAGAATAGTCGCTATCAAAGACCAAAGAGCAACATGCCATGTTCTGCTGAGGCAGCACATCGGCAAGACGTCGTTTATTGGAGCTGGCAGAGCTTGGGGGGCTGAGGCAGCTCACCCGCTTTTCTTCTGTTGTGCTATGCAGGGAAAATAGGTTTTCCTGGGGAGAGGAATCCCAGAAAAACCTTCTAGCATTGGGAACATTTGCTCCTTTCTGATTTTGCAGACTTCTCTTTCTCTTGTTGACGAGTTGCTGCATGTTCTCATTGGAGCAGGGCCCTTGCAGGGAGCTCTTGGAGAGCCTCTGCTGAGCCACGCTGAGCACCCGCTCACTGGGAGCTACACACACTGGGTTGGAGCTTCCTGAATTAAGAGTAACCGTGTATCTGGGAAAGCAATTATTCCTGGAGCCTTCCAGCTCCAAAACCTTGTTTGCCATCCTCTGCTTCATCCCGCTGCCAGAGCACCTAGGAAGCTCTGCTCTCCTCCGAGCGGGACATGTTTTCTTCCACCCTGCTGCCTTATTCCGGGGGTTCCTTCCCGACTTCTGCCGTGCTTTGTTTCCTGCAGCCGTGGTCTCCCTCGCACAGTCTGCGGGTGAGTTCTTGTCCTTCTGCCCAGACATGTCTTTCTGTACAGAAAGGTGGCAAACTTGAGGCTGTCTCGGTTGTGACTGTGTCACGAGGGTTTTAAATCCCTTCGTGTCCCTTCTGACCGCCTTCCGCAGCGGTGTTGGTAGAGACACCTCCTGGGGAATGGCACGGGGATTCTCCCAGCCACTTCCAGTAACGTGGTTGCTAGCACAGCACGTGCAAGGGCTGCTAGCACAGCAATGTATTCCCAAAGCAGCTTTCACCTCCTGCAAGGAAGTGTTTTCTTTGCCACACGGCGCTGTAGCAGCGGGGCTGACTTTCCTTCCCAAAGCCGCGTTTAAGCTGCAAGTGCCGTCCCCTGCGAACTGCTGGCTCGTGTGGTAGTCTCCTTTCTGATGTGCCACGCAGGGAGCCCGAGGCTGACACGAGGAGCTGCCAGCCCTCCTGCCCTGGCAGCACGGCCGGCCCACGGCCTCCTTACCAAGAGCGCAGCCCTGCCCGATGCCAGGGGAGGTCTGGGACGCACTATCTGTCACGTGAAGGGGGTGGTTTGCAGTGGAAACGAAGGTCTGCAGCTCGGCTAAGGCGTTGGGGAGCTTCAGGAAGCCTAACTGCTCACACAGCTTCAGGTGCTGATCACTCAGCTGAGCTGGCAGTGACTCCAGGCTCTCCTTCAGCAGCTGGATGCTGGATTTCACCTCTGAGATCTCCTTGTCTTTCTAGGGGAGCGGAGAGCAGTAAACACGTTAGAGGATGCAAACAAGGAGCCGGTATGTGTTATGTATCACCTAGATCCCTTGACTATGAACCCAGATAGCTTATTTGATGTCCCTGCATAAGAGCATATGCTTAAACTGTCCCACAAAAGTGACAAGTGTCACTTGGGATAGAGATGCACTCCTAACCACTGTGCTTCCCCTCTCCCAGTAGCGTTGCCTTCTCACATATTGGGGTGACACATTCTTGCTAAAAGCAACTCCTGCAGCAGGGTCTTTGCAGAACCCAGAGAGTCTCTGACCATCCATGCTTTTTCTCTGCCAGTTATTCCTTTTTGCCCTCCTTTTTTTCTCTCCCTGGGGAAACCACCCAGCTGAAGGGACAAAGTCCTGCATTTCTGCAAGACCCTTCTCCAGCAGCAGAAAGCAGCGCGTCCCTGGGCACCGGCCACAGCAGGGCACTGTCAGGCTCCACTCTTTCTATGGGGATTTTATCAGAGCTTACAGCACTGTTAACAGCTTCTTGGTAAGCATTAGCATCTCACCTAGAATTAGCATTTTAATATCTTTCCCCCTTCATTAGAATAGGAGCTGTCTATTTTCTAATCCACCATTTGAAGATAATATAATATTCAGTTAATATTTTGAAGAAATGGGATAAACTGAGCACCATAATTCAGAATAAAAGATTAATCCATGTACTTACAGCTGCAAGTCTCCTCTCCATCTCCAGCAGTGTCTGCTCCATTTGGCTTTTATCTGTCAGAGCTTTCAGCACCAAGTCACAGTAAGTTTGAAGAGCATCTTGGACTAAACGGGGAAATCAATAAGAAGCACATTTGGTCTTTCATTTGTAAATGTGAATAAAGTACTACCAATACTACAACTATTTCCTCCAAGGCTTGGCATGAAATACTCCACAGTGTTGCATGGCCACGGTGATTTGCTGGCTGAAATCTCCCAGAGCAGCAAGCAAGGAACAACAGGGTCCATATTTAATGTAAAGCACTTCAAATTTGTAGGAGTCTGCGGGAAGGTGCATCCGTGTTTGCTGTGCTCTATTAACATGCAGCTGGAGAAGGAAGGCTGTGCAAGCTGAAAACTTGGTTGGCTCAGCACAAGGAAGGCTGAAGCTTGGTTTTCTATTAAAAGCAAAGTAGATGTGCTCACGGGAAGGGAACTCCAACGTAATGACCCACTTCTGCAGCTAGCTGGGGGTAAATGTGAGCCTGAAAGTGTGATGGGAATCAAAACGTTGCTAGTAACGGAAGAATATACGATAGAAATGTGTAGGAGGCTGGTAATGGAAGGAAGGCTACCTTAAGGGGCAGTAGGGAAGTATGAGGGTGTGGAAAGCACTGGGATTCTCTGCCACGGCACACTGGCTGTGCACAGCTGGCTGCTGCTGTGTGCTCTTGGAGAGAGAAATTCAAGGAGATTTTTCTCGTCCTGCACCAATGCAAAACGATCTCTCTGCTCGCTGTGTCAGCCTGAGCTCTGCGGCTGGGAACAGCCGTGCGGAGCTGCTCCCAGGAGAAGGGATTGGGAACAGGCTCTGAGTCACGCGACCCCGTCCGGCCACCGAGCAGCTGCGGCTGGAACGGCAAAAGGCCACCGGGATCTGGCAGTGGGACATCCCTCTGGAGTCCTCAGTGGGACCATGGTGCTCTTGGCTACAGTCAAGAGTCAGTCTTGCTGAAAAACTGTTAGGAAAGAGGAATTTGGTTAAATGATTGAACCACCACCACAACAAAACCTTCCTGTAGTCATTCCTGCAGTAACCACCACTCTGTCGAACACACCACAGCACAGGAATAGTTGATAGCGTGGGTGGGGATGAAAAATCCTCAGCAATCGCACAGCAGCTTCTTGTAAAATCCAGCTCGTGATGCAGGGAAGGAGGAGCCGTTTCCCAAACTTGTCTGGTTGCTCTTTTGAACAGTGTGGGAAGGTGGGTGCCACGACGTGGCCGGCGTGCAACGCTTCCCGGCTGCATCCCAAGAGGATGCAAAACACCCGTGCTAAAATGAAGGCTTTTCCAGCCACTCCGCCTGGATAATTGAACCTCTGGAGTGCTGGAGCACGGCTGCGAGGTGGAGAAACGGCAGCGTAAAGCCTGTATTCCAACAAGTGGCTACATGAGCTCTGCAGTTAATTAATCCTCTTTTGCTGAAGCTTCAGCTCATGTGATTGACTTTGGTGAGCCGCGAGCGCAGGGAGCTCTGCCCGCACGTGCAGAGTTTATCCCAGCGCTTTTCTGTGCGGCTTCTCCAGCTCCGGTGAAGCAGCCAGGAGGCCCTCTCCTCCTGCCAACCATTTCCATTAAACTCGCAGGGACTTAATTATCTCGGTGAGCTCTGCCCTTCTGTCAGCCTCTAATGGAATTGGCCAAAGAATCAAAAATTATTGGGGGCAGACAGGCAGAATGTGATCATATAGGGTTTTTTTCTATAAGAAATTAGGGACGTTTAAAGAATACATTTGGGGAGGAAGAGAGGAAAGAGATGGGTAATTATGGCCTTACTAGTTTGCCCTCATACTGCCCAAGCTTTTAGAACAGACCTTGAAGGAAAGAGTAATCAAGGGCATGGAGGAAAATGCAATAAATGAGACAAGGCTTTATAGAAGGAAGATTGTGTCTGAATAATATAATATCCCATGATAAGAGAGCTGACTTTGTTGCCAAAGGCAATGCAGTGGCCTCTGTCTGCATTTAAACAAAGCTTTTCATCGGCAAGCGTTATCTAACGTGAAAAGAGCCGAGGGAAAATATCGAATGGATAAAGACTCAACATCGGTGCTTGCAGGGAATGTCCTGAGGGGACAACACTGTACTGCAGGGTGCTCCTCAAGGACTGCTCATGGGCCAGACCTGTTTAAGCCCCACTGTAGTGACCTGGTGACACAAAACTGCTCCAGGGGCTGGGCTGTGACACCAGAGCAAGCGGGTGAGATGCAGCGGGACACAAGCAGAGACCCACGAGCTGGGAGCAACAGGACTATCTGCGCAAGGCCAGCATGGTTGGAAGCCCACAGGGAGTTGTAGCCACGGATGTGCAAAGCAAAACTGAGCGAGGACACGTGCAGAGAAAAGCTAGCAGATAATTAAGTGATTAGATGATAATCTCCTCTTATGAAAGGAGATTGAAAGCGTTCGGCTTATTCAGCCCAGCAAAACAGAGGTGTGGGGCAGCACGAGGCTGCCTGCCCTGGCCAAGGGGCTGCTTGGGTGCCGTGAGGCTGGTGCTCGAGGGATGGCTGCGTGCTGGGAGCAAATAAAGCAGCAAATAAAGGTAAAGGGCTTTTACCTTTATTTGCCCTCCTCCAAAGCCCTGCTGGTGGCCACAGCGCACGTGGCTGCCATCGGGGAGGAAGGACGCTGCAGTTACCTCCTGTGTGCGTCTTCCTCACCCGCTTCGAGCCAGATGATCCTCTGCACCAAGACTAGGGAGAAGTGGCCCTTGTGTCAGGATGTGCATTGCCACTGGGCTTTGCCTCTCTCTCCGCAGGAGCCAGGCTCATTTTTGAGGACTACCTGGGCTTATTTCACCTATCAGCCTCTCTGTTGTTGCAGGCAATTTGTCTGGCCTGATTTTCCACCATAGTTTTTAATTTTTGTCTTTTGCTCTGACATATTTACATTTTTTATTATAAACACTCGGAGATGGCTGTGGAATGCGTTCATAGGAGTGGAGTAAAGCGGATCCTTTCAGATTTAGCATCTCCCTGCTCAGCCCTAAGGACTACCCACAGCTGGAGGTGTTAGCGAGCCTGCCAGCCCCTTCCAGGCCTGCGATCCTCCAAAGAGCAGGGAAGCAGCAGTGACAGAAGGAGCAAACTCCTTCCACATCACTTTACCACATTCCTCTCCATGTAGCGAGGACCTAGAAAGGCCCAAATCAGAAAGCTTTCCTCCGCTTGCTCTGCTTCCCCATATGCTTAATTTTAGCTCTGAATTATTTTTAAAGCTTTCTGGTTTCCCTAGTCTGTCTGTTCTTCTACAACATGGTATCCTTCTTCTAAAAATAGCACCGTATGCACTGAGCTTGTGATCTGCATATACATTTGACTCAGCACAGCGTGCTGCAGGCAAGCGACCAGGAGCGAGTCTTTGGAAAGGGTTTCGTTTGGACGTGTAGGAGTATCCTGCAGAAAAAATCCAGAACAGAGGAGGAGCAAGCTCCTCTTCCATGCCAGAGGAGTGTTCAGACTTGTCAAACATTATTAAACAGAAAAAAAAAACATGTTTTATCTAGACTTAATAAAAAAGAAATAGCTTTGAGACAGACAAACTAGAGCAGATCCAGGACTCTTTTAGTCAAATCTCTTGTCTTTGAAGGCGAGCAAGAATAGCTGCCTCAGAGGAAGTTTTCTTTGAATAAAACCTGCAGCAGATACTTCTTGAATAACCTGTTCATGGAGGAAAAAAGCCTCCCTTAGTTACTGGATGGTTTATGCATAGACTTCTCTCTCTCTCAAGGTATTTTACTCTAAACAAACCCGTGTTTTTACAAAGTGGATCATCACTGTGTTTTGATTCGCTATAGCACTGCCTTTGAACTCTGCTGGTTTACATTAATAACATATGGAATGTCAAATCTGTCACGAGTTACTACCCTGTAAGGCCTTGGGGCAGGCCCGGGGCCGACTTGCTGCCTGGGCTGGTTCTACCACGATGTTCTGCACAGCAAATCAGCCCAGGCTCCTGTGCAGCCGCTCTCCTGACAGCTGGAAACTACAACCCGAGCAGCCGAGGGAGGGAGCATTGCTCTCCCAGCCTAGGAATATTAAGCAACAACTGCTTCTGCTGCATGTCCAGCAGCAGTGCCCATGCAGCCCTGCCTGAGATTCGCCCTGGCAGCACAGAAGCTCCAGGGCACGGCCTTGAGAGGGTCCTCATGCACACAGGTAACCACACATCCTCCCCACGTCCCTGGGAAGACTTTCCTGCGATCCCATTAAACCTGAACAGCTCTCCCTGCCAGGCACTGTGCAGTTTACACGTCTCGCTTACTAGTTTCAAACCTTTGGACTTGTCCAACCACAGGGATACAGGACGCAAGGGGACACGTCCTACCGACGCAGCAAGCAAGGTCACATCCCACTGCCATAAACACGGAATTCCCCCGGAGCCTGGGGAATCTCCAGGCAAGCTGCGTTCGGAAACTACCCACCCAACACAGGCTATGGCAGGCAGTTGCATCAGCTCGTGCCCCTTTAAGGGAAATATTGCACATGTTACTCTATATAAGGTGCAGCAACAGAGAGCACAGGGCCTGCTTGCCGGTTTCCATCCATGTGGGCATCCACAGCGCTCCGGGAGCAGCTGTGCCTCCGTGGAAGCTGCTCAGGCAAATGTTACCCCATCCCGCTGCCAGACACAGCTCTGCACGCACATATGGAGCAGCACTAAGAGGAGAACAGTTTTCATCTTGTTCCATGGAGCGTGCCAGCCCGACAGCAGTTGGGAGCACTTTGCAAATGCACTTTGAAAAATACTTTGTGTTTTATCCCAATGCAGGGATGGAGGCTGGACCCAATGTACTTGCTACCCACTGCTAAAAATGAGGCTTGACTCTGAGCCTGGACTTCAAGTTACGCCTTTCTTTACTTTTTATGGCTCTTTGAATGTCCTGGTGCACTTCTCTCCTCAAAGAGAGCCTCTTCAAGTCCTATATTCACCTCCTAAGCGTGAAATCCTACACTGCCAATGATTTCACATGCTTTTACCATGTCACCCACATCCCCAGGTACTTCTTAAACACCCACTGACACTCAGTACTTTATCAGCTCTGCACTTAGGTTTTTACCACTTGAATTTAGGAATTTCATGCCAGTCTTTTTAAAGGAATTGCCTCAGCTGGGATCTTTTCAGGGTACTAGCGCAGATATTTATGTGGTGGGAACTTAATTATCCATCACTGTGATACCAGTCAAATGGCAGTGTTTATCAGCAATTAACCAGTGACAGATGAACCTCCCAGAAATATAAAAAGAACAACATTGTGCAGCGTGCAATGATTTTCATTATATATTCAACATTCTGCAGCATGATACATTACGCAAAGTGCCAATTTTTCTTTGCAATTGCTTTGAAAATCAGCAGCAGGCACCTCTGGGAGGTTTCTCATTTCATTCAAAGCACATTTATTTAAAACGGGTAGCAGAAGAAGCAGGACAGCTGAGCAAATGGCATGGAAGGAAGACAGGGAATCGTGAACAATAGGCTTGATTTTGAACACCCTGACAACAATTTCTGTGCAAGAGGTGTGGGAAATGAGGCAGAGCCCGGCCTCAGAGTGGAGAAGCACTTAGGAGCAATTAGGAGCTGGGCAAACGTGTAATAGGAAGCTTGTTGTGCTGGCCAAAATGGACAGATCCTTTGCTTACATTACGGTCCCACCAAGGGTACTTGCCAAGCACTGCAAGGGAGTGTTCTCAGTATAACAAGATGGGTATTTCACATGTCCAAGCTCCTGAGGCCTCATGAAGAAGGCATCAGGCTCCATTCGTTTTACCTGAGAGGCTTGTATTGACTAACAGGTTACCTGTCAGCCCCGTGTTCATGAAAGACACATTTTAGCACATGGTAAATGTTGCCGTGCTTCTGTGAAGGTCTTCTACCCTCAACTCACTGGATACAACTCACTTCACTTTTTCTGTATGCATCGAGCTGGCCTCCAAAGCTTGCACGGAGCAGCACAGCTCTCTTTACAGCCCTGGCAGAGTGCTGATAAAAAAATAACACTAACATTAAAATTTTCTGCACTTTCAAAGGCTCAGATCTAAGCCAAATTATAAACAATTTCTGTGAAACATTGTCCCATAATAAAACTTCTATGACTAGACACTGCGGAGCCAGAGCTGTTTAAAAGTGTTGGATATTACTGGCTTTTTCAAGAGGTCACCCTTTTATCAAGGAAAAATGCATTTCATTACTTGCTTCGTACCTAAGAAAAGATGAGCATTATTTTGCTGAAATGTTAAATAAAATCACCTCAAGCATTGGGGAGAGCTGAAAACTTTGATCTACACAGCAAGATTTGAGAGAGCTGTAAAAACTGAAGATGGCTACCCAGGATCTCAGTTATCAGTGCCAATTAATTTGTGTGCCAGAGAGTCTAGAAATTGTCATCCTCGGGCAGAACACAAAGCAATAAGGCGCATTTATCTGTACGTGCATGGCATCTAACCACTCAGAATTCCAGCTCTCCGACACAGCACAGCAAGAGAATAATAACACAGGAAGAAAAGAGATAGTGTCTGAAGGCAAAGAAAGGGAAAAGCTAGCAGAGAAAGAATGGAAAAATAAACGAGTCTGCACTGTGGATAAATGTTGTTTGCTCTTCTCCCTTATGAAGAGCAGCTGTGAGTGGCAGGACTTGCCCGGCTCACCCCAGCCCTGAGAAAACACGCTCTGTTCAGCAGTTTCACAATGCCCTCTGCTGTTAACAGAAACTACATGTGAAGTACTTACATGCCTTGGAAATGGTTTCCATGTGATCCAAAATGGATTTGTTTCTTGAATTGAACATTTCTTCAAACTTGTCAAAGAAGGCTTGCAACTGCTAAGAAAAAGTGAGAGAATTAATGTATTGCCCTCTATTTGTTTGCAAAAAATGCAATCCCAAAAGAACAACTGCAATTCTTGGAATGGAACAGCCCGAAAGTGCATATTTATTGAGAGCTTAAAATGGTCTGTCCAGCTGTTCTTGCAGCCCCAAAGGAGATGTGGAAGGGCTCTAAAGGCTCAGGAAATATTACAGAAATCTTAGCAGGTTTTGAAATAGAGGTATTAATCTGTAAAAATCAACAATATTAATGAAAATCTAACTATAAAAACAGGAGGAAAATACCTTCAAACAATAAGATCACATTATATTCTCTAGTATGGAGAGCAGCACACTTTCCTTGGGTAGCGGGAAGTGAGACTTTCTATTTGCAAGCAGCTGTTAGACTGCTCTTGCTCCCCAGCCCCAAAGAAATTCAGTTAACTCTGAAGCAAAGGGGTCACCCCAAAGACAGGCCACAAGAAGGATGGTACATGCAGAAAAAATGGCAGTTGTTGCCTTAAAGTGTCTGCGTGCTCAAGACAAACTGTCATAACTCGAATCGCACCATAAATGGGAAAAAGTGCGTTCTCTGTAGTGGTGCTAACTCCCTCTTATTCTGCACTCTGAATTAGAGTGAACTTACCCCTTGAAACTTATCGTTGTTACTGGACATAAACGCGCTTAAGACTTCACTGAAATGGAAAAAAATAAAATAAACAGAAAACAGCTTTTATGAAACAGCCATGGGAGTTGTGAGGGTAGTTAGAGAGTGTGAAGATCCCAGTAAGGACAAGCCACGAAATGCTGCCAGGCTCAGTGCAGTGCCTAATGTAAGCACAAACGTACTCACTTCCAGGGATGTGACCTCTGAAGTCACCTTGTTTGTGTTGGGAAAACACAAATACCACTATGTAGAGTAAGAAAATAAATAAATATATATATACACACATACACAACACATAATATATACAATATATTTGCTTTATTCTCCCAATTTTGGCCTAGTATTTGTGCATCTCCTGGAAGTTTTTGACTGCATTTACGCAGTCCTGTATGAGCTGTGGGGACTTGCACTGCACTAGCTACCCTGAAGGGGCCAGCCTGGGTGCAGGTGCCCTGCTACATGCTGGGATACATCGGTATTTTATCTGGCCTAAAATAAATGCAGGAAAAAAATATGGAAATAAGCTTCAGCATCAACAAAGCTCACACCAGGAGGCACAAATAGGGCAAATCCCTTTCTCCTGAGATTATGCCCGTGGTTTCTGTTATCCCTCCTTTTGAATGGAGGGAGCCTATCAGCACCCAGGCTATCTGCACAATTAACCTATCAAACCAAATTGCAAGGACTGTTGCTAAGCGCAGCAACAACCTATTTCCTCTCTGAAGATTCAGGTCATTTTTAATTGATCATTTAGTGATCCAGATTGTAACAACCAAAAGGGACAGGTAGAGTATGGTCACAAAGAGCAGGCAGGGCCTCCGAGATGCTTCCAGCATTATGTAAAGGCAGACACTGATTTTAATAGTCAAACTTGCAGGTGATACAGATTGGTAAATTATGCATTTATCTTTGTAAAGATAATATCAATTACGCTTCCAGAAAGAAGCGTAATCCATCCAAAGGAGAAATAAAGGGTAATTAAGAATTTTGACAAAACATTTAAAATAATTTGTTCATTCCCCATAATTCACTTACAAAAAATCCTCTCTAATAGGCACTGAAGCATCTGAATTTTGCCTTATCAGAAGCACAGTGCTACTGCAAAAGGGAGAGAAACAGATACACAGTCTGACTCAGTTAAAGGCTTTTAACAAAAATGTATTTCACTTTGGATGTCACATTACAAAATGTACAGAGCTAAGAATTATTTATAGACCCACTGGGGAGTTTGCCATCTTTCACTTTGGAGATTGAAACTGTTAGCTTGTTCAATAAAGCCCTATAGGGCCCACAGGTATATTAAATCCTTAACAGCTGACAAAGATCTCATTAGCAAATGAAACTTGCTGGTTAGCAAAAACACAGATATCAAAATCTTGTATACAAGTAAAATTATAGAGATATGTGTCAATTTATACAGATATAATCATTGCATCTTCCTCTGCCCACCAGGATGCTTGGCAGTGGCCGCCTCTCCTAGAGGCAAAGGCTGCCCTAGCAGTCCCTTTGATCACTGTCAATACAGTCCACAGAAAAAAAAAAAAAAAAAAAGAGAAATATGCTTTAATAATAATCCAGCAATATGGGCAAAAAAATATCAGCTGATCAGATAAAGAAGGACAAAGGTAAATTCAGGTTATGCTCTTTCTGGTGCTTGTGGCTTATGGCAGCGAGTGTTACATAAACCTCATTCCAAATAACCCCTATTCTCTGATCCTGTGACTCTTTCCAATCAGAGATTATCTCAAACCCGAGAAGATACTTTTCTTGGAGAAATATGCAGCCAGGTCATATATGACTTTTAAGAGGAACGGAAGGAACTGCAGGGAGTGGCATCTGCCTTCATGGAAAGAATTTGCTCTGGATGTCAACCTACCGGTCGTATTTGTCCTTTATTTTGTTCTTAATCACTTCAAAATTTTCCAGGACATTCTTCACTTTTCCTGCACCAAAATTAAGTAAACCTCTCTCTTTTGCATCTTCATCAAACAGCTGTGGTTTTGTCTGGTATTTGGCAAAAATGCTGGGCTCGCTCTGTCACACAAAAGGAAGGAAAACGTTAAACCATAAAAATAAGGAGAACATTAATTAGCAAAAAACATTCATGTGGCAAGTACTTTGCAGGCAGGGATCCCTTTGCAGAGGGATCATAGTGATTGGACATGACAGATCAGATTGGACAAGAAGATTAAGAATTTCACAAGATTATGGCTCACTCAGTGTACCCAGTTAGATCCCCAGCCTGAACTCCCTCAAACTCAGGTTTTTCCCTCATTTGTGCTTATTTTCAGTCAGTTGCAATCATCAGGTACACGCATCTTTTTATGATATGCTGAACACAGATATAAATTAATTACAGGGTTTCTCATAACAGCACAAAAGTTCAGGGGAGAGCAAATTGTGGAGAAGTCAAAGATGCCAGCGGGAGCTCCCTGTACATTAATCTAAATAAAACCCTATTGCACTTGCTGTGGGAGGACATCACTTTGCTGCCAAGTAGCAACATCAGCAGACTGCAGATAAGCTTTTCACGTGCTGCAATACACCCCTCAGAACAAGGCATTTAATATTAATAGGAAAGCTGTAAAGACCTTCTCATCCTACAAACTTTGCCATCACTCTGACCAAAATGAAAATGCCTTTTCCTTAAAACATAAACAAATGCAAATTCCACTAGACTGTCATTTTTCATCTGGAAGAGTGAGTTTCTTTTCCTGTGTCTGATGAGAAGCTCCTGCAGTTAATGGGTGAGATCTTCAGCAAAATGCAGAGGAGAGCAGATAGGATCGGGAAGCAAATGACTGCCTAGGGCCACAGAGCTGGTACAATTACTCTTTCCTAATCTTTGCTGTCAAGTGTCTTTATTTGGATCCAGAGGTATCTGATAGTGGTGAAGGACCTATTTTTGGGAGGCTGGTAACATCAGAAGCCACTCGCTGTAGGAGAAAGATTCTGAGCATAGAAGCTCTTCGTCCAAAATCATTCAAGCATCTGCCACAACAGCAATACAGCAAGTTAATTTGCAGCCTATGGAAATAAATAAGAAAATATTGGCTCTCTCTGTCACTCTTCCAGAAGGTTAATAAAGAGAAACACAGCATTGCTCAAGGAAGGAATAAATGGATACTGTACCTTAGACAACTGGTCTTAAGACTTTAATTTGAGAATAATTTTGTATCATTTTAGTAACTTAAATAATAATATAAATATAAAAATATAAAAGAAATATAAATAATACCTATCCCAATAACTTTGTGTTACAATTACTATTTTTCAGTTGACCATGCAGATATTTAGGTTAGTTACAGCAAATGTATACTCTTGTTACAGTATCAAAAGATACTTGATCTCATGAGTTATGAATGTTTTACGGAGGCAGGGAATTTTACACCCTGTTTGCAGTATTTGTCACGACCTCTGGACAGCGGCTGTGTCCCTGCATGGGACTAAACAAGATGGGGAGACTCACGTCCTGGGAGTTTTGCTGGCCCAACTGGTTGCCCAGCTCCAGCGGTGCCGTTGCCAACTGCGTGTTCTCCGGGCAGAACTGGGAGCCGAAGAGGAGCTGGGAATCGCTCAGACTCGAGTAGTCGCTGTGCGCGCTGCCCCGAACAGAGAACTTAGTGGGCCTGGAAGAGAGCAGAGCGGGTTGTGAATGAATCTTTAGCAACTGAAAAACAAAATATCTGAAACGCCAACCATGCTAGCCACTTCTGCTCAAGCATCACCCCAAGGTTGGCCAGTCCTAGTTTAAGGGGCACCTTGGGGCTTGTTTCTGCCAAGTGCCGGGTCTCTTCCTTTCCAGGATGATTTCCAGCTGGGTTTGTTGGAAGCCCATTCCAACAAGGTGAAACATTTCCATACATGCTCGATGTTTCTTGGGGGTTTATTCTCCAAATGAATTGGATATGCTGAAATCACAGCTAAATAGGTAGCAGAAGACTGGCCAAATTGATCTGATTATTAGAAATATTTCATATCAATATTATGCTTCTCCAGATTTCTCCTGATTTTCCCTATGAGTCATCCCAATAAACCCTTTCTAGCTAGCCTTGGTTTTGCAGTATGTTTCTCTGCTTCTACACCTCTCCATGGACATTGCTTCTACCAAATTGTGACCCGAGATTCAAAAGTGAGAGCAGGTTCCCCCTTACAAAGGCTCCCGCATATGGTTCTACCACCTCCCATTTTGTAACTGGCTGCTTTCAATATTTTTACTAAGAAGGGAGCTGGCTTTTTAATTTTTCCCATAATTTACTCCATTGCCCCATTTCTGCAAGGTCTGATGGAGTGCTCAGGCTAGGTCCAAACATAAGGAATGTGGGGCCAGGTTTATCCTCCCAGTCCTGATTTTTAAGGTAATGGAATGAGAAATGTGTTGCTTCCTTTGGTGCTATTTCTCAGGAGCAATGGATGAAATCCCCAGGGATGAGGGAGCCTCTCCTCTACCCTGTGCTTCACTGCACAAAGCCTTAGCCCAGCTTGTCCAGGGGAACAAAACTCTTATATTATATAACATTTCTTTAAAAAGGGACAGGGAGATAACAGACCAAATGTGACTAATAAATCACAAGGACTTCCTTCCAATTGTGCCTGGTAAAACAGGACGGAGAATTACAGACCAAAATTAATGGAAGAGACTCTTAAGCAAGGTCTTCCTTCCCTATAAAATCACATACCTAAAGAAAAAAGAAGAGGGAGATTCACTCACAGGTCTAACAAAAGATGATCACCCCAACGTTTATTAGCAATGAAATCTGCAGTCAGTCTCCAGTTTTGGAAAGAGCCCAAACACAGAATGGACACACAGCAGGAAAAGGATTTAGGAGGAGGACTGAACTGTTCAGAGCCCCTCTTCTTTATTTAGTGGAGTCACTGACTATATCATATTAATCCTTTGGCTTTGAACCCACTGAGCTGCAGGCAAAAATAGATGAGGTACGAGCTTCTAGAGCCTCAAAAAGTCCCATAAATCTTGAATTGAAAACTTCTCCCTTGACCTGTCTAAAAATCCCAAATCTAATTTTACAATATCTGCATAGAGCGTTTACTGTCACAGCTTCTTGTTGCCTTCTCGGCTAAGCCATTGCTAAAACAGAAAACCCAAAGCCAGGGTGAGCAGAGGCTGCACCCCACTGAGGACAGCACTGCAGCTCCCTGCTCTGGCCAAGGGAAGCTCTCGCTCAGTTTGGGGAAGGGTTTTTTACAATCCTTAAGCAATATTTCACACTCCATAACTGGCCCTTTTTCTCAGAGCCTTTATGTTATTTGCTGCCCAAACCACAAGTTTCCTCATCATGAAGTTTTCATTACAGACGTTCAGGAGTTTTGCATCCCTGAGGACTTCACGTGACTCCCCACCTCACTGGGCCCTGCTGCTATGACCAAAAAAGGCTGTCGGGATGCTCCAGAGTCTCCTTTTTCCACTCTACATCCACCAGCTCAGGAATGATGACAATTCTGCACATTATGGGAGGAAGCAGCTGTCTCTCCTGCGTACGCTCATCCCCGAGCAGCAGATTTCTCTCTCCCCTGTGTGACGCCGCTAGCGATTAAGGCACCAGTGCCAGCCCGCTCCGCCACGGTGCAATGGGACAACCGCGGCTTTGCTGACGCCTGACTGCTGCTTTCAGGATTCCTGAGCTTCCTGGATGCGTGATCCATCCTAAATATAAACGCTTCCTAATAAACAGCAGGGAAACATTCTGGATACCTAATCCCGGCTGGAAGTCCCATTTAGGTGAGGCAATAGTTCATCTTGGGAGAACTCGGCTTTCTGCTGCAACCTCCTGAGCCCTGTGTGCATTTGTGCCCACACTATGTGCACTAGGATCTGTACAAAAAAAAAGATTTGGGGATAAGACGAGTGCAGCCATAGGCTCTTGTGAGCTACTAAAGTGCCTCCACTGACGAGGGGAAACATTTCTTTTTCCCAGTTTACGCAAGGTATTGCAGCTCTCACACTTTCTGTAACACGAGCACACTGAAAAATGTGCAGCCCTCTGCATAGCTGGGGGGTCAGCTTGTTCTTCAGCGTCTCGCTTTCCACGCTCTCTATGGGAATCCCTCCTCCGAAAGGCAAGCCGCATCCTTTGAGGAGGAACTTCTTAATTTCTCTGAGCTCCGATTTCCACCACGATATGTTTTACGGTGGCCGTATGCAAATGTATCGCCTTCCATTCAAAGGTTTTACCTTGCCCCCAAATAGCTGGCAGATAAAATGGACCAAGAGAAATCCCCCATGCAACACTCCCTTCTTGTGTTTCTTAGATGTTTATAGATGTGCTGACAAGCACAAAATCTATAAATTGTCAGGGGCCTCATCTGGCAATAGAAACTATTTCTTCTCTGTTGTTTGGATCATCCCTCCTTGCCAATACTAAGTTTTAAGAGTCACTTGGAAAAGCAAACTGAGCAATAGAATAACATTTGCTCACGGTGCTGCAGCAGACTCCCATAGGAGATTTTATTTCCTTCCATCATCCACACTGAACCTGTGCCAACATCCTTCTTCTGCAGAAGCCCAGTGCATGAGGCTTGCTTACACCTTCCTGATGCATTTCTTCAATGTGCCACAAGGCTCCGTGCCTGCAGGGATGATCTTTTACTCCTGGTATAATCTTGAGTTGCATTGGTGCAACAGAAGTGCCTTTTTCTTTCCTAATTCATGTCCAGAAATTCCCTGAGGTCATTTTGTTCCTTCTCATTTAGTGACCACAACTGTGTCGCACCAAATCCATGGGAAAACCTGGCAGCTCCTTTTCACCTGCTGTCTTCCTACCTTTATTTCATGTCTATAGGAAGTGCCTCCAGTTGTGTCCTGCTCTTTTTGCTGTTACTTCTTGCTGGCTGCCAAAGCCAAAGCGTTCAGCAAACAAGCAAGGATCAGCTTTGGGTGCTGCATTTGGGGAGTGTTAGCATCCAAAGGACAGTTTAAAGAATTTTCACAGCTATTGCAGCTTCCAGCCGTTCACTGTCTCTTCACTGGGAACTGCGATGACATAAAACGATCCGTCTGTTTTCTGTCCCCCGAAAGGGAATGCCTTGTTCCCTGGAAATCATTTTGTTCATTTGAGCTATATCATAAAGGAAATTTCTGCAAACATGTTTTGTAAGACACCTTCTTGGCATGGACCCTAATGTATTAACCACAACGAAATCCCTATAGGTTATCAGCTCAAACACCGCCTCCGCTTCCGGATTTTAGGCTCAAATTCCTTCTGGTCTTGTTTGAATTCCTCAAGGTCATTTTTACTTTCTATGAGCAATTCAACTATTTGCTCCAGTGTGATTCAATCCTCTCTAAACATTCCTCACCTTGGAAACCACATTCTGCCTTTTGTCCTGAGCCCTGAGCCTGTCATCAGGGCCTCTTGGGTCCCTTCCGTTAGGAGGAGATTACGGAGGGGGAGACGGAGATTTCTTTGGAGCAGCCTTGTTTACTTACACCAAATTTATTCCTGACCAAATTAGGAATTAGACATCTGGAGACAGTTTTTTTACCCCCATTCTGAAGCCATCTTCCAGCCCACACACTACATTTAAAGCCCCATTTCCAATTCCTTTAAGGCTCTCTCAGACATTGATCTGGCTCTTTCTTTCATCTTCTCCTAATTCTGGGACTTTCAGGCGACTTCAGGCATCTACGTGAGATGGCATTTCATGAAACAATATTTTTTCTCAGCAGCAGAAGTAAGCTGTTATATAAAATAATAGCTCAAGGAGGCCTTAATTTATAGATTTTTTTTTAATGCCTCTTTAATATTTTCATCATCTATTGACTGCCTGACAGTCTGAACCAGGCTTTCTGCTTCTGATGTGTCTGAAAGTGGGTTTATTAGTTTTTATGCCTTTAGCAAGTTGCTCATTTTTTTTCCCTTGTGAAACAATATAAATCTGATAACTTCAATGTAAAAAACCTTACTATTTTTCTCTCTGATAAAACTTCAACTTCTTGAATGATATCTCCTCATTTCCAGTATTCTCTTTACTGTGCTAATTAAACATGCCAGTCCAGCACTGGTCCTTCACAGTCTCATTTGATAGCTGGTATGCATTTGTTCTGGGCTTCAGTGGGAGGTCTAAATAATCTCTATGCCCCAAGCAAGCATTTAACCCTTTGGCCGTCCCTTTTCATTTCTTCTGAGCAAGCTTCCCGATTCCACGTCAATCCCCTTCCCTTTTTTTTTTTTAAATTATATATTTCTATAGTGGATTTTTGGCCTCTGCTGTTCCTGCAGAGATGTTGACCTCCGCTCATTATCACCACTTCAACAGTAATATTTTGAATGATACTTTTGTGCTCAGCTCAGGGCCAAAGCAAGTGTATTTTTTCCCTCTGGGAGTTCCCTGGTTTAGGGATTTATGGTGTCTGGAAAAGCAGTTTCAGCCTCGTGCCCCAGTGTCGCTAAACCGATCGATAAAAGGCTAATTGAAGCATCACTCCTACCGTGACTCCTGTTCCTGCTTCATGCTGATCTCTCCTAGCCTGCCTGTCTGGGGGACAGTCAGCACTTCAGATCTAATACTACATTTTCCCTAATTAGATCTGGCATTTCAGTCCAAAAAATGTCTTGTTTAGCAATAGCATTAAATTGACTCTGAGCTTTCTCCACTATACAGCACCATTGGCATGATTCCTCCCACTCCCTTAAATAATTGGTACCTTGATACTACAGTATCGAACTGATGATCTTCCTACTGCTGAGTTTCCAAGATGTCTATTATGTCAAGAAATGTATTTAAAACAAAGTGATTTCCCTACCCATTTTCTTAAGCTTCCAGCACTTACAGAGAAGCACCTATGCATCCAACAGAGTAAATTACAAATAAAACCTCAGGTTTTATTTCTAAACCTCAGGAGACACAGCGAGCAGCACAGAGAGAAAGGAGACACAGAAGATTCACAGTAAATCATCCCTTTTCTGGGGTTTCAGCAGGAATTATCATGACATCATGGTGTCACTGGAGCTCTGCGTTTCTGATGGACACGGTGACAGCTGCTCTCACAAGTAACACCCTGCCACGAGCTTGCAAAGAGCTAGCAGCGCGGTTCACATCCTGCCAACATTATATGCTAATTTTATGTTTCATTTTAAAGGGCCCTCCAAGACAGTGTTCTGGGAATTATATATCATATCCTGCTCTAGTGAGAAAAGATTCTAGTAACAGGGTAAGAGAGCTGGGAAAAAGCAATTAACACCCTTTCCCACTACTTTAAATACTCACGCACAGACTCACACTCCTATGTGCGAATTTTTCTTTCCCTTTAGAAAAAGTTAATTTGTCTACTGAGAGCCTGCCCCTTCCTCTCAGCTTCTCCAAAAAAACCCAGGTGCAACCCACTTGCAAGAAATAGGTTGGAATGATGAGGAGCAGGTGTTAAAATCCTATCTGTTTTTTTCTGTTTTTTTTTTTTTTCCTTCCATGTATGAATAAAACAGTTAAAACTAAAGGAAGGGAAGACATTTTAGCTGACAGGTCGTGTTGGAGGAGGAAGGAACTCAAATGATCACCTACAGGCGCCTGAACTTCTTCTATTCGTTTGTCTTCCTTCTGCACGACTCTACACAATATTGTAGGTACATATTCTTCTCTATTTCCTCTGTTCATTCTCTGACCTGAGTGAAAGTTAGGCTGTACTTAAATGTAACTTATTTAAAATAAATAAATAAAGCCAGCAAGCTGCGGGTACCAAGAAGACAATAGGATCACGCAATGCATCTTTATAAAGAACAAATTGTGACAGACATAAACACGCTTTCCTCTGAATTAGCTCCCCTTTGACCCCTGCATCTGTGCAGAATTCAATTAATTCATGTTCATGTGACAAGTACTTTTATAATGGGCAAGTAAGCTATTATTATGTTTTCATTATCATCCATCATCATGGTAATATCAGGCCAAAGAGACTGTGTGACTAAAACTGCGAATGCAGATCTTATGTAACTGGCTTTTTCAACTAACAGCGGCTCCGAAGAGCAAATTCATCAATTAGCTTCTCGGGGATAAGCCTAGCTCTACTTTTTGGCTATGTGATGCAAAGGATGTGCTCTGCTATAGATCATGTAGCGCTTATGTATTGACTCTCCAGATTCTCACACCCAAATAACATTTCGTGCTTCATTATATTTTGTAGATGTGGGCAGTTCTATCTGCTCTTTGACTTCTCTTTGAAAAAGAAAATGCCACACGTGGAAGCGCAATATATGGAATAATTTTGGAGTTACATAATGCGCAATGATACTGCAAATCATGATTCATTTTATCTATTCTCTCCATAAAGCGAGAAGGGAACATTTAAGTGTCTTATCTAAGTGTTGCATAAGACGGGCCGTAGGACTTTGCTGTGTGGATCCCTGCTCGAAGCCTGGAGAAGCCGTTTGAATCGGGTTTAGCAGAGCAGTCGGGTTGATTTTAAAATTCCCTAATAGTGAATCCGAGTGCTTCGGAGCTGGAGGCAACGCAGGCTCAATCAGAATGACAGAATGGGCTAATTAACAGGCAATAATTAACCACAGATTAATTCTAGAGCGAGTTCCCTCGGCGGTTCCTGCTTCTTTACCATGCAGTGACCGGGCGAGGTGGCAGAGCCTCCAGAAACGTGAACCCACGACAGAACAACGTGGTTTTCCACATCCGGATTACCTCTTGGTTTGAGAGGAACGTGCCGAGTTTCTCCCTGTTTTAAGGTGTTTCCTAAAGGCCTATGGAGACGCATCCGCCCAGGCCGGAATGCGATGGAGACCCGGCAAGAAGCGGAAAGCGCGCGGCCCCGCGGGACCAGACCTGCCACGGCCACGAGGACGCGTCGCATGACGGGATTTTCCGGCTTAGTTGGCCGCTTTGGGCAAGGACTTGGCCACGGCTCCTCGCACGCAGCGGGGGGTGGCTCCCCCAGGGGCCTGCTGCCTTCCTGAGGATTCGAGCGCTGCAAATTTTACAAAAAAAGAAAAAGAAATGAAAAGCAGCAAAATCGCCAAGCTCTTACCCCGGGGCCGTCGGCGTGCTGAGCATCTCCTTGATGTTCCAGACGTTCACATTCATCTTGGGTGACTAAAGTGCTGGAAAAGGGAAGGGAAAGGGGGCAGCAGCGGCCCTGGAGCCGCTCGCCACAGCCGCCGGCGCCGACGTCTCTCCCTGTAGCCGCCGTCCTCTCCCTTTAGCCCACGCGGGGGTCGTTTCTCATGGTGTTTCTCCCCCCAGGAGCCCCGCGGTGCTGTCACCCGCCGTGGGGACAGCCCAGGACGTGGCCGCGTGGCCGGGTCCCCCCTGCGCTCGCCCCTGCGTGGGGTGGTCGCTGCTCCGCGTGGGCCGCGGCCTGCGGCCCCATGGGGCCTGCGTGGGCCTGGGATGGCGCTGGGGGCTGGGAGCACCCGTGCGGCTGCGGGTTCTGGGAACACGCGTGGAGATGGGGGACCAGGATCACCCATGGGGCTGGGGGGTCCAGGAGCAGCTGTGGGGTTGGGGGTCCAGGAGCACACATGGAGCTGGGGGTTCCCTGGATCACACATGGAGCTGGGGGTCCAGGATCACACATGGAGCTGGGGGCCCTCTAGGATCACACATGGAGCCGGGAGGTCCAGGGATCACACATGGAGCTGTGGGTCCAGGGTCACACATGGACTGGAGGGGTCCAGGATCACACATAGGGCTGGGGGTCCTGGGAACATGCATGGAGCTGGGGGGCCAGGATCACACCCAAGGTTGGGGGTCCTTGGGTCACACGTGGTGCCGGGAGTCCCAGGCCCTGGTCCCTTGGGATCACACCAGTCACTGGATCACTCCGGTCTCTCCGGGGCAGCAGGATGGTACCTGCTGCTCGCCACCTTGCCAACCCAATTCCCATGGCATTCCCCCCCAGCCCTGCTTCCCGGGATCCCGGCCGCGCGCCCGGAGCCCGCGCGGTCCCCCCTGCACCCTGCGCTCGCAGAGGCAGCGATTTAATTTTACCCATTAGAAACATGACAAAAATAACCATGATCTAAACACTCCCTGGGGGAAGGCTTTCAAATATGGTTGTGCTGGAAATTTTTCCCTCGTGCTTTGTGTCCTCCTCGGGAATGGGAAAGGGGCATGTTGCTATTTGCCTAGCTTTTCCTTTGTATTTATTTATTTATTTCCCTGAGTTCAAAGCGGTTTTAGTGCTGGATAAAATGTTTGTTTGCTGGTTCAGAAGATATCCTGTAAGCAGGGAAACACTAATACAGCTGACACCACTTCACAGATGTGTTTGGGAAACCAGGCACATTTCTGTGCCAAAAAAGCTGCTTTTGGCGTGAAAAGCCTGAAGGTCGGCGGTGTCAAAAGAATGCCCTGTTTTATGTGTGTATCTGCTTTCCTTAGCAAATACTGCAGAAATGAGCCTTAACTAAGCAAAAAAACAAACAACAAACAAAAAAGCAGTAGAAAACTGGACTTTTAGCCTTAAGAAACTCCTCAGAGTGCCGCTCTGTGCTGTTTTTGCCTGTAAACAACAGTGCAAAGTCTGGTATAAATAGCTGAAGTTTATCCCGTGGCTTCCGCTCGGACCAGGCGATCGTGGAATCACAGAGTCATCATTGTTGGAAAAGACCTTCAAGATGCCCCGCAATGGGCAGCTTCCCTAAGAACAAAGCGAAGACTTGGATTCGCGCTCCAGGATCGCGCTAAGAGCCAAGACAGCTGTGGAATTGAAGCCTCTCCCTCCCCAGAGAGCTCTGCTGCAGGGAACATTAACATTTACGGCCCTTCCTGAGCAGCCCAAGGCATCACCGTGTTCCTGCACTCGGCGCCCTTGGCTGTGCTGACCCGTGAGCGACTCCTTTGCCAGCTGCACCGGCCATCGCGGGTCACACGTGGCCCTAATCCATAGTCACCTTCATCACTTGGATACCCATAATTACAGACTTGGTCTGGAAGGCTCCTCTCGACAGCTTGTGGATCCCCATGTCCATTTGCAGCCTCTTCGCCGCTATTAGGAATGGATTTTCCAGTGCTTTGTGCACCGGAGATAAGGTTGGTCCATGCTCCGTGCATTATTTTTGGTTATTATGCAGAGCTATTTGTATTTCTGACGTGGCTGGAGCTCTCTGGTTTGAGCGTCTACCAAGTTTGAGGAGTATGAT
This sequence comes from Crypturellus tataupa, assembly GCA_034781795.1. NCBI lineage: Eukaryota > Metazoa > Chordata > Aves > Tinamiformes > Tinamidae > Crypturellus > Crypturellus tataupa. Next base: position 33,806 of record JAWLRI010000561.1, read on the forward strand.
AAATGAGATTTCGCATTTCCATCTCTCCTGACAACCAAAAGAAAATTCCTATGAAGAAACATATTTTTTTAATTATGGGCTTGACAGCTAACTCCCTTCCCGCCGCCCTCCCTCATCCCTAACGCAGCTCTGAGATTAGTAATGTTGCCAGGCGCTGCCTTGTAGAACAACTTATATCTCAAGTAACACACTGTGCTTCTAGCATTAAGCACCGTGGCCGGGTACTTGAAGCTTTTCATTTGGTAGAAATTAGAAGAACATGCCGGCAGATAGACAACAATATGCTTTGTGCATATTCCTTAATTTTGATGTTTTTTTTCCTTCAAAGTGCATGTAATTTCACTGGAAAATCACAGAGACCCTTCCGGCTGCACTATGTCATCTTCAAGTGTGTTCAAGGCCATCACGATTTATTTTGCCTTTTGGCTTTATTTTTTCTTTGACTATTTTGGGCTTTATTTTTATTTCTAGATTTATTTTGCCCTTCCCTCAGCTACTGCCCTGGCCTCTCGCTTCCCCTCATTTGGACAGGGTTCTGCTCCTGTTCTTAAAAGCAGAGCTAGAAATGAATGAGAAAACCAAACTTTTTGGGAACTCAGATTTTTCTTTCTGTTCTCTGCTAACACCAGAAAAACAGGGTCACCCGATGAGCTACTACTTCAGTGCAACCCCAGCGTGGGTCTTTAAAGATTCATTATCACGTAGGTAGTGATGAATCTCACTACCTCTTCTTACCCATTGCTGCTGTCAAGGCTGGGAGCTGCAAGTCATACCCATAATTTCTGCTAGTAAACAAGCAAGCGATGCTGGAAAACGAGCCACTTAGAGCCACTTAGAGCCACTTGGATTTGAGGGGGGACACACGCCTGTGACATTAAACAACAGCAACCTTAAAGCCGCATCGGTGCTGTCACAGCCTCTGCTGGGGCTGGACCAGACGAGGCTCTGGGGTGATGCGGGGTGCCAAATCAGGGCGGGTATGGGGACCTAGTGGACTTAGGAGGACGTGGAGGGACACGGTTGTGATGAGAGCGGAGCCCTGCCGTGCCCGGGATGCGGGGACATGCAGCCCGACTCCAGCGGATGCTCCTGGAGCCTGGAGGGGGATGAGGGTATGGCCAACTGATCATCTCCCCGTTTTCCAAGGGGGGAAAGGCAACTGTGGTGGGGTGCAGGGGTACTGTGCAAGGGGGAAACTGCTGCAATAACATCTCACCCCTGAATGGGGTTGTAACTGCGGGCAATGGAGCGACCTGTTGTTTCTGCTGTGTCTTGATGCTGAAGAAGCCTTGTGTGAAGCCGCACGTTACCCGTGCTGTGGGCAGCATGAGGCTGCAAGTGAAGCTCCGTGCAGGAAGGAGAAGCAGCACCGTGATGCCCCAGGAACGGCAACGCCTGGGTCTGCCCCATGGCAGGGCTCACGTCAACATGGGGCAGTGCAGGCTTCAATGGGGCACGGACAGAGCAACGCCAGGGCCATCCCGCTGCTCCAAGCCCCTCAGCCGAGTGGAGAGCCGCGTCCCCAACGCCAGGAGCCACCTGGCTCCCAGGGGCGCCCCTGTGCCGGCCTCGGGGCTCGCTCACACCGCGGGCAGCCCTGCGGGCCCGGCGACCGGGGCGTCGCGGGGCGGCGGATGAGGGGGTCCCTGCGGACACTCCGCTCTGGCACTCAGCGGTTTCTATAGCAACTCCAGAGGCAGGAGCCGGGAGGATTGGCCGAGGTAGGAGCTCAGGTATCCACGGATTTTCCTCTGGAAAGGCAGGCGAGAGCCAGGTAGGGTGCAGACTCTGGAGGCAGCATCCCGAGACCTGCGCCCCCAGGATCACCCCTAACTGCACCCCTTGTGCCGTGCCCCCGTTATCGCGCAGGAGGAGTCTTTGCCCTCAGACTCCCCCTTGCCTGAAGCGGTTCCAACTTTTCCCGCGAGCTCCCGCAGCAGAGGAAGCCGCCGCTCCGGCTGCGCGCCGGCGAATGCCACGCTCTGCAGCCAGCCGGCTTCGCAGCACAGTGCTCGCTCCCCAGCCAGCCGTTTCCGAAAGGTCAGGCATTTGCATGTGGTATTTACCCAGACCCGGGAGATCTTCCTCCTGCCGTATCGCTAGGAGACGGAGCCTTCCTGCACCCGCAGCCTCGCGCTGTGCCGAGCGGGAGGCAGCCGGGTGAGCGCGCTGTGCCGAGTGCCGGTGCCGGCTCCTTGCCCCGCGGCGGCTGCACACCCGCTCCTCCCAACACCGGCAGCAGGAAACGGCACGAGGCGGCAGCTGGATGCGGCCACCTTGGCACCCGGCTTCATTCCCGCGCCGCGGCAGGGCTGCGGGTCAGGGCCAGGGCTGGCAACCCCGGTGCGGGCACGAGCGCAGTGCGGGCACAAGGACACGGCTCTCCGGAGCCACCAGGATGAACCCCAGCCCAGGCGGCATGCTGGGAATGCTGGTGGCACCGTGTCCCTCCCCGAAGCTGTGGCATCCGCAAACACTCCAGCTTGGATGTAGGAGCTTCTGTGGCCTCTCACAGTCCATCCAGGACAAAAACCCCCTCCGCACCCCTGTACTCACCTCCTTGATGCAGGAAGGGCTGGCTGGGAGCGAGGCCGCCCGGACAGCGCGCCCTGCGCCCGGTTCTCCTGCCGCAACAGGAGCAGGCGGCCGCGGCGGGGTAAAACTCCAGGCGTTTCGTTTATTCGAGGCGCTACGTCACCTCCTAGGCACTGAGCTACAGGGCACCTCTGCGCTACATGAGACATCGACTGGGTCTACGACGACACGGCACGCACTGCTACACACATGGCACGGCCACGCCGCCGCCTCCGGCACGGCATGGCACGGCTCGGCACGGCGCGGCCGGCGGCTCCGTGGGCTCGGGCGCGTGCCCACCCTGTCCCCGACTTGAGGCACTTGGTGGCAGGGCCGGGGCG
>JAWLRI010000561.1:44296-55789 GCA_034781795.1 Crypturellus tataupa
CCCGCGCCGGCCGCCCGTTCCTGCGGGCGCTGCCGGGGGGGACCGGGTGGCGCCGCGGCCCCGTGGTGCTTGTCCCGGGGCTCGTCCCCAGGTAACGGCTGGTCCCGGGGCTCGTCCTCAGGTAACAGCTCGTCCTAGGGCTCGTCCCCAGCCGAAACCCAGCGATGTCCCCGCACGTCGGTGGCCGCGCGTGACCCCGTGCAGGGCCGCGTTGCTCCCGGTGCCACGGAGGCCCCTGCCCGGGTGCTCTGGCCGTTCCCAGCACAGCGTGAAGCTCCTGTCAGGAGACTCCATATTTTGCTGTATATATTTCACTGCTAAGAGCACGTCGGTGGTTCTGCTTCCTCCCTCCCCACCAGACCAGAATTAACCCGTTGCATCCTCACTTCTCCTCTCTACATCCCCCCTCTGCCCTGTAGCTCATCTTTGAGATGACACGTCTCACCCCCAGCCAGTGATGCCACTTCAGCGCCTCCCTTCCTGCCTCCCCTTCCCAGCGGGAGATGCCCCGAGTGCTCCCAGGAGCTACATTATCCCTCTCCCTATCCCTGTCCTGCTGCCGTGTCCCTGGAACAGGAGATGAGCCCGTTGCATGGAGCCTGTTCACCCTTGCACCCCCTTGCTGACAGCCACAGGCTCTGTGTCCCCTTCGTGGTGGCCCGGGCGCCCCGGGCCCTGCCGGGCTCTGTGGCTGCGACGTGACTGGAGCTGCGGAGATGCCCTGACGCGTGAGCAGTCCCCTGCTCTGCTCAGCCGCTGGTTTCCTGTCGTGACGTTCTTATCTGCTTCCTGCCCTCCGTGATAACATCTACATTTCAGTGAGGAAGATTCTTTGCTGAACACGTCTGACGAGGTTAAGACGCTGAAGACTTCATAATTTCTCACAGCGTGCGATAGTCCGAGTCCTCCTGGGTTCCTGCCTCGTTCCTCAGCTTCTTTTTCTAAAAAAAACAGTAGTTATTGCGTCTGTTGGAAGCCGATAGTTGCCTGTAGGGGTGAGTCGAGCACCGTCCCTCGGGCCGTTGTACCAGGCCCTGGTGCTGTCTGCTTCCTCCTCGCTGCTCTTGAGTTTCCTGCTTCCTCCTCGCTTGGCAGCGAGTGTCACTGGGTGGACAGCAGTTTGCGGTGGCAGCACCTTGTGGACTGTTCCTCAGACGGGGAGAAGCAAGGAACAGAGCTGTCCTTCTACAGTGCTTGGCACCAACGAAGCACGACTGAAATAGCCTCCGGCTCTGCTGTCTGCTCTTCGGAAGGATGCTGCGCATTTGGCAGGGATTCAAAATCAGTTTTGAGCAGAATCTAATAGAAAGCTGGAAAATTGAACGTGACACTGGGATAGACTTGAGGAACTTGGGCCGTGTAGTTCACTGAAGAGTGTGGCCATGGTTTGGTCGTGTTCTTCTCAGTGTGTGCACAGGGAAAAGATTTAATGGAGGGCTGCTTTACAGAGGCAAAACGAGGTCTGATTGCGAGAAGCTGAGCCTTATCACTCTCAAACTGGAAATGAGCTGCACATTTCACTGAGTTAAGCACTGGAACAGTTCATCTTGGGATGGGTTGGATGGGATTGCCTGAAACCTTTGGGAGTTAAGTTATTTCTGTAATAGTTTTACTTTAGTTTTACTGCATAGACAGAACAGTGACAGGGTTTTGTCAATGCTGCTGCTAATTTGAGTTATGCGGAGAATGAGAAATGATGTTTGTGAGTAGCCAGGTTTAGTCCTAATGGTTTCAGGTCTCTATTTAAACATGCGAGATGATTCCAGTTGCTGTAAGCTAACTGTCTTCTCTCTCCTTTTGAGGTGTCCTGGGTTGTTTTTCCAGTAACTTGGATCTTTTGAAGCACCTCCTTGCCTAATGCCATGAATATTGCAGTGAACAATGTGGAAGAAAAAGCTGTCCATTCCTGGTCGAGAATTTCCTCTGCGGGACAGAAAGTGCTGGAGGAAACTCTCCGAGTCTTCAACCCAATGTCTAAGGACCTTTCAGAAACGGAGACCCAGCTGGTGGCCTTTATCCAGAGCCTCAAGGAGGAAGGCTACCAGCCCACTATTCTGAGGAGTAAAGATGTGTATGGTTACAGTTCATGCACAGCAGACACCCCGAACCAAACCAAAGGGAGTACCCAGCGTGTTTCCACTGCCGCCGCTTCCAGTCCTGCTAAAACTCCAGCTAGAGGCACTGCAGCTGTCACAAAGGTGTCTGCTTCAGCCACGGGCGTTTCGATGGCCTCCTCCAAGGTCTCTGCCAAAGCTGCCCCTAAGGGTAGTTCCACAAACCTGCTGCTGAACTCCCTGAAGCAGACGAGATCTGGCACGTCGAAGGCCTCGCCAGTGGGTTTTCCTGACGACATGTATCCTGAGGTGTATCCAGCAATGAGACTGTCCGTGGTTCTGGAAGCTCTGGTGCCACTGAAAAGCACTGCGTCCTGCTTGGAATCCAAGTGCAAACAGGGGCGTCTCGGAATCTCGCCCTCAGACCTTAAACTCCTCGAGGCTTCGAGTCTGCCAAGGCAGTCTTCCTCGGGCAAGAGCACTAAAATAAAAGCAGCGAAGGGGAATAAGCGCTTGGTGAGGAGGAAAGCACTGGATCCCGCCAGCCTTCCGTTGAATCTTCTGAAGGGACCAAAGGGCGGCGTGCTGCAGGAGAGCAACGCCTGCAAAGCCTCGGGCGTCCTCAACGGCAGGGTCACCGGCAGCTCCTCCCAAGGTGGCACTGGAGCACCGCGGTCCAAGGCTTTGAAAATCAGAACTAAGGAGGCTCCTGTGGGAAAGACGGAGTGGAAGGATAGCAGCAGCCACCAGGAGGCTGTCGGGCAGAAGAGGAAAGGAGCTGCAGAGGTGAGAGGAGCACCGAGGAAGAAGAAAGCAAATACCATTCCTAGCCAAAATAAATCTCGGCGGGCTCAGAGCACTTTGAAATTGCTGAAATTCCGGGCAATCAAGGTGGACAACTCTTCCGATGATGAAGTGAGGAGGAGAGCACAGAAAATCCTTAGGGTCAACCTGTCCCCTGTGATCCGAATTCAGCCCCTGTCTCATTCTCACAGTGTCCCCTGAATTTCTTCACTTTGTCACTTTTTTTTTTTCCGTAAGTATGAGCCAGGCGCCAGAGTGTGGAGAAGTTTCAGAGCAACTTTGGGTCTCTAGTGCCTGGTGACAATACGTTGACTAACACCTGCAGATGGAGCAGCCTACTCCAGTGCTGTTCCTGGCTGTTTCTGCCACTGCTGTGCAGAGCATAAGGACAAAACCACATTTACGAGGACAGGGTGGTGACTCCTTGCGCCCGGCAAGCCGAGCAGCTCAAAGCGTTCGCTTTCTGTGAGGTCTTTTCTAAACGTGCCAGGCTGTGCCCTCGTGCAGAGGGAGAACACGCGACTTTCTCGTGACATTGATGCACTGTGATATTTGCTCTTTTTCAAGCTATACATTTACTGGTTTTATTTTGATCAAATTTTATAACTTTATTATCTATATATCTATATATGTGCATATTGCCCAGGAACTGTGGGAAGATGCACTTCCTCCACCCCTCTGGGATTGGGTTCAATAGCTTTTGCTCCCCCTCCCCTCCAGCCAGTCTTTTGTTGAAAGGTGCCAGCATTTCTTTGTGATTCAGTGTTGTGACAGTCTGTTCTGGGCTCCCTTCAGCAGCTTAGAAGCAGGCAGAATTATAGGCACTTGTTTGGCTCCAACAACACCATGCAGTTTTGGAGAATGACCAGCTGATAGTTGAGTGTTGTTTTAATTGTATTTTTGGTATTACCTCCGCACAAAAGCAGGGGAGTGTTAGTGGACTGTTGCCTGCAGTTCTGCCTGACACTTCCAGTTTCCTCCTCCGTTTGGTGGTAGCAGAAGCTCTGAACTCATCTTGTGGGTTTGGCCCCAAAGAGCAATTCTGGTTTAGATCCCAGTGGTGTTTTGCTCCCTTGTCCCCTGGGCACAAACTTAGAAAATGAACTTGTGACTGTTGCCAGCTTAAGAGCTGGAGCTGTTAATAGCAATTACTCTTTCCTGCCCACAAATGAACTGTTTTGCAGTTGCTGAATGTTTCAGGAGCAGATTTGAGGTGCCAGTGGAGAGGAGACCTGCTGTGTTAGAATGTATTAGATACATCCCGCCTCTCCCTGGGTTCAGTGGGGTATGTGAGCCTGAATCAAAGCAGAAAAGCAGAAGGGTTGGGAGGATATATGCCAGCACTTAAAACAAACGTAATGAGTCTTGTGCTCTTCGTTTGTGGGGTAGGAGAAGAGCACTTCCCCGCTGTCACTGACATATTGTGACAGGTATCAGCCTTGCTGTTTCTGGGCTGTCGCGAGGTGGTTTGTGGCAGGTGGGGCAGCTCTGCAGCCGCAGGCCCTGCCTGTTCCCGGGAGGCACCGCAGAGCCTGGGGCCGGCTCTGATCCCTGCGCCGAGGGGATGGTGCCGGCCACAGCGCAGGGAGAGGCCGCGCGGGAGGCCGAGCAGGGGCTGGCGCTGCCTCCCCCTCTGCGGTCAGGCCACTAATCCACTTGTTCTCTCACCAGCTCAAGAGAGCAGCGGCCTGGCCTGGTAATCTCTAGATATGGGCTGAAAGGCTGAGCTCCTTTGGGAAACCGCAGCTCGCTGCAGTTCCAGCTCGTCTGTAGCAGCTATCTGGATATCGCTGCTTCATGAGAGGGGTCAGTAGCTGATCCCAGCACAGAGAGGAAAGTAGAGGAGGAAAAACAACCCCAAGGGAGCAAGAAACTGAGTCCTGAGACACGTGTGCCAGGTAGGGCAGTGCTGGTAGCAGGGTGGAGGTTTTCCCTTGGGAGCTGGTTGCAGGCTCTCAGTCACGCGCTCAGGCTCTGTGTTGTTTTTGCGTAGCTGAATTCCTGTCGAAGATCATAAGTTGCTGCAATGTTTGAGGCTGACCTGTAAATGCCGCTGGTTGGCTGGAGAGCAGGAGGAAATATTTTCTTCTACTTCTGTGTTTTGAAATGCCCTGGCAGAGAGATCCCCTTTCCTGACATGATGCTGGATGAAGAGAGATCCTGCATCACTGCTGCCCAGCCAGGGTTGCTTTGTCTCCTTTGTTTCCATGCCTTCAGACCCTTCTCATTCCCACGCTCTCAAATGCCAGGTCTTGAAGTCTTGCCCTGGGGTTTCTCTTTTGGCTTTTTCCTGAGGAGGGCTCTGCACTCCAGCCTGTGCTATCGAGGCCCAACAGGCTGTTCTCGTGGCTTCCCCTCGCTCCCAGCCCCATATAAGGGCACCAAGAAGTGTCTCCGGAGCCTCTTTCTATGCAGCAAACAGATGTCCTAGCCGGGTGCCTGGGCCCTGGGGGGAAGAGCAGTGAACTCAGGCTGAGGTTGCTTTTCCAGCTGCCTGAAGAGCCTCCGCGAGGCTGAGTACCTGAGGCCAGCACATCAGGACACATCCTTTGCCCCTGTCATACTCTCTGCTGCGTTGCTCCCTGCTGTTCCCTGTCACCTCTTGTGTTTCACCAGCCTGAACCTTTGCCGGTCCCAGAGTTGGCTTGTACTGTTTAACCAAACCAGGCAGAACGTAGCTGCCTTAGCTGGGCTCTGCCTTTCTAGGCACGGAGCTGAGCTCTGAAAACACTTGGTGATGACGGCTCGCCCGGTGTCCCCGCCAGGCCACCAGCATAACTGTGCTCAGGGACTTGTCTGTGAGGTGTCAAAGCCCTGGCAGCTTTTCTGCTCATCTGTAGTAGAGAGCAGAGGGCACCTGAGCTGACTGGGCAGCACTGGAGCTCTCGGCGCTCAGGTCTAATTTGCTGCGTGTCTGTCACGCTGATTCTCTGCCGTGCTGACGTCTCCTCCTGTGCGGATGAGTTTGGAATTTAGCTTGGAGGAATGCAGCTTGCTAACAGCAGAGGGTCGTGGTAGCTTCTTGTGCCAGTGTCAGCAAGTGCTGCCTCACAGTTGCTTCCCAGCAAGTCCAGTGTCGGCACACAGGTCCCTGCAGCCTCTCGGGGTAGGTTTTGCAGCGCTCAGTCTTGTGGCTGTGCACAGGCACTGCTGGCATCTAGGTCCTTGGACACGGATATGCAGAAGGTGCAGAAGGGGTTGAGTTGTGTTGGCTACGTGTTGGCTTGTTCAGGGAAGATGAAGGGTTTGATCAAAACAAGTCTAAGACTTCATCTGAACAGAGATCTCAAGTGGTCCCTTCCAACCTAGTTTTTTCCTAGGACTGGGATTAGATCATTTGTCCCCCAGGCATCCGCAGTGGCAGGAGCTGGCACAGCAGGTAGAGAATGTGTTGCCCGGGGTGCTGTGGTCTCTGCCCAGCGCGCTGTGTGCACTGTTCAGACCTGCTTCTCTATTAGTCATTTTGAATTCATCCAAGTGCCTAACCTGGCCTGTGCCGTTCCTGGGCGCTGAGGCAGCCAAGAGCTCTGGAGACGCTCTCTCAGGAATGCTTTCTCCACATGGATTTATGCCACTGTTACTTGTAGAAACGATTCAAATGGAGTCAAAAGGACTGTTCTTCAGACTGAGCTTTTGGAAATCATTTCTCCTTCTATTCAGCTGCTGAGAAGCAGGAGTTGGTGCTTTGCCTGCAGCAGAGCAGTTTCCTGTGTGCCCCAGGTGCCCATCAGTGAGATCCGCAGGGAGAGCAGCTTTTCCAACAGGCAGGTGAAAGGGAAGCTGACACCATGTACCAGGTTGGAATCACGTTCATTAGTAGAAACATTGATTTAAAGCCCATGTGCAGAGTGATCAAGTTTCACCTTCTTCTGCCCTGCTTTCAGTTGGCTTCTTGCCTGCAAGCCGCGTTGCGAGGTGTCTGTGTTCTGCCCCAGAGCGACCCACATGCAGAACTTCTTAAACCCTCTTCTGCAGAATAAGAAGGGATTCTTTTTTTTGCTCCTGTTTTGTAGCTCACTGCTAGAACTCTAAACATCCTGATATTCGTGTGGGGAAGAGGTGTGTTCTGCAGCGTGTAGGAAGTGCTGATGTAGCTGGATTCTTGTCAGAGCAGAGCATTCTGTTGCCGCCAGGATCCCAGGACAAGCCGAGCGCTGCTCCGGACCCTGCATGCTGCCTGCCTGCCCAGGACCCCTCGTTGTCCAGATTTCCCCTGCGCAGAGGTCAGCAAGTCTCAGAGCATGGGGGAAAAGCCCTGCTGCCAGAGCCCCCTTGGGCACCACCAGCACCTCCCGCTGGGGGAGCTCCCCCTGCCCCATCCATGAGGGGCCTGTTCTGCCGTTTGGGCCTGAGCACAGACCTGAGCAGCAGGTTGGCCCTTTGCCTCGTGTCTCGCGCTGGCTCCGTGGCCGGGCCCTGCCAGCATGCAGGAAGGTGCCAGTCTCTCTGGATGCTTCCCCCTGGGTGGAAGTTTTCTCTCTTGTCTGGGAGCCGGGCCTGGCACGAGGCCCGTGTGCCGATGCAGGGCAGACTTGTCTCTTTGCTGCATTAATGGGCCATGCTGCATTAATGGGCCATGCTGCATTAATGGGCCATGCTGCATTAATGGGCCATGCTGCATTAATGGGCAATGCTGCAGAAGCAGGAAGCTTCCCAGGCAGGAAGGGAGGCTTGGGTGGGTTTATCCTAGTTTCAGCCATGCTGTGTGGAGCTCAAGGAACTTGGTTTGTGTGGGAACGCCCCGTTCCTGGTTTTCAGTGTGCAAAGTGGCACTGGCCTTTCAGGTGCTGTGATCAGTGGAGCAGAGATGGCTTGAGAAGACTGAGTTGTCTGGTGGAAAACGGAAGAAGCGGGATTAGGCAAAACCAAAGACGTCTGCAGTATCTGGCTGAGCGGCCTCGTTTGCTTCCATCCCAGGAGGATTTCCCCAAATGCAGGGAGCTGAGTATGTAGCACACCAGTAGCACTTCCCGAGCCCTATCCCTGGGCAGCAGGGGAGCCTTTCCCCCTCCGCAGGCTCTGCGGGCAGGGAGATGCCCTTGGGAAGCAGGCGCCTCTCCCAGCCTCTGCCCTCCGTCCTCGCCGGCTGCACAACCCGCTCGGGTGGCCACGCGGAAGCTGCTCGCAGCCCGTGTCCCTGTGTGCTGGCCCGGAGCCCCTCGGCGCGCAGAGGGGGTGGCTCTTCCTTGAGTGAGCAGCTGAAATAACTTCCCCCACGGGGATCATTAGGCCTTGCCCCCGGGGAGGCCCTCAAAGGCCTTATTATCGTCTGGGACTCTCTCCTCGTTGTCTTAATTAGCCCTTTCCCTTCTTGTGGCTCCAGGCAGTCCCCTTGAGCCCGGGGATTGCCGCGGAGGCGGCTGGTCTCAAAGAGAGGGTGCTGCAAAGCCGCCGCGCAGACACGTCCCCCGGGCGCAGGCTGCACCGCAGAGCGCTTGGAAAGGTGCCCCAGCCCCTAGGAGCAGCGGGCCGGCAAGGGACGTGATTAGCATTGGAATCGGTCACGGGGAGGCTGCGGCCGCCGGGGCGTAACGTCATTCTCCTCATGGTTCCTGATGCAGCACTTCCGAGGAACGTTATTTCCAGGGCAGTGGCACTCGGGCCGCAGGCATCTGGGGGAGCGAGCGGCGCTGCCAAACGGCATCCCTGAGAGATCCAGCTCCGCGGCGCGACTGACCCGCTCAGGCTGGGACCGACGTAGCCATAGATGCTCCCAACGGTTGGGAATCCCAAGCGACGCCCCGGGAGCGGGGACACCGCATGCCAGTGCCCTGAGGCCGTCCCCGGGGCACCATGGGGGGCAGCTGTTGCCCGGATGATGGGCGAGCGACAAACTTTCCTACGGCAGATTTACCACATCCAATCACCTTGTTCTCGCGTGGACTTTATACCGTTTCATTTGTTTGTGTAGAATGTTTCTGAAGCTCTATTAATATTTAATGTTTAATATGAGGCTGGTCTGTTCCACACTGTGTTGTATATTTTGGAATGGCAACGTTTCGCGAAAAGGCAGCACTAGCATTATTCCGCTCTTAGGGAATGGGACAAAAAAAACAGACTGTCTTTTTTCTTACATGAAGTGAACCTTTTGTTATGAAGTCCTAGCTGGTGGCCAGCCCTTCAGTAAAATGGTGCTCACACCCCCCCAGCGTGTCCTGCTTGTCTTTGGGCCGTGCCAGACCCGAATGAACCGCAGCTGAACCCGGCGGCCGCGACGTCTCCCGCGTGCCTCGTGCTCGGAGCTGGAGATGCCGCCAGCGCTGCCTCTGCCTCCCGCTGCCCCATTTCCTGCCCAGTGGGGTTTGGGGTTACCTGAATCCAGTTCAAAAATGCCTGTCGCAGGACGGGGAGTGCTGGACGAGCACTGCTGGGTGCTGAACCTGGCAGAAATCTGCCTTGCAGGTTGGTTCCTAGCCACATGTTGGCTGCCTCTGTGCTGGCGGCCCTTTGCCAGGTCCCGTTTCCTGCTCACTCTCCGGCTTCCCGGGATCTGTGCGCCCCGCAGCGCGTTGTGCGCCTGCACGTTCCGCAGGAATGCCGCCGTGTGGGAGCCGGATCCCTTGGTGCCGCCGGGCGCCCGGTGCACTGACCCAACTTAACGGTGCAGGCACCGAACAAACCTCGGCTCTTCCCGCACCACTGGGAACAGCTGGGAACCAGCAACCCTCTGGCAGGAGCTCACGGAGGCCCGGGCACTGCCCGGGCTAGTTCCCCTGGGAGGGAAGCGGTTAAGTGGTTTTCCTGCTTAATGAGGATGTTCCGGCCGCTGGACACCTGCTGGGATCAAGCAGGACTGCCCGGGCGTGAGAGGCCGCTGCTCCCGACCACGGCAGCGCGGAGCCTCCACAGCACTTTGGGTCCCCATGGAGCTATGAGCTCCGGCTCTTGCCACCCCTTGGAGCAGGAGCCGCAGGTGAACGTGCCCCAAGCACTCCCAAAAGGCGCCGGTGGGGCCCGGGGTGACTGTGAGCGTGCGGCGGCTCTGAGATGCTCCGAGCAGAGCTGCTGCCTCCGCCAGCTCCTGCCCCTTCCTGCCGCGCTCTGGGGATGCTCCTGGCCCGGCACCAACAGGCGGGAGCAGCTGGGAATGGCCCTGGCCTTGGCCGTGGGAGGGGAAACTGCTGCCGCTCGGATGTGCCCCGGCCGCACGCGTCTCGCACGGAGCGCAGGAGCCCATTTGCACGAGGAGGCCTCCGGGGAGGCAGCTCCGCACCGCTGCCTTCTGCAGCAGCCTCCCCTTGCAGGGATCCCCAGGCAGGTCCGTGCCCTCCCCGGCCCCGTGCAGTGCTTCCAAGTGCCCGTGTGCCTCCCTTCCAGCCCTGACGCCTCGTCACCCAATTCCTGCCATTTCTCATCAGTGTTTTTGGCCCCTCCAGCGCCCGCTGCCTTGGGCAGTCCCCATCTCGGCCTGGGCAGACAGGAGCCGCGTGGGCCGGCCCTGGCAGGAGGCTCCCAGCTGTTCCTGCCGTGGGGCTGCCCGCTGCTTCCCAGGGCGTCCCCAGGAGCAGAGCAGGGCACGGACCCGCGGGTCCCGGCAGCTCCTCCGCTCAGCCCTGGCGGCAGCAAAGCCCCTGCGCCCTCCCAGCCTGCGGCAGCGCCGGCTTTGGGGCTGGACGGGCTCAGGTGCTCCCGAGCCTTCAGGTTTGGGCTGAGGCTCTTGCCTCTTCTCAGGGCCCTGCCCGTTCCTGGAGCCCCGCAGGCTCGTGCGGAGGGAGCTGTGCTCAGAGCCGCTGCTTGCTGCAAAGGCCGGAGCGCCCTTCGTTCCCCACCTCTCCTGGAAGCGTCGGCTCTCCCGCAGTGGGATCTCCCGCTCCTTTCTGTCTGAGGATCCTCCTCTGTTGCTTTTAATTTGCTTTGCGAGGCCAAATGTCTTGAACAATCCTGCTGCCACCACCTTTATCAGGCTACTGCAGGTCTCCTCAAAGCAAATAAGGGTTGCTCGCCCAGATCGCGTAGGTATGGACACCCGGGCCGGAGCTAACGTCTCATTATCAGCTCATCTCCTGCCGTGGGAGCCTCAGGAAAGACCCCGACTTCTCCCGCTCTGGTACCGAGCCCATTCCAGTACCGAGCCGGGACCGGGCCCCCCCGCGGGGCCATGGATGTCCCGCGCCGGCAGCCTCGAGCTGCGGCTTTATCTGCCCGCGACCTTGCTGGCCGGCGGGCGGCCAGGCCTTGGCCTTGGCGCGCGGAGCACGCGGGACCTCTTCCTTCCTTCGGCCTTGCCAATAAAAGGCACCATCCCGGCGTGGGAAGGAGCCGCGGGGCTGCGCCGAGGGCTGCGGGCAGAGCCGGCGGGTGAGCGGGGACAGCGCGGCCGGCTCGGGCTCCGCGGTGCGGGGAACGAGCAGGGAGGCAGCCCCATGGGTGCCGCACGGGGCCGGCACTGGAGCCTTCCCGGAGCCGCGGGATGAACCCCGGGCCCGCGGCTGCTCCCGGTTCCGCCCGCGGTTCCCGGTTGGTTCCGCCCGGGACGGGGACACCCCCGTGTCCCCCCGCACCCATCAGGGTCCCGGTGTCTCCCGGTGTCGGGGCCCGGTCCCGCCGGTGCCGGGGTCCCTCGCGCTGCTGCAGCCGCCGCCGAAGGGACCGGGACCGGGGCCGGTACCGGGTCCCGCGGGATCCCAGTGTCACC
>JAWLRI010000562.1:18834-37695 GCA_034781795.1 Crypturellus tataupa
GGGCACCACCCCCCCGCGCCGCGCCGCGGCCGTTGCGACCGGTGGAGTCGTTGGCGGGGCGGGGCGGCAAGGCAGAGCCCGCGCGGGTCCGCGGGGAGCGCACAGGCCGGTGTACACGCGTGTGTTGAGACAGCGGCTCGTGTCGGCCGAACGCCTGCGTGTGCGCTTACACGCGTGTGTGTGTACGTGTACGTGTGCGTGTACATAGCATACGTGATTCTGGACATATATGTATAAACACACGCGTGTGCATATGCAGAGTACCCATCTGCTTTATTTGCATATCTATGTATTTTATACATACACACGTGTAAAGCATCTGTTTGTTCCCTTTCCTGAGCTCCAGCAACTTTTCTCTCCCAGTTAAGGAAACCTCTTGATACTATATTTTGAACATCATAAACCATTACCAAGTAGTATGTACTTTTTTTTTTTTTTTTTTTTAAAAAGGTTGATACTGGAATATCACTGCTACAGGAGACTGGGCTTTGCCTTCTCTGTCACAACAGCTAGATCCATGGTCAAAAAAATAAATAGGAGAGAAAAGTCTATGAGGAAAAATCTCACCTTGCAACTAATCTTTGCTACATATACAAATCCAAACTGCAGATTTGAATAAATTTTAATCTCATTTCTTCTAGACTTGGTCTCCATAATAGAGAGCTCCCTAACATAAAAGTGTAGAAATTCTTTGATTCCTTTTAAGAATCTGAACTTTGACTTCAGTCTTGCCCCATGCAAACCTGTACATGGTTGCATTAAAGTGGCCCTGCCGTCTAGCCTAGCCTGGCCCTACTAGTGCACTGTTTGGAGCTTGTTTTGGTTTGTTTGTTTGTTTAATTTGGGGAGGTAGAAGGGCTGTGCGTTTTTGTCCACCAGCAGGATTATATTTTCACAGGTCCATTAAGAGAACATAAATCTGCATGCTCATTTTTAACCAGCAAGTGAGGCGCAGCAAGCAAGCAGAATCATGGCATCTTCCTTCTTTTTCAGGAAACCAGGAAAATCATGAAAGGCTTTTGAAATGTACAGCACAGGAAATACCTGTGACAAGCCTTGCTTCTTCTTTCACTGCACATATTTACCACTGCAAGGGGTACAAATTCAGTCTTGTCTGCTTTGTAAAGAAGGGGAAAGATCTGAAAAAAAATCAGATAGTGATAAGGTGATATTTTTTGAAGAGGAGTGAAGGATATGACCCTGAAGTTTCTGAACTCCTGGTCATTAGGCACTATCTGACAGCAAATGCAAATCACTGTACTTTTGCTTGGGTACTATTCCAAGATGTACAGAAAGACAGTTACTGGGGACAACTGGGAGATTCACTTCAAAAGTGCACTTCTGATCTGGGCAAAAATGTAAGGTAAATGCACCCTGTGGCTTGGCTGATGCTCTGCCAAGCAGTCGTTCACAGTCTTTTTTCTTTATGTTTGTAACGGTCAGTATGTTCTCAAGTTGATAACAGAACATGAAGACACTGCTTCCTTCTAGAAGCACACTATTCCTGAAGTTTATTCTTCAAAAATCATGGGGTAAACACAGCTTAATCAGCAGAGGACCTTGAAGCAGCTTTCAAAATCAGTATGAACTATCCCATCCCAAAAGGAGTTGGCTGGAAAGTGCACCTGACAAAACAAGATTTTTCACTGTCCCATGTGTGCAAAATATGAGCAGGTGTAAAGGAAGCAAAGCTGTACCAGCTCAAAAGCAAACATCATTCAGAGCAAGATGATGTCTCTACAGCCCTCACTCTCAAAGGAAATGCAAAAAATACAAGTATGTCACATGAAAATCAAAATCTTATTTGTAATATGTACTGAAGGGCCAGTTTCCTTCTGTACAGAGCACGCTGTCAGTACCTAAAAGGGATCATTTACATCTGAGTGCTTCAGTAAGTGTTCCTGTGTTTTACAGAGCATAAATCTCATTAAGATTTTTTTTTGGAAGAACTAAGTTTTATTGCCAGGACCGTCTGGAATAAAAGCCAAGTCTACTAAGTCATACTTATCTTACCCACTACCTAAACTCAGATGAAGCTTTTAGATCCATTATGACTGTTTCCAGTCTTGAACGCATAATATCCTCAAATGCATCCAAAATCCTCCTAAACATCTGTAGCGAGAACTAAGCTCTGCAGGAACCACAAAAAAGAAACCAGAAGCCAGAACAGGTAAGTGCTGGCTGAAGGTTTAACAAAAAAGTTGCTTCATCAAGGATGTCTGTTAAATACCTACTTACTTCTTAGTGTGGTGATGCATATTTTATAAAGTTGTATGAATTCATGCAAGTCTTGTGGTGCTTTGTAAGGCATCAGCTACATTTTGGATTCTGTAAAACAGAATCAGATTTTCTTGCCACCTCACATAGCCTGAGTAAAATGTGGTATCAAGAAATTGGGAGAGGTTAGGGATTAACAATTACACATTATTAATCTTATTATTTAGCATAGTAAGCCTAAATGACTTCCTATTGAGAACTTTAAAATATATTACAAAATGTCTTATATCTTACAAACAGGGGAAGAAGCCGACAGGAAGACAGTTTGACACTGCAGCTCCCTACAAACGAGCTTACTCATCCTTCACTGAATGTAGTGTTACATAACTTGTGCTGTTGCTGCAGCAACTTTAGCCAGCCTCTGAATAATGACATAAAGGTACTGCCTTAATATAGATAGGCAGTTTTACCATCTTTTTACATGAAGGATAAAGTTGGTGAAAAATGAAAGGCATTTTAAAGGGTAATAATTTAAGGTACTTGTTTTAGAATCATTGGTAAATATTAATGTATATTATAAAACATATAAGGAAACAAAGGTGCATTTACCTATGCATGTCCCCTTGCTTGTTCAAAACCTGGTTTGCCTCTCCTCTACAGCAGAGTTGTCAGATATAGCAGATTGCATTTCTAACCCTCCTGCCTGGGAAGCCTTCCAAAGCTTAGTTGGAAATCATTGTGTCTCAAATTTTAAAAGGCAAAATCTGTGGTTGGCCTTACTATTTGCTGGCTGCACTATCATCTTTTAATCCATGCTGATCATCTTGGACTCTATGCTACCTACATTTGATACAGACCAAAAAGACTATTATAATAAAGAATACAGTCATGACAAAGGCTGCTTTTTGGTGATAATTCTTTTCAAAAAATATCACTATATATTTACATGAAATTACAGAAATATACAGGACACATATTGAAAGTGAGGCAAGGAGTTATATAAGATCTACACGAAAACAACCCTTGCTCTGACTGAGTGCACCCAGGCTGGGGTGTCATCCCTAGCAAGAAGGGCAAATTTTTAGCAAGTTTTTAGCTTCTCCAATAAATGTTTTTCTAATGGCAAGATTCAAACTAATTTTACTGAGTTGCCCAAGCTGTATGGGCAAGAAAATAAACATATGAATTAAAATAAAAAGTTTAACAAGCAATTCAGCTATTAATTATATCCAAGAGGTATTGCTTTACAAATATATACTAAGTAAACTATTAGAAGTATCTAACTATAGGCAATATTTGCCTAAAAGGAAATAGTTTTAATTTACAAGACCACAAAGCACTACCGGATCACAAGTCAGTAATTTTACTGCTTGAAAACAGAGCTCAAAGGACTTTTTAAAATGTCTCTGACTTTGAAAGGGATTATTCACCTATTAATTTAGCATACAACTTAATGTATTAATTTGATCACAAAAAATCACCCAGTAAAATCTTGAAGTGATGTTATGCCTGTGTTTTTTACAATTGCCAATTACTATAAATTGATACTTATAGTATATATACACACTATATTAGAGTATATTAGAGTAGTACTGTAGTGCCAGGGTGCCTAGCAGATAAGACATTCTGCTCACATATTCTCCTGTCTTGCCTGGTTAGGCTGTAAGCTACTTTGGGATTGCCTCTTTCTTGGTGCAAGCAAGCAAACAAACAAACCTCAACAAAAAACACTCCACTCAGGTGTCTGCTAAAGAAATCCCTTCTAGGTCATAGCCTCTTGGCTGCCTTCACAGGGATTAGATCTCCCATCGCACCTCACCTATGTTTTGTGCAACGACAGAAACAGGATCCCCATGGCTGTGACCATGGCCACGGACGGAGGACTCTGGGCGCTGGCGGCCTTGGACATCCCGAGGCCTGCAAAGTCCCTGACGCAGCCGCACAGCCTGGCCCAGAGAAAGGAATGCAGAGGAATGCAGAGGAGTGCAGAGGAGTGCAGAGGAGTGCAGAGCAATGCCTTCGTGCGGTTCCGCTAACCCCTCAGCACGGGCTCCCACATGGCAGCGCACGGCTTCTCCTTCTGTTAAGGCTTCCAGATGTGAGATACAGCAGCGTTCTGTGCTGATCTCTTCCTTTACGCAACACCTGCATAGAGGCTCTGAAGACGATCACGATGCATGACATGCACTGCACTGTTATTAATATCAGTGCTACTTTACCCTTCCTTTCAACCTGGGAATGACAACTGCCCTCTGATATCCCTAATATTGAAGCCATACTGCAAAACAGATGAAAACCGGCCTGATGAGGCTCATGTCCAAAATTTCAGAGGCGACACGAACTAGGAGAGAAGACGCCTGGAGGACCTGATGAGCCCTGACACGGAGGCAGTGCCTGAGGACGCGTTGCAGCAGCTGGGGGACGGAGAGGCCCGTTCTGGCGAGCGGCGTCTCCAGGCCCGCTACGCCCGGCTGCGGCGCCCCGCGTCGCCCCCCGGACGGGCCGGTCCCCCCGGGTTCCTCCTGCGGGCGGAAAAGCGGCTCCCCGTGAGGTGAAGTCCCCCTTTTTCCACGTGGAAAAGGGGAAAACATCGAGTTTTGGGGGCTCCCAGGTGAAAAGGGGCCTCTAGGGCCCCGTGCATCGTTTTGGGGTGGTTTTGGGTGTTTGTGAGGCAGAGGTGGCTTTAAAAAGGGGGAAATTAATCCCACCTGTTGTCAGGATGACTGCATTTTATTTTTATTTTCCATTCCCCCAAATCCCCATTTACTGAGCTTGCTGTCTCTTTTCATTGCAAAGAAAACTCTAATTTTGGGCTGAAAAACTATCACTTTGGGCACCTTAAAAGTAGAATGGAAAAAGTACCTGAAGAGATGAACAGAAATGTGTGTTTTTTTTTCCCCATTAAAATGTGTTTAAATGCTGGTTTTCAACGAGTGCAACGAAGCAGCATCTGACAGGAGCGTTTGGAAAGAAATTCACTGTAAAAATCCCGATTTAAGCAAAATAAACCTGTTTTCGTGCCCTCGTTTGAGAGTGTTTTGTATTTATTTGGGCACCGGGTCTGTTTTGGGGCTAGAAAAGGACTTTTTGGGGGTGGGGGAATTGGGAATGAAGGGGCTGTGGGTCTCTACCTTCCTCAGGGCTCCTTTATCCTGTCCTTCTCCGGCTGCTTTCGGATAATTCCATGGATCCGCGTGGTTAACAACGGGTCATCTCCTGTTTGGATGCTCTTCCCAATCCAGCGCTGGGGAAAATGTTGGAAAAAAGAAGCTGTTTGGTAAAATGAGTGCTGAAAATTCCATTTTGTGCATAGGGCTAAAAAAAATCACTTTTTAGCTTTCCCAAGTGTGTTTTTTGGGGAATTTGGAGTGTTTTTTGGAGAGGAGAGGATCGAGATTCCCCTTTCCAAGGGCTGTGTTGCTGGCATCTGAGCCGCTCCGGTGGCCCCTCCGCATCCCGGGATTCGCTCTTGTCCCCGCAGCGTCCGCCCGTCGTCCATGGAGATGAAGCCCACGCGGATCCCGGCTCCGGAGCCTTCCCGGCCGCCCTGTCACCAGGAGGAGCGAGCCGCCTTCTTCAACCTGCTGGGTGAGAGCTGCTGCCCTGGCTTTTCCCTGCTAAAAGGCCAAAAAAAGGGAATTTTTCCCTGGAAAGGAGGTGGTGACGCATCCCAACCTCCGGAATGTTGTCACTCTTGCAGAGGATGACGTGATCCACGACTTCCTCTCCATGGATGCCTGCTACCGCATCTCGGATAAGGTTGGTTCCCAGCGCTGTCCATTCCAGTGTTATCCCTGTTTTGGGGGGAGAAAAGGGTGGAAAATCTCCAGGATCCTGGTGCTACCTCCATTTTGGGGGGCAGAAAAGTGGGGAAAAAAATCCCATTATTGCTACTACCCCCATTTTTGGGGAAGAAAAAGCAGGGAAAATCCCACGATCCTAGACCTACTCCCATTCTGGAGGGGAAAAATGGGGGGAAAATCCACGATCGTGGCACTATCCCTATTTTGAGGGGACAAATGATAGTAGGAAAAAATGGTAAAATGGTCACACTGCCCTGCCCAAAAACCCTGGGTTTAGAAGGGGAAGTGAGTCCCAATATCCCTTGGTTTTCCACGGGCCTGTGCCGACTGTCCCTTTTTCCCCTCTTGATCCCTGTTTTTTCCAAATTTGACCCCGTTTTTTCCCTGTCTCCCCCCTCCTTTTGATCTGTTTTCCCTGTGTGTTTTCCCTATTTTCCCTGCGCTTGACCCCGTGTTTTTTCTGTTTTCCTCCTCCTTTTGATCCCTGTTTTCCCTGCACTTGACCCCGTGTTTTTTCTGTTTTCCCCCTCCTTTTCCCCGTTTTCCCTGCATTTGACCCTGTGTTTTCCCTGTTTTCCCCTTCCTTTTGATTCCTGTTTTCCCTGCATTTGACCCCATTTTTCCCCTCCTTTTGATCCCTGTTTTCCCTGCATTTGACCCCATGTTTTCCCTATTTTCCCCACATTTGACCTCAGTTTTCCCTGTTTTCCCAGTACCTGCTGGCCATGGCGCTCACCTACTTCCAGCGCGCGGGGCTGCCCACGGCCGAGTACACCCGGATGAACCTCTTTGCGGCGCTGTGAGTGCCGGGATGGCGCGCGGATCGCGCGGATCCTTCCTGTCGGATCACACGGATCCTTCCCACTGGATCCTTCCCGGTGGCCGCGTCACCGTTCCCGCTGCCGCCGCAGGTACCTGGCGAACGACATGGAGGAGGACGAGGAGGAGCCCAAGTACGAGATCTTCCCCTGGGCGCTGGGCGCCCGCTGGCGCCAGCTCTTCCCGCGCTTCCTGCGGCTCCGCGACTCCTTCTGGGCCCGGATGAACTTCCGAGCCGCCGTCAGCCGCCACTGCTGCGATGAGGTAACGGAGCCGCCTTCCCGGTGCCGGGAATTGCCTCCCTGGAATGCGGTGGAAGTGGGGATTTGGATCCCTTGGGATGGGGCCCGTGGCTGTTTTCCTCCTGGAGAATGAGTTTGCTCTTGGAATGTTGCAGCTTTTCTGGCTCCAAGGGGAGGTTCCTTCCTTGGGCCCTGAATCTGTAGGGAAGAGAAAGGTGGAAGTGTGGGCTGGATCCCCTCGGAATGTCAGGAGCCGTTCTTGGAGCGGTGCTGCTTTCTGGCTCCAATGGGAATTGTTTCCTGCCTCGGGTCCCAAATCCATGGGGGAAGAGAAAGGTGGGAAGCAGGCGCTGGATCCCACTGGATCCCATTGCTGCTTTACTGCTCCCAAGGGAATTTCCTGCCTTCTCCCCAAATCCATAGTGGGGAGAGAGTAGGAAGCGAGGGCTGGATCCCGTCGGGAAGCCATCACTCCCGCTCCGATTCCTCACGCATCCCCGTTTCCCACTGCAGCTTTTAACATAATTTGCCCCCCACCGCCAAAACCCCTTAAATCACCCCAAAATAATTCGGGATTTTGTTCCCGCCGGCAGCTCATGGCGAAGGAGCCGTCGCACTGGGCCTGGCTGCGGGAGCGGCCCCGGCACCACAGCGGCGCCACCCGGAATTACCTGCGGGATGAGCGGGAGCTGCTGCCCCGCGGCCCCGGCGTCACCCCCCTGAGCTGCGCCCTGTGTCACCTCCCCCCGGGCAGTGACACCGGTGACGATGAGGACGGCGTCGCGCCGGCCACCGCCCCGCCGCTCCTCATCCTCCCGCGTGAGTCCGGCATTCCCGCTTCCCGGCTCGACTAACGCTGCCGGAGCCACGTGTTTCCCACTGCCCGTTCAGAGTTCAGTCCTGTGGGTTTTTGGGGATTAAATCCCGCTTTTCTCATCCACAGCCCCGCAGGAATCGGACACCGGGCGCCAGGGCCCCGTCCTGGCCTGGCCCTCTGTGGGATGACGCCGCCGGAGCAGCCGCTCCCTTCCCGCCCGGAGCCACGCCGGGAATGGGGACGGGGTTCGGTTTTCCTCTCTCCAAGCACTTTATGGACTCGCTCTGCCCGCCTGAGCGGGGTGGGTGGGATGGAATATGGAAACGGGATGAATCCCCAAGAATTCAGGTGTGCGGAAAAGGGGGGAAAAAAAAAATACATTGGAGTTGTGTGGGAATCGCTGGACGATGCTAATAAATGTATCTGAGAAAAGCTAATTCCATGGATTTTCCCCACTCTTGTGAGCGGATCCAAAGAGGGATCCAGAGCATTGCTTCTGGATGTAGTGGGAGGTGCTGTGGCTTTTCCCTATTAGGGAGTCGCAGCTCCCCGGAAAAGCTCAGTAGGGAAAAGGGAATTCTCCGTTTTCCCTATAATTGCTCCCTTTTTGCTCCACAGCCGCTCTCCTGCATCCCTCCGGGCTGGGGCTCGCTCCGTAACCTGCATCCGCTTCCATCCCCCTTTCCTTGCGGAGCGGCCAGCAGCTGGGCCCAGATCTGGCACCCGGGTAGGGACCGTTGCCCACGTTTGTCCCAGTGGGAAGCAACCCGGGAATCTCCCCCTGCATCCTGGGCGAATCCGCCCTGCGGTGGCAGGGAGGGAGGGGAAAAACCCGGGAAGGTTGTTGCAATGCGGAGAAAAATCCGCAGCGGCCGGAGGAGGGAGGCAGCTGCTCCGAAGGCTCCCGCTGCTTCCAAAGGCCCCCGAAATCCTCCTCGGGGCGTTGTTTTCTCCGGACTTTTCCCCTCCCGAGGGAGGAGCCGCGCGGGGAGGAGGCGGCAGCAGCTCCGGAGCGCCGTTCCGGCCCGCTCTCGCCTTCCTGCTCCGGAGATTTTCCCCCGACTGTGGTGTTTTTGGACCCTCACAGAGGTATGTCCCTCTGTTCCCCCTCTCTCTCCCGCTATTCCAGAGCCGGGTGGAGGAGCCGCATTCGGATAAGGGCAGCGGAGCCGGGGGCGACTCCGGAGAGCGGCGCTTCCCCTCCCGCCAACTCGGTGCCGGGTTCGTCCAGGAAGTTCTTGGGCAACTGCCCCTAGAAACCCCCTTTCCCTGCAATTTTCTCCCTTGCCATTCCCGTGCCCAAGGAGTCAGCAGGATCCCCATTCCCAACCTTGCTATGGATTTGGGGAAGTAAAGTCCCCCCAAAAGGGTATTTTCCCATTCTAAATCCTGCTTCCCCCCCCCCCCCACCTCATGTTGATATATGCTGATTTATTATAATATTAATCACAGCTATTTTTCCAGATGCTGTTAATGCACTAGGCCCTGTCCTTCCGCACCTGTCCGTGTCCCGGAAAAATCCAGCTTTTCTCCTCAACCGGCTCTGGAGAGCTGGAATTCAGGAGATTCCCCAGGATTTTCCCTCTCCGCCCCCAAGGCACAGCCCCTCACACGCCCCTTTCCCACTCGGAGCTGCCTCTGATTGGGACAACTTCCCAAGAGGTTTTTTTCTCCCAGGGATTCCCAAAATTCTGGGAAGTGGGAGTTGCTAATAGGAAACTCTGTACCCATGGGATTGCTCGTGTCCCCCTGCCACCCCCACCCTGCTTTTTTGGCAGCTCGCACCAAGGGAGTGATTTTTGGGGCCATTTCTGGCCCTTTTGGGTCCTTTCAGTGCTCTCTGGCAGCTAATTAATTAAACACCTAATTAAGCCTCCCCAGGGCCCAGGCGGGGTGGGAGGGTGAGTCACCCCGCGCTCCGACTGGCTCAACCTGTTCCCAGTGCCCCAGGCCCGTTCTGGGGTCATTTTTGGTGTAATTTTCCCCTTTTTTGGGTCACTTTCCCCCCCTTTTGCGCTTCCCAGGGCCGGTCGCGGCTGCCTCTGGGGGTTAACGGAGCCTCTTTCCAGGCGGCCCCCGCTCGGGTTGCAGCCGAGCAGCTGCTCGGCATTCCGGCACGTCGGAGCGGCCCCGCTCCGGGCCGGCCTGGGGTTTACGTAACCGGAACGCGGAGCTTTTGGGGGGTTTTGCCCCAATTCCATAGCGAGCTGGCTCCCTTTCCCTCGCTGCTAATGCTAATGGACCCAGATTCTCCCTGTGTGCTCCAAAATCTGCGGATTTAACTCCTTTCCCTGCCTTTTCCAGGCAGGAGAGTGGATAGAGACAGTGGGCGGGCTCGCTGCACGCTAATCCCTTGCGTTAATGGGACTTTCACCCAAATTTGGTGCCTGCAGCACTCAGAAACGTCACCACGGAGACCCGAAAGGCCCCTAAATCCTCCCCAACCCCTTCCCAAATCCTTGGATCTAACCCCTTTCCTGTTTTCCCAGGGGATAGAGACAGCGGGCGAGCTCGCCACGCGCTAATCCCTTGCGCGAACGGGACTTTCACCCAAACCGAGCGCGTGCAGCGCTCGGATACGGCCCGGCGGGGCCCCGAGCCCTCCGCGAGCCTCCCCGTCCGCTCCCGTGTCCGCAGGGATGGAGGAGCCGGTGGTGCCCGTGTTCTGCACGGGCGTCTCGGCGCAGGTGCAGCGGCAGCGCGCGCGGGACCTGGGCTTGGGGCGCCACGAGAACGCCGTGCGCTACCTGGGCCAGGACTTCGAGCGGCTCCGCGCCGAGAGCCTCCGCTCCGGGCGCCTCTTCCGCGACGACGCCTTCCCGCCCCACGCCGCCTCCCTCGGCTTCCGCGAGCTCGGGCCGCGCTCCTCCAAGACGGCCGGAGTCACCTGGATGCGGCCCTCGGTAAGACGGGAAAACGCCGTGGAACAAAGAAAGTCCCCCCAAAACCACACATTATCCCAGTTCATTCCTCGATTACTGCACGTTTGGGTGTCTCCTGGTTTTCCCGGGTAATAACTC
Source organism: Crypturellus tataupa (assembly GCA_034781795.1). NCBI lineage: Eukaryota > Metazoa > Chordata > Aves > Tinamiformes > Tinamidae > Crypturellus > Crypturellus tataupa. The sequence goes on from JAWLRI010000562.1 coordinate 29,753, forward strand.
GGAGAAGCCGTTTCTCCAAGGGCTTGGTGATTCCAGGGAGATTAGGGCAAGTTTGGGACTGCTGGTTATGGATATTTGAGGTAGGAACGAGCAGTTTTGGTGATTCCACAGATATTAGGATGAGTTTCTCCTTTCTCATTGAGGATATTAATAATTTTGAGGTTGCTCCTGGGGTTTTGGTGATTCCGGTGAGCTCGGGGCTCTGGTTTCCGCTGATAATGCGGAGGCGGCGCTGAGTGTTCCGCGGGATTAGGGTGAGTCTGGCCCTCCTGGCTATGGATAACGACGACGGCGGAGGGAGTGGGTCGGAGTCGCAGCCTCGGCCGATGATCGGAGCGATAAGGGAGCGGGCGGTGGTTATCCGGGCTCCCAACCCGCTGTCTTCTGGCCTCATAAAACCCCTCCCGGGCCGATGGCCACGGGAATGACGTGGGATCGGCTCGGGATTCCCGAAGGCAGGGTGCTTTGGGTCATTTTTCCCATTATCCATGTGTTTCTGCCCCCCAGGAGCTGTGTCCCAACCCCCAGTTCATTGTGGATGGAGCCACGCGCACCGACATCTGCCAGGGAGCGCTGGGTAGGCACCTCCATGGGATTATCCCTCGGGAAGCAGGATCAGGGAGGTGACGCCGTCGGTTCTCCGCAGGTGACTGCTGGCTCCTGGCTGCCATCGCGTCGCTGACACTCAATGACACCATCCTGCACCGCGTGGTCCCGCACGGACAGAGCTTCCAGCAGGGATACGCTGGCATCTTCCACTTCCAGGTGAGCTGGAAACCTGCTCCTTCCTTCCCAAAAGTGAGGAAAAATCAGAGGGGGGGGCAGGTTGGGACACCATGGCCGTGATCCCTATGTTGTGGCTGTCCTGGCGCTGCTGGGGAGTCTGGCGCTTCCCTGCTCCCGCAGCACTCCTGCATTCCCGTGGCACATCCCTGCTCCTGCGGTGTACATTCCCGGAGCATCCCATAGTACTCCTGCATTCCCGCGGTACATCCCTGCTCCCGTCGTGCACATTCCCACAGTGCTCCTAGCTCCCGTGGCACGTGTTCCCGTGGCACATCCCTGCTCCCATGGTGAATATTCCCGCAGCATTCCCACGGTGCTCCTGCGTTCCCGTGGCACATCCCTGCTCTCGTGGTGCATATTCCCGCAGCATTCCCGCGGTGCTCCTGCATTCCTGTGGCACATCCCTGCTCCCATGGTGCGTGTTCCTGCAGTGCTCCCAGCTCCCACAGCGAGTGTTCCCGTGGCACATCCCTGCTCTCGCGGTGCACATTTCCACAGCATTCCCATGGTGCTCCTGTGTTCCTGCGGCACATCCCTGCTCCCGTGGTGCGTGTTCCTGCAGTGCTCCCAGCTCCCACAGCGCATGTTCCCGTGGCACATCCCTGCTCCCGCGATGCACATTCCCGCAGCATTCCCACGGCGCTCCTGTGTCCCCGCGGCACATCCCTGCTCCCACGGTGCACCTTCCCGCGGTGCTCCCGGTTCCAAACATCCCGCTGCCCGCAGATCTGGCAGTTCGGAGAGTGGCTGGATGTGGTGGTGGACGACTACCTGCCCACCAAGGACGGGAAGCTGCTCTTCGTGCACTCGGCCGAGGGCTCCGAGTTCTGGAGCGCGTTGCTGGAAAAGGCTTACGCCAAGTAGGCACCGCACGCGGCCGGGGCGGGAAGAGCTGGAAGCGGCGTCGGTGGCGGCATTCCCGCTTCCCGCAGGGTGAACGGCTGCTACGAGGCGCTCGCGGGCGGCAGCACCTCCGAGGGCTTCGAGGACTTCACGGGCGGCGTCACCGAGTGGTTCGACCTGCGGCGCCCGCCCGCCGACCTCTTCCACGTGATCCTCAAGGCGCTGGAGCGCGGCTCCCTGCTCGGCTGCTCCATCGACGTCGGTGCCTCTTCCCGGGAGCGGGATCCGGCTCCGGGCGGGAATCCCGCGCGGCCGCCGCTCATCCCATCCCATCCCTTCCCTCCCCGCAGATCTGCTCCGGGCCCGGCAGGAGGTGGCGGCGGCGGCGGCGGCGCGCACGCCGGGAGCCATGGAAGCGCACATCCCGGCGGCCAGCAACTCGTCGAGCCAGCGCAGGAAGCAGGGGCTGCCCCAGCACCGCGACAGCCACTTCCCCGAGAGGTACCGGGGACGCCCTCGCGCTTCCCGGGACGCTTGCGCGTGCGGGAGGCGCCTTCCCAGCGGGAATGCCGTGTGCCGGGTTGCAGGAGCGGGCGCTGGGTTCTAGCCAACCTGTCTGCACGGAGCAAACGGAGCTGTTGGATTTAGCGCTCCATCACTTTCCTGGAGGGAACAAATGCCCCATTGCAGAGCAAGGAGGAGTTTGGGTTTTTTGGGAAAAGGGGAGGTGAGGCTTGCCCTTCCTGCTGGTGGGAGCGCTGGAAAACTCCCCTCTTTCCCTCCCAGGAAATTCTGGCTCATTTGACTTGCTCCGTGCCCTAAGCCGGTCCCTCTGCACTGAGGCGCTTTGCAGGGAAAAGAAATTAAAGCCGCGTGCATTCCTGGCGAGGATAGCAGGGGATGGAAGCAGCGGAAAAGGGTCTGCCTGTTGGAGGATGTAAAGCCCGTGCGTATCCTGGGACAAGGCTCCAGCATTTAGACTTTTCTGGCTTGTGCCTCGGGTTGCACGGCAGGCTGGAATGCTAATTCTGCAGCACATATGTGTGCCTGTCGGCGCTGGAGACATTTTTCTCACTTTCCAGCCTTGCAGATCCATCTGTTTTTCCCTCTTCCTGCCCGAGAGGTGTGCAGCGGGTAGGAGCTGGGAAACCTTTTCCCTGCAGGGTGGACTTTGGCTAACCCGGCTCGTAAAAGCCCGCGCGGCGCAGGCAGACCTGCGAGGAATGCGGGGAGGGCGGCGTTCCAGCGCGGCCGCGCGCCGGGAACGTCGCTCCGGCGCTGGGTGGCCTGGAGGAGCGCCAGGGCGGCCGGAGGGGAGCGCGCGCGGGAGGAAGGAAGGGCGGAGGTTGCTCGTGGGGAGGCGCAGGCTGGGAATGAATGAGACTGGCATCGAGCGCAGGGACGAGCAGACCCTTGAGCAGAGCCGTGCCCGGGTGGCAGGACCCAGGCTGGAGCTGTCACACGCAGACCATTCCTTGCTGTTTTCCAAGGGTTCCCGCATGCTCCAAGGAGGTGTTGCAGAGCGGGAATGCGCTCTCTGGGTTGATTTTTCCCTTCTATTCCCTCTGCCGCTGCTGGCCTTGGCTTTTGTGTTTGCCTTTGTCAACAAGGTAAATCAGAGCTGCTTTTGTGCACGTTTATTATGAAAGTGAGGGAAATTTTAAGGGTTTAGGTAGGCAGAGGAGGAGGGAATGAGAGACCTGGCTCTCCTAAGCAGGCGAACTGCAGGTAGATTTATGACATCTCCTTTCCTTGGAGCAGAGGGAATAACACACATTGCAGGGGGATGTCAGCTCTTTGGCTCCCTGCTGGAATTCCTGTTGGAATTCCACTCCAGCTTCCTTGGGGGTCAGATTGGCAGCCGGTTGTGCCGCCGTTATTCTAGCAAGGCAAGTGGGAAACCCACCTGGATGAGCCACGTTTACCTACCCGGGCGGGTGCTGCTTCCTAACAGAGACAGGGCTCTGCGGACACAATATTCCTGTTTCTTGGAGCGGAGCGGGTGGGACATGATTAGCACTTGGGAAGAGAAGGATGTCCCTGCTGTTGCCACTTGGTTGGCATCTGTCTTTGCTGGCGAAGGATGGACAGAGACGCAGGGTGCTCTGGATCCCGATGCCTGGGAAGGCCGGGAAGACCAATGTTCCCTCTGTTTAGGGGAAAACGTTTATGCTCTGAAAACAGAAGGGATTGGACACACTGAATCCCACACTCCCTTTGCTCTGAACGCTGCATCCACCTTCCTCTGTTCCTCCCATTGCTCCACACATCCCAGCTGGAATGTCTTGCAGAGCAACCGTCAGGGAGCTCGATGTGATCCGACCGATTCGGATTTACCTCCAGCTTGGATTCTGCGGGAGAGCTTTCCTCTGTCCCCATGGGCCCAGCACAGAACCGCCTGTCTCTCCGTGCCTGGAAACCCCAAATACCATTTTTAAAAAGTCCTTTTCTTTTGCCTCCCTTCCTGGCGCCTACGGCTGGCGGAGCAGCGAGGAGCCGTGTGCTGCTCGCCCATTACCTCGGGTTTGGAGTGTCTCTTCCTATCAAACGCAGAGCAGAAGACAGCACAGCTCTCATGCATTCCCTTCTTCCCCCCTTCTTCCATCCGTTCTAAATTTATTTCCATGCCCTGCCGGTTTCAATCTTCATTTCCCGGCCCCTCTTGCCCATCCTGTGCTCGGCACGTGCCGCTGCGGCCTTGGGAGGACACGATGGGGTTAAAGCGAGAGCCTTGATTTTAACCGTATAATGTGTAACCCCATAATGACTTTAAATATTGATTATTTGAAGGCCATTAGCGCTTATTGTTAAAGAAAAGTCAATACTTTTTAAGCCTGGTGAACCATTTGTCTCCTGTTAAAGGACATATCAAATTTAGCAGCATGCAGTGCAAATCCCCTAATACCCGGCTCACAAGCCTCCAGCTGGTATATTAAAAAAAATAGGGTTATGGGGGGAAAAGGAAGATGCAGGAACGTTCACAGAAGGGCTCTCTGCGAGGCAGGGCCAGGGCTTATCCGTGGTAATTGCCCGGGGATGGATCTTTGTTCCCGGAGTTTGGGGCTGTAATTCAGCCCTTGCTGTGGGAGGAGGAGGAGGAAGGCGCATCCAAGGCAGGATGAAGGCCCTGTGGATGCCAGGGATTTGTGTCAGGGTGCGCGGGGATCGTGTTGGGATCGTGTTGGCTCTAGAGGCTTTCGTAGGTGCCCTCGTGGTCTCCGTGGCTTTTCGCTCCAGGGTTGCCAGTTCATTCCCAAGCTTGTCTGGAAGTGTTTGACCAAAGTGATAACCTCATATTTTTTAATTCCCAGTCCTGCTTCCCACCATCCCCATTGCATCCTGAGCACGGGTTTTCTCTCCTTGATGGAAATCAGGAGCCTTTCTTTGTTTTTAGCATTTCCTTCCAAGCTCTCTATGCGCATCCCGGACCCGGGGGCTTCAATGCTCCGTTCCCTGATGCACAACCCCCCTTTCTGCCTTTATAAAAGATTAGGGGGGGCGAACGACCACCCCTCGCGTGGCCGCGCGCTGCTTAAAAGCAGCGCGATTTCCTAAATTGCTCCTTCCAAAGCGACCAGCACGTCTGCCGGGCTCGTCTCCCCGTGATTACAGCTAATTACGATCGAGCGGCCACCTCCTCGCCCCCGTCACGCCGCTTTAATTGTCCGTTATTCATCCGCAGGCTGTCCGGGCTGGCAGAGCGCTTGGCAGCCCCGCGCCCGAGGCCCCGGCTAATTGCGAGGCCTCGGGGATTAGGGCAGGTGATTACACACTTCACGGTGTAATTACATAAGCATCGCTTGGCTGCTGCCCCGGCTCGGAGGCGAAGGTCACGCGCGGCGTTACCTGAGATTAATTGGAGCTGCCACCGGAGCGCGAGGTGCTGGCGGAGCGGTTATACGATTAGCATTAACATTTCAGCAGCGCCGGATCGATGCGCGGCTTCTCCTCCAGACGCGGCGAGCCGGGCAATTAGTTTAGAGGAGAGCTAGGGGAGGAAGGAGGCGACGAGGAGGCGCTCGGAGCAAGGGGAGAAGGAGGGAGATGGGCGGGAGCGGGGGGGAATGCGGCAGTTCCAGCCCGTTGGGGTTTACGGGTCGGGGTGTTGCGGCGTTTTGGAGGGGCTTTTGCGCAGAATGAGGATATAATCGCTCCGGGGAAAAAACAGGAGCCGTTTCCTTGATTGTGGGGGAAATATACGGCATTGAGCTGTTGGATGGGGCTGTTGTGCCACCCTCATCCCAGCGCGGTTCTTGGAGCCGCGGTGGCAATCCAAGCCCAGCCACGTGGGGTGGGATCATGGATCGTGGGATTCTCCCGGCATCCCAGCCCCACATGCCCGGAGCAGCATCCCCCAGGAGTCCCCTTCTTGCTCCTCCCTCCTCCTTGCCCTCCAGACTCTCCCGAAGCAGGTTTTTATAGGGAGCCGTTGTAAAATGGAAATGAACGGCACAGCACTTGGCTTTGCCTCTGGATGCCCCGGTGAAGGTAATAATGCTGTAAGTGGCTATCAAAAGGAATTAAGAGACGTGCAGCCGGAAAGCAGAGATTTGCTCGCAGGCTCCCCGGGCAGATTTGACTAATGGAAGAGACCTTGGCTCCTCTTCCCTTCCTGCATATTCTTTGTTTTCCTTTTTTTCCCCGTCTTTCTGCAATCCAGTTCTACCTGCTTTGCTTCCGGGCACTGTCCTCCTGCCCACCCCAAATGCGCTTAAATGTCACCTCGCATCCGCTGGGTCTGTCCTGGGTGGCCTCTTCGGTGCCAGCTCTGGTCCATGGTGCTTCCTGCCCTGTCTTGTCCCCTTCCCTTCCCAAGGGAATGGGAACGGGTCCCCTTCCCCCTGTCCCAAGCCAGTGACGCCTCCAAACCTGCACAGAGCTTCTCTCCGGCTCCCAAATGTAACGTGCTGTTGCTGTTGGAAGGTAGCTGAGATAAAATCACTCTTTTGGGGGAAAAGGCAAACCCAAGGATCATCATCTGTGAGCAGCCAAAGCCCCTTTGATCAGGCGAAAGGCCACGGAAACAACTATATCAAGAGGGTGGGAAGTAGGTCCCATCCCGTGGGTCCCATCCCGTTTGGAGTCCTGGCTGCTTTCCCTTGTCTTTTTCCTCTCACCGTGAACCTCTTTCCTGATTCCTGCAGGGAGATATCGCACCCGCCGCCCCTGCTGTCACCTCAGAACGCGCCCCACATTGCCCTGGGACCCCACCTGCGACCTCCCTTCCTTGGGGTGCCTTCAGCCCTGTGCCAGACACCAGGTGAGAGTGCAGCCCACCAAGGGCACTGCATGGCGAGCAGGTCTCCTCATCCCTTCTCTTGTGCTTTCTTGCACGATGGCACAAATAACCCCGTGTCCTTGCTCCCTCCGTCCCTAGGTTATGGGTTCCTACAGCCAGCACAAGCGGAGATGTTTGCACGGCAGCAGGAGATGCTACGAAAGCAAAACCTGGCGAGGTAAAGAACGCAGGGGTCTCTCCTGATGGGGTTTGGGTTGGGATTTTTCCTTCCATTTTCTGGGAGCAGACAGGGTGCTGTGTTGGGTGGAGCGTACACGAGTACAGAGCAATGTCCAAGAGTAGCGGAAATGCCAGGATGTGGCATTTGTTGGTCAAGCTGTGTCCCATCATGGGTGGTGGTCAAACTGTGTCCTGTCATGGGTGTTGGTCGAGCTGTGTCTTGTCATGGGTGTTGGTTGAGCTGTGTCCCCTTATGGATGTTTATCATGAGTGTTGGTCAAGCTGTTTCTTGTCATGAATGTTGGTCATGGGTGTTGGTCAAGCTGCGTCCCCTCATGGGTGTTGGTCAAGCTGCGTCCCCTCATGGGTGTTGGTCATGAGTGTTGGTCGAGCTGTGTCTCGTCATAGATGTTGGTCATGGGTGTTGGTCAAGCTCCGCCCCATCATGGATGTTGGTCATGGGTGTTGATTGAGCTGTGTCTTGTCCTGGGTGTTGGTCAAGTTGCGTCCCATCATGAATGTTGGTCATGGGTGTTGATTAATCTGTGTCCCATCATGGGTCTTGGTCAACCATATTGATTGTGGGTGTTAGTCAAGCCGTGTCCCATCACGGGCTGGTTGGGAATCGCTCCCCGATCCTCCCCATGACGCTCCCTCCGCCCTCCAGGTTGGAGATGTCGGCCGAGATCATCCGCCAGAAGGAGCTGGAGAACCTGCACCGGCAGCGCCTGCTGGCCAGCGACCCGCTGAGCCTGCACTCGGGGCTGCCGCCCGACCACCCGGCGCTGCGCAGCGTGCACGACACGGCCGAGGGCCACGCGCTGCGCGAGGAGCTGTCGCGGCGCAACGCCATGCT
>JAWLRI010000563.1:0-49897 GCA_034781795.1 Crypturellus tataupa
GCTACTCCCCCCAGCTTCGTATCATCTGCAAACTTGCTGAGGGAGCACTCTGTGCCTTCATCCAGGTCGTTGATGAACAAGTTGAACAGGACTGGACCAAGGACTGAACAGAGCACAAAGAGTAGACTTTCCTTTTCTATATTTAATCAAATTTAACAGCAATCATTGCAACAGTTGCTCCTCACGCAGATAGAATCTGTAGGGATCCCTGTCATTGCACAGTGCTTGGGATCTTACTGGCAGCAGAGCCGGTGTGGGTATGCGGAGAACCCAGGCAGACTTCTGATGAGCCTTCTCAGGCACCAGAACTGTTACCATAGGGAGCGTTTTACAGATATGTGCAGGTATACCAGGTTGTGGGGTTCGGTTTTAGTTGCCTACGTAAAAAAAATGCTTCACCCATCTTTCACCATATGTAGAATTGATTTGAAAAAAGATGAAAAGGGACATGGAATCGTGTCATGTCATAAGGGAATGTGTGCCAAGGTGGCTACTGAGAAGAAGGAGAAGGAGATGGGATAAGGCCCCTTATAATTTTGGACCTGTTTCATTTTAGACAAAACAAAGTCATATAAGCCAGGAAGAGTTCTCTGTATATGTCACTATGCATATGACAGACATGGCAGCATTTGCCATCAAAAATACATAACAGGAGCATCCAAATGGAGAATCACCAGACTCGGATCGAGTCTGTTATTGTACACCTGGAAGGAGCTGGGTAGTTACTTAATGAGGAGGAGCTGGCTCCCGAGGTAGAACAGCACTGGCCTGGTAGTCACATAGCACCAATGGTCCATAGGGGCTTGTGGGCACTGATGTCAGATGTTCTGCACTCCAGGAGGGTGACACAGGTGACAGTGTACAGGCCCACATCAAGAGTACTCAGCGATGACTTACTCTTCAGGAAATAGTTGCTCTCAGGCTACTACTTGTGAAATGCATGTGCCCTTGTGGAAGTACTCTCTCAAACGTCCTAGGAAGGCGGGGAGGGATCTACCCCTGGGAGCCATCCTCTCCCAATACAGAATATTGGGTATGGGGAGGAAGGGAATCTCAAAGAAAGTTATCATGATGGTGAGACTTTGGGTGGCCTAAATGTGATGGTCATTTACAAGAATGGGTATTGAAAGAAGATAATTGTTGCAATCTTTTGTTTCTCACTGTACTATTAGAAAAAATAGGTACATTATTTTTTTTTAGGCTTGAAGTTCTAGTTAGTCTAGATCCTTCTAAACTCTTATTTCCTTTCCTGCAGAATAAGAGTAGGGAAGTAGAGAATAAGCTGAAATAGCTGACCTGTGAATATAAATTACAGGAATATGTGTTATCTCCAGCAGAGATGTACTGAGTAACCTTGAAGAAGGTATCTCAGCTCCAAACTGAGAGGCAGTTTTTGTTCCTGATGTGTACATCCCTTACACATCTCACCGAAAGACATGACTGACATTTTTGTTGCACATTTGGCTGATGTATCCCTGGAATACTTTGTCCAGTCATCTGAGATTTGATAGCAGTCTGACAGCAGTCTGTTGCAGGGGGAATACTGGAATTTTGTTAGGCCTTCCCAAGACTCGTGCTTTCAGTATAAAGCTCAAAATAGCTGTAATCCATTATCTATGCTAATTCTGTAGTCTGTTAAATATAAATTATAAGCAAATTTGCTCATTCATGACATAATTTGCATAACTCTTACATATGGAGCACCGCAGTATTTTGTAGCTTTATTATATGCTGTGCAGAGCCAGACTTGAATTTTTCCAATAGAAATATTTCTAACAGAGGCTATTTTGGTCATCTTAATTTAATCAAATTTATTATGACTTCCCAGTCTCATGTGTACATTTTAGTTGAAAACATAGATCTATAGTACCCTCCCAAAGGGATAAAAAATGTTGCAGATCATTACATACTCTTAAGAGGTGCAACTTTGCCTGAAAGAGAAAAACGGGGAATTTCTGAGCATTTGTAAAAGAGGAGTTGTAGGTCTCTTAATTAAATCAGTGCGCAGGGAGGGTGTGCTGCCGAAGCTGCCTGGAAGGGCTTCCACAGGTTAGAGCCTGAGCTGGCTGAATTTACGTGCAGGGCAAAGAAGGAAATGAAGCGGCAGAGAACTCTGCAGAGCCGATTGGCAGCGAGCCATCTGTTAAGCAACCACAGCTACGTCAAAGATATCTAAAAATACCTCAGTTGGTTTGGGTGCATAATGCCCTAACTCCAGTGAAAAGGCACTTTGAAAACAACCAAAACTATGTTTAAAAAGATTTGGGGTTTATTCATGTGACAATGAATAGGTAAGAAATATTGCTCTCATAGACACTGTGATTAAATACTGGATAGTTTTGTGCAATAATTACTTAATTTTATTAGTAGAGCAGAATTTTTGTTCTTCTGAAGTAGAAACTATTCGACTGCTTGCAGTCCTGTTGCTTTCCAGCCTCTTACACAGCCATGCAGTGCCATCATATCCTGTCTCCTTTTCACTTCTCCTGATTTTTTTCCCTCATTTATTGTTCCTTCAAGCCACCTTTTTTCACTCCGTTCACTTGTCGTCATTGCACTCTCATCCAATTGCCCAGGTTTCCCTTCAGAGAGTCCTCAGTTCCGTATACTGCTTAGGCTTCCTTGGTACTTCTCACATTCCCCTCTCCCATCGCAACTGCAAGCCTCTAACCTCCAGATTGCCCCTCTTGCATTTCCTTGTCTTTCCTAACTTACGCATTTATGCCCAAATGGAGATATTCTATTTCTGTGGAACATATGTCTTCCACCTGTACCTTGGCTCCATCTGTCTGTCTTGTACCGGAGTAGGGAGCAAGTACGACAACTTGTTTAGTGTTAATATTTCATCCAAATTTACTCAAGTATTTTCACACCTCATAAGCCTCAGGTTTGAGAAGTCAGTGTGTAGATGTAGTCCTGATGAAGGCATCAGTGTGAAGATGCTGAGTGAAATCTCATTTTCTTCCTTGTCGTGCCTATGGAGTAGTGTCATTATCACTGGTGTGAGAGAGCCAGGAGCAACAGTCTTGATTTGTGATTCACTTTTGTGGAAATACTGTGGCATTTTGCAACAGGCAAAAGCTGGCTGATGGTGAGAGAGCCAAGAAACCTGTGGCAGCATTTTCCTGCTTTATTTCTTAGTTTCATCTCAAATGAGGAAAATTCATAAGCTTAGTGCCAGTAGTGATGAGATTATGGAGTGTCTTAGAATTTAAAATTATTAAATAATGTGAGACCTGAAATAAAAACGTATTATTTGTAGGCCTGTTAATCTGCCACTCTGGAAACATCTGATTTTGTTAATGTTAAAATATTTTAGTCTTTAACTGTAATAAGTGTACTAATTCTCATGATTTTAGTGCAGTCGTTATATTCTCCCTCTTTCACAGTGTCCCAAAACCCCAGTATCCTCTAGTCGTGTCAAGTCAGCAAAGGAAAACTGAATTGTGATGCATTGTAAGGGCCTCGCTTCAGTAAGTCGCAGGCTTAGTGATTTATTTTTCATAACCACCATTAAAAGCATCAAAAATTGCCCATGAAACAAAGTTTTAAGTATCTTAACTCAGCCCTCTCTAGGTAACATGTAAAGATACTGAGACACTATAAATCCTTAATAAATTCCATGCAGGTAAATATTAGCACCTGGCAGTTAAGTCGTGAGGTGAACACAGGTGAGGATAGAGCTTGACATTTCTCTACTCTCTCTGGGAAGAAACATCAGAAAAGCTGGTGAAACATCTGGAAGCTGTTGGTGGAAACTAACAGTTGCTAGAGATAGATGCAAAGTATTTGCAAATCATTACAGCCCAGCTAGTTTTATTCATATATATATGAATATATATATATTCACACCTCACACACAGCTGTGTATATACATGCATATATATATTATGTAAATATATGTTATGTAATTAGGAAAGTGCTGCTAGTGACATGGTGACTGCAGTTCCTATGCACTGCGTATTTGAAATTATGCATTAGTTAAGGATGTGCCAAGAGTGGATTCTCTGGTGGCTGATTTAAGCAGCAGATGTCACTGTGAAAGGTTTTTCCGTGGCAGCAGCCGTTTTGATTAAATCTATCCAGTTAGGCTGCAAATGTGCAAGCAGACAGTTCTCCCCAGTTCATAGAAGTCTGCCTGCAGTAATAAATGTAAACACGTATATTTTGAAAGAAATGTATTTAGAAGTATATTTTGAGAATTATACAGCTGTTTGGGCTTTCTGCCCTTTCAGATTTTGCTGCTGCTAAGTCTATACATTTTTAATAATCACATTGCCTGCTAGCAGTGACTTTTTGTGAAGGTCATTTTTCTTGTGAAGTTAGCAAATGGACGTGAATTTCGTTGAAGGACTCCCTGAGCTGCAAGATCATTGTTTATGGAACTCTTTTGCATCTTGTACTACCTTTGAAGCCTCTTCAGAATTTTAACTAATGATATCTTCAAAGTGTCACTGTGCTCAAGGGCAAAGAAAAGAAATCTCAAATACGCTTTATACTTAAAACTAGTTTTGGATAGCTTTGAAGCATGGTATTAGCTGAAAATAAAAAGCATAGATATACACTCCCAGCATATGCACACACAAAATTCGGTGTATTTTTAATTCTATTTTTTCATTCTGCACCATTGCAATGCATTTTTCATCTATAGTACAAAAATCATCAGCTAAATGGACAAGTCTTTGGAATTTTTAATATGCAGTTGATAATATCTCAGCTTTTTGGCAATCTCCCTCTCTGGAGAGGTTTTAGTTTTAAATACATCCTACATTGTTTCTAGCCTGTTTCTTCTCATTTTTCTTTTGTGGTAATACAGACTGTAGGTTGTATTTATGTGCTGTTTTATTTCTGAATGGAAGATGGCTAAAACCCATGTGCTATGCTTGAATTAAGAGCAACTAATGGTCTCAGCCTTGAATTTAAGTTGTTTGATAGAAGTCAAAGCTGCTGCCTTCCACAACTAAATATATGCTGAGTTTGCTTATAGGTAGGAGATCCGAACCTTTTTTCTTGATAGTTGTGCCTGATGTTTGCTGATATATTTGTCTAAAGCATGTTAAATGTATGTTGCTATGGCCAGTGGAATAGATGCGCTGATTTTGTTTTGTTGTTTGTTTGTTTTATTTCTTCCTGTAAAGTGTTCTAAAGACTCCTATGTCCTCCCAGTGATGATATTGGCTGACTTTGTCATTCTTCTTCTCTGTGACTTTGTATTTCTATTTGTAAACTAAGTATTTACAAAAGTACACAGATCTGATTTATAAAGTAATCTTTTCCACAAGACCATGTGTCTTTCTTTAATTCCATTTTATTCTTTTACTGTATGAAACTACCAGGAAAATTTAGCTTATTCAGAGATTCCTCAAATTAAAGAAATACTTTCCTATTGTTCCTTTCGATTAGTCGTACCATCAAAGCATGGCCATTTGCTGGATATTTTACAATAGATTTCACAATTTTATGAGCTTTGCTAACATCTTGGTTATGCCAAATAACTTAGAACTTTGATTTAGTGCCTGAATCAAGATGGTCCAATGAGCAGCTACAGCTGTGACAGGAGTGAGACAGCAGTGGGGATTGTAACCTTCCTTTGAAGTGTTAAGCTGGAACTAAAGTTAGAGTTTGAGGGACTATAACACAGAATGCCTGCTTTCGTTTGAGAATATTTATGTTAGGAAGGAAGGATTTATGCATGTCTCTGGAAGATAATTTCCCAAGTGATTCTCTGTGTGCAAAAGGAACCAAAAGGACAAGAATTTTCAGACTCTGCTTGTCAGCCTTTTAATGCCCACTGCACAGGCCACCAGCCTGTTTGGAATTGCTATTTTGCTGATGTGATCAAAAGGGAAGGCTTCAGCCTCTGCCCATTTCCATTACCATTTTACTCTTTTCCTGCCTGCCTGCTACATGGGCTTCCCTTTGCAATTTTTTTCTTTTTTTTTTTTCTGTCTTTTGCTCAAACTGATTCACCCTTCTCATCTCTGAGCAAATCCCAACTGGAAAATGCAATTGAGATTGAGGAGAAGGCGACGGCAACATTTAGTATTCTCTTTGTATTAAATCTTCTCTCTGTTTACTTTCCAAACTCGCTTCTGTTAGTGAGCTGTTATTTGTGTGGTATTGATTAATGTTTCATACATATTTAGGGTCCTGACTTTAAAATTTCAGCTAACAGTGTTTTGTCCCACTCCCTTTCCTTATTTTACAACCAATAGAAAATTCTTTAAGAGCTTTCAATACTAAAAATTTATCATGGACATCTTTGGAGTCTGAAAGAAAGAAGGAGATATTAATACCCCAGATTTAGCTGGTTTCATATTTTCTTGTTCTATTTGTTGTTTTCACTCACTTTGTGCTATTTTATCTTTGATTACAGGCCACTAAAGAAGTAATAGAGCGAGAAGCCCCAGGGATGGCCCTGGCAATGCTGATGGGATCACTTAATGTTACTCCTCTGGGCATGCTTTCTAGGTAAGCATATATCTTTCAAAATATTAAGTGAACTGTTTCCTTGGAAATACTCAAGGTAATGGAATAACTAGGCAGAAATAACTGATGACTGTTGTTTTTCTCCAGATTAGAAGTCTTAACTTCAGAGAAGTGGTCAAATTCCTGGAATGGTAATTGCACTCTCTGATTAAATTCCCGTTGGAGTTTGCATTAGGCACTGTATTCACCTGTATTTACTTTGACAACCTATTTGTTTTATTGATGGATTCTGTAAACAGCTGTGTCGTAGAGCTGTGGCATTTCAGTGGCAAGTGAAATATTCTTCAATATATTGGTGATCAAGTATTGAAAGACTTGTTTTAGAAGAAATTTTAAAAAAAGAAAAATAAAGATATAATACAGGTGTTTTGATGTTGCATTTTATTCCAATACCAGTAAAAACTCCTTGATTAAGTTAAAAGGTATTTTATCCCGTTTCATTATTGGTACTTTTTTTTTCTTTCAGTGATAACTCTTGTTACCCTGTATTTCTTTCAGCAAGTTCTGCTCATTGTATTTCTTGCAGATATTCAGAGTAATGCTTCATTTTGCTTATGATAGACTTAGTTTCAATACATTTCATAAGTTAATTTGTCCTTGCACATTGTTTCAAGGTAGCTAAAAGCTAATGACTTACAGTTTTTCAATTTCTCATTGAATAATGGGGATACAATAACAAAATAATTATAGAAGTAATGAATGAAGAAGGAACTTGCAGATAGGTTATTTGTATTGAGATGCTTGCATTTTTAATGCACGTTCAGATGAGTTTTGGATATTTGATTCTGTCCAAAGCAGCAAGTATTTTCATTCTTGTATCAAATGATAAAGTATTTCATATCATAGTTAGCCTTTATCTGAAGGGCAGGGATAACGGTGAGTCCAGGAGCAAGGAAAGGGAAGGTTAATTTAGCAACTCTACTTCTGATTAGGTGTAGGAGAGCTGTTTAGATGATACTGCATAACCAGATTTGGGTTAGGATGTGGTGTGATCAGAGAGGCTAGAAGGGTAGTTGTAACGGTAGTGGAACCAGAATGCAGGATTACATCCTCGTTCTTCTGTATATAGAGCAAGAAAGTGTCCCATAGTTTACAACTACTTGCAGTAGTCATTGAAGAGAATGCCAGAAAATAACTTTTCACTGAATTGATACTGAAAGCGTTTTACAAAGATACAGCACGCAATCATATTAGGCTTTCAAAACAATTTCCCATCAAAAATCTGTATTTCAGCCCTAGAAGTAATCATCATACAAAACGTTCATACTTGTATAACATTATTAAGGTCATACATAAGTACACAGTATTGCATAATTCCAGCATTATGGTTTCTTGTTCTTGTGCAGTCTCAGTTCTCTGTGATTGTACATATGTTTTACTTCTTTTTTTCTTCATTTTTTTTAATAGAAATCTTCTTTAAGTGTTAAAGCTAGAGGGGACAAAAAAGCTTTCTTGGTTTTGATTGTCTTATGTGTACTCCTGTGTCATTTTTGCTGGTTTATATTCAGGATCTTCTCTGACTGCATACTCGTTTCCTCTGGGATTTAAACTACTTTTCAGTGCAACCTGTAAATTATCTGCAAATTCCTAAAATATTTTAACAGAAAACCTTGTGAATTGAGGTCATTTATTTATCCCCCTTTTACAATAAGAACTGAGACATACATTGATAGAGGTCAAAAACATACACTAATTTTAGGTACACAATTTGAGAAGTGTATGTTTTGATTTTTCAGAATACTTCATGTAAAATGTCACTTATTCCAAGCTTAGCTCTCATTAACTTCATTTTGACGTTTAAATAATCAGCACTTCCACAAATCAGACTACAGTGTGTTAAGCTGAATGCACAGAAGTGAGGAACAAGCAAGTACTTCTTATCTGTGAAAAGTTTCCTTTATGTGATTTGTCCAGCAGTACACAGAAGTTCTGTGATAGAGACAGTCTAGTTTTTGGTTTTGCAGAGTAGCTTGCCAGCTGTGAAGCCAGGCTTTCTGTTACTATATAACTAACAGAAGACATTTTTTTATGTAACCATGATTGGTGTCAGGCACATCTTGGGACTGAGGCATGTATGTCATACATGCATGTATGTCATATAAAAATATATGATTTAGTTTTAAAAAGTTATTGCAGTAACTGCACGAGTGAGACATTTAATGACATCAGGAAGCTTTAGTTCTAGAGGTTCCTTCTCTTGCGGAAGTTAATCTGCACCTTTGGTATCATTCTTACAGATAATTTTCCATGTGCTTCCTCGTGGTTTTAAAAGGTTTCAAAAACAAAAGTTGCATTATGAAGCATTAAGCTCCTATGAATCACTCCCAATTTTGGAAACATTACATCAAGCACATTGACTTTTATTACTTGAATTTACGGAAATTGTTATAGTTTGTAGGTTGTCTTCCAGCTTAGATTATAAGACCAGCATTAGGAAGTGGCGCTTGCTGATGAACAGGAAGCAGTTAGACTGCCATATTTTGGATTCTGTTCTAAGCTCCAACAGGGAATATCGTGGAGGGTCATAGAAGTTTATCTGTGTTTCCTGAGAGTTTCCTTTTCTTTGTGTCCTTGTCCTGAAATTATCTCTTCCCCTCATTTGATTCTTTATCCAACTCTTTGCTATTTTGGTCTTTACTAAGGCTTTTAAACCCACTCTGGTTCCTCACCCATACACTCAGTTTTTCCCCATCACAGTTTCCTCTCTGCAAGGTTATGTACTTTTTCCAGTGCAATCATGTCCTTTACCTTCAGATACTTCTGAAGATGTATCTCTTTTTGTATCTCTGTATCTCTTTCTTCCCACATCCACTGTTTTACTGCCTTCTATTTTTCCTGCCACCCCTTTGTTTCTATCCCTATTCTTCTTTTTCGGACTTCTCTCTCTTTTTTTTTCTTTTTTTTTTCCCTCCTTTTTTGTGCTCTGCGTCACAAGGCTGAGAATAACAGGAGATGCACAGCATCTCTCTTGAGTGTTCCTCTTTTTGAGGAATATTGTTCATTTATCTCCCAAGTTACTCAGAGAGCATGCACATTCTGCATTTTTTATGCTGGAAGCACAAACAGTACTTTTTGCAAACCATGCAGTTCTCACTCGTTTTAACTTTTTTCTGCATGTTCTTGAGCAATTTTGGCAGTTCCATTTCTGTTATGAGCAGCTAGATGTATTTGTTACCAGCCGAAACTCCTCACTTGCTGGAGAATGACTGCTCTTTTACTCCATTTTATCATTGGTGACTGTTATTTAACTTATATTGCTCAAAATCATTGAAAACTGAACAAAGAATTCAAAATGGATATTACTAAAGGAGTTACATGTCAAAGACCACTATAAATTCTTCCTGTTTCCATTATTTTGAATCTGTGGTAAGTTACATCCTGCGTAGGGACCTTGCTGTCTAGGTGGGGTTGTGCTCCCCGAGTCTCACCACAGTAGCAGATCTGTAACTTGGGCTCCTCCTCGTTATATTGCAGCAGCACAGAATTGCCTAGACTTCTGTCTTAACTCAGAGGTACTTTCTTAACTTGGAGGTGCATGTGAAAAGTAAATGCAAGGAAAGAAAGGTGAGGGGTCAGGCAATAGTCAAGCTGACAGTTGACAATAAGATTTCTGTTCAGATTGGCTTGACTGTGACATCAGACATTCATTTTGGTGGCACAGAAAAAAAAAAAAAACTCATGCTATTTAATTGTCAACACTATGACAGTTGTCACAAGAAATCTTGTAACCATATTAAAAATGCCATACTACCAAGAAATCCCAGCAAGGTAGCTGGGACCCCACAAACAATGCTTTTTGACTCAAATTTTTGGCAGCACCCTATCAAAAAACTTATTTTTCTTCCTTCTGTCTTTCTCTTAGGCTTATATTTTTATTTGCTAAGGAGATGGTTACATAATTTCTCTCAAACTGTTCCTTCTATCCCTATGTATTGTTTTTGTAGTTTTCTTATCCTCTTGATCGCAGTCCTGGACCTTTTCACCTCTGGTTCAAACTTGGTGAACAGTGGAGAAAAATAGGAGGCACTGTTTCCAAACGTCAGACAAAATCTCTTTTTTGGGGGAGGATGGGGTGGTTCTTATTTTTTTTTTTCATATTATTTTTAGCATTTAGCTAAAAAGAGCTACAAAAAGCCACAGAGAATATAAGAACAGCACAATTCATTGCCTGAGTTCAGCTTTGCGTCAAGGCCAGCGTAATGCACTAAAGACAACACAATTAGAATAATTTACTAGTTTGATAGCTGGCTTATTTATTTATTTATTTTGAATTACATAAGCATTATCTTCACTTGAGGATTACTTCCTTCTGTGGCTTTCTCACACTGTATCTTCAAAAGAGAGAAAGGAAGGAAGGAAGGAACAAAAAGAAATATTTGAGTTAATACAACCACTGTATCTTCGTATATTTATCTAACGAGCCAATCGGCTTTTGACATCATCAGCCAGATTGCAAAGGAACATGTCTTTTAACAAATAGGAAATAAATCAAACAATGTTTTTAATGCAAGTAAACAATAGAATTAAGAGACCACATATCTAAATAAGATGAAAATATTACCAATCTTTATATTGTCAATTGAATGTCAAAATATGTCAGCTTCATTTGATTCTTCTGAAGCTTCTGCTGAGTGTTTTTATCAGAATATGATCAGCAAGCGTTCTTAGATTTTGTAGGTTGATCTCAGAAGTGCTGATAAATAATGAAATTTCTCTTAAATGCTTTCATCGTGTTTTTACAGTGGAGAAACTTGTCTTGCAAGAATTTAATATTTTTTTTCTTTCTTTTCAGACCTGTATGTGGAATCAGAGGAAAAACTCTCATAATTAATCTGCCAGGTAGCAAGAAAGGATCACAGGTAAGAAGTGTTCATACTGATCTATTATTGAGGAGTACCTCTTGTTATGACTGATAGAAATTACCTACTACAACAAATTTTACAAAAAGTAATTGAAATGTTTATTCATATAACTGAAAATACCATCACTCTCAGTCAGGGAGAATGCAATTCCAGTCTGATTGAGGGTGCTCTGCACAGGAGAACATCACATATAGTGCAAGAGAGCGATAAATAGAGTAGACTGATAGTCTGCTTATAGTGCTAATGAAAAGGATCTAAGGGTCTCTTATAATTCCTTTTTCTTTCAGTCCTCTTTCAGTTTATATCTGATCTCTATTTATGTAACACTTCAAGAATTGCCTTCTTTTCCACACAGCAGTTAGAGAAAGGCCTTCTGTATGACAAAACTTGCTGCAATATGAAGAATACTCCCAATTTTGGTCAGAAGGATGGAAAATCAAAACATTTTTAATAGTATAAGGGTTTTTCTTTGGTGATATCTATATATCTATAGATATATCTATCTATCTATATAGAAATATATATCTATGTATTTGATATATAGATATCAGACTTCACAGTTTATGCACTTTGTTTTCTTGTATTTTTTCAGTATGGTCAGGGAAATTAGACTCAATTTTTTTTTTTACATGTTTACTTTCTGGCAGTTTTATATTAGTCATACATGACATCCTAAAATTTAGTTATTGCATAAAAGTAAGGATTCCTTTACAGATTTATTACTATTTATTATTATTTTTAAGAGAAAGTAAATTTTGAAAATTTTCAGTTGCATAGTGCCTTTGCTTTTGACTTCTGTCAGAGTAATCCTAGTGTTTAGATGTGGTTGGCAGAGACAAGATGTACCATCCTCACTTAGCTTCCTCTAGTGGTAGCTTCTCAATTTTGCCATCAGCATCTCACCAGTGTCTTGTGTAGTTTCACCTGAGATTCAGGATCTATCCTCATAAGCGCTTCTACCTTCTTCTCACTTAAGTACCATCTGCCTTTCTTTTGGAAATATGTTACCTACCTTTTAACTAGTCATGACTATAAATCTTTCACACACTTGGTCCTCAACACGGTAAACATGCATCTATGCAGTACAATTGCACTTCTGCTATTTGTCACTTTTTGCTAGGAATATCACTCCTGGGTAGTCACTTTCTAAGGATCCTTGTCATGCAGCTCTGCTGTGCCAGGTAATAAGAGTATTCCCTAGCACTGGCAACAATGAAACATGCTCCCCTATGTTGCAGAGCGTCATGGTAGTTCAGTAACTAGTAACTAGTAATGTTTTAGTATAAAGGAGAAAATAATGATAAGAAAAGAAAAAAGAATTGAAATTTATCTTGGTGTTAATAGAAATAAAAGCCTTGTATCAATAAATTCACATATCGACTGATAACTCCAACCACTGTCATCTCAACTATTCAAGAATGATCATTAATACTTCTTCATTTTCCCAGTGCTAGTTTCTACATTGCCATGCAGGCATCCAACAGGAAATATTTATACTTCCTATTGAGTGAGAACTTCTGTTGATACAAGATCTACTGCTCATTCTTTCAGGTTTGAGTCCTTCATCAAGCAGTATGATAGCCCTTGTCTATATCAGGCATTTTGTGAGAAAACTGAGGTGAGGGTGAATATCCAGATATTGAGTTAGATACTTTGAAAAAAGGAATCAGGGAATGTGGAAAGATGATATATGTGCTGTCAAAGTGCAGCTAGGGTGCACATCAGAACTACAGGGTGCAATGTGCACCGTACCAGCAGCTCATCTGATGAGCTTTGGCTTTGCTCTGTACCTGTGATAACTGATAGTAAAAAAGCAAATAAAATGACAATTCCATCCATATCTGTTACCATTCTCCAGCTTTTCAAAAGCCTTTCAAAATTAGCATCCAGAGGTCACATCTCATTCCTAGCTTGTCTATAGAGTTCACCTGCATTGCATGAGTCTCTGTAGCAGCAGTCATTCTTCTCTAAGAGGGAACTCGGGTAATAGAAAACGTGAGTTAGTACCTAAACTTCATCTGTCCTCTCCACGGTGAAATCTGGCCTAACACATGTCAGCATCTTGCCAGATTACATTTTCAAGCTTAGAGGCTTTGCTTCAGACTTCGTTTTCCTGAAATATACAGCACTCAGCCTTGAGGTAGAAATCACCTGACTCATCAGGTTATCTTTGATTCACCTTTTCAGCTCCTTTCAGAGAGGCCTCCTCACATTAGGATGGAGTATTTACTTATGTAGTCTGACAAGCTTGCAGTAACCAGCCCTCCAGAAACTTCATGTCAATATTCTGGAATACAGATTAGTATGAAATACACAATGCTTTCTTTTCGATCTTACTTTATTTGGCAAATACCAAATGCAGTATGACTTCTATTTTCTTGTTCAACAAGCAAGATGTTGTAGTATCTCATCATCTGCAAGGAAACGGTAGCTCTCAGAAATTGTACATGAAGTGATGATGGCATCATCTGTGTTTGGGCTATTTTGAAAACAATTTGCTTATTCCTAGACTAGGAAAGGGGCAGTAAGGGTACTCCAGTACTCACATTATAGGAGTTTCGTATGTCTCTTTCACTGTTAGTGTTAATTGAGGGTGTTTGTTCTGGTACAATCATTTCTATCAGGAGAGTGGAAGAGGTCTGGGACTGGCCGTTTGACATCTCTTCAACAATATTATTTTAGAAGCTCTTCCTGAACATCTTCTAGAAGTGATTATTTAATTCCCAGTGTAATTGGGAGAAAAAATGCCTTTTCTACAGCAAAATACTTCTAGGCATGGAATTACAAATAAACATTTTAAAGGATTCTTTTAAAATTAATAAGACTAGATCTTTCTGGTGGTCTTTCTGTCTGTGTGGTTGGCTGATTGATACAGAAAATCAGCCTTCCTGACATGCATACTACTGAGCAGCAGAGTGGGCTAGAGAACCTGATATGCAAACTGATGAGGCAGATCTAAATTGCTCATGACAACACATGACATTGATAAAAGAGATCTTCACCTCTAGCATCTAACAAATGCATACCTGAAAGTCTGTCTTGTGAAAATGTTACTCAATCCCAGAGTGCACAGTAGTAATGTGGTGTTTGGCAGAGTCCTCCGGAAGTCACTGTTTACCTGAAAAATACAAGTCTAGAAAAGTACGAAGTGTTTCTTTGCTGTCACCTGGAGGTAGAGGAAGAGATTTTTTTAATACTATTATTTTAAAGAATAATCAGATTTTTTTAGATGCATTAACTGCATGTTTCGCTTTTTGGAGTCTTCCATGATTCTGTAATTCCTTAGGAGTCTCTTTAAGAAATCTGGTGAGATTCTGAAATTAAAGTGAAATTAAAATAGCATCAAAACATGCACCAAGCATGAAGGAGGGTGGGCCATGGGTATACCTGCTTGAAAGTCTTCCAGTTATGGGTGGGAAGGCATGTGTATGTACATGCATGAACCTACCACTAAGCTCCATGTCTTAGAGAATTGGTTTCCTGGTAAGTAGATTTTTTCTGAAGTCAAAACCTCTTTTGCTGAATAATGAAGGAGATAAAAGCAGTCTATAGTCTCTGACCATTATTATAATCTTCAGTACTACTCCTAGCACTAGTCACCTTCTGCCTTGAGGCCTTCAGACAATGAAGGCAGATAAAATAGTACAGAGGGGATAAGGAAAAGAAATGGAAAATGTTAATAAATATTTTAACAGTAGTTTGACATATAAGTAAATAATAAAAAGGTAGCTCTGCTGGAAAGAAAAAAAAATTGCATGTCTTCATTATATAAACAAAATTTGTGTGAGACCTTGATTATTTGTTTTGTCATAGTTTGTATTGATATAAAACATCCTAAGAGCTTGAGGTTTGAGTAAAGATTTTTAGAGCATGTATCAAAGTGAATTTTCCATAGAAGCAGGATCTCAGGAAGACAAGAGTTGTTACCAGGAACTTCTCTCGTTAGAATTCTCTCTTTTTTATGACTTACTAATTTCTTTTACATCTCATTAATATAATCATGTAAGAAGCTTATATGAAGCTATGAAATTGCATCAGTATATGATGAAGTACTAAGTATTAGTAGAAAATGTTAGCAGTGTAAATATCAGGGATAGACACAAATACAATTTTACTTTCCATTAAAATGGAAAGAGTTGCAGATTGGAGAAGTCTGAACTGAATATGTAAAATTTATTCCTTCTTACTGTATAAATTTCTCCCTTTCTTTAAGTGACAAGTGCAAATTCGATTCTAAAAAGGAGAGGTGTATCCTGTTAGGACAAAAACGGTATTCTAATTGAAGGAGAAGGAAGAAGTACTTCAACTAAAGTATGATTAATAACTGTTTGTTCGTGCTTAGCTTTGATTACGGCTATAAAAACTTCCCTTTGCCAAAGGGTTTAAATCGTACTGTGAATGAAATAATCAGATACTGTCCAACACCAAATAAATATTACTGGAAATGGCATTGATATCAAAAGATCACAGACTAGAACTTTAAATTTTCAATTCAGTTTGTAACCTTGCAAATAAGAACAATAAATTATTTATCACTAGTCAACTTCCCCTGCTTCATGGAGTGAGAGTACTGGAGAGATCTCCACTGTCCTATTCGTGTCGTCATTTCTACCTATACTTCTATCATCTAGTTGAAAAATTGAACTCGGCAAGCTCTCTTTTACGTAAAGCTGCTAGAACACAATCCCCAACACAACCCTCTGTATTCAAGAGTATTCAAACTTCTTAGTATTACAAATTCAGCATGGCTGTGCTGTAGCCACGTGATTCTGTGATTTTTATGAGTAACTTTAAGTGTTCCCTCTTCAGAACAACTCTGTGCTCAATTGCATATCAGAAACACAGAAGCACCCTCTTTGCAATGCTGGGAAGGAAAGATGTGGGTAATGACATACCTGTTTTCTCCAGAGTATGTTTATGTGGCATGTACCACTGGATCAAGCATTATAAATACTTTTTTCTCTTTTTTTTTTTGTCTTACAAAAGCTATTTGATACCATGAAAGAGAGAAAATTGTGATATTATCAAATGCTCTTGAATATCATTGCATCTATGACAATTTGCATAATTGTACTAACAGTTGCCTAAAATAGCATGAGTTGAGAATTGAGCAATAGGCAGCCAGTGAAGGTTCATTTTGACAGCAGGGGCATGGAACATAGTAAGTAATGTGCTTTTCCAATAACACTAGTAGTAGTAGTAGTCAGTTGAAAGATTGCACTCTCTGTCCACCACTTCTTGAGGTCTACTTTCATATTGATGAGATGTTGCTTGTATACTTCAATTTTTTTTACCATTCTAAAAATAATACTCTGAATAAGAGCACTCAGTTTTGCAGTTATGTGAGGATCTGTATCTCCTTATATTTATGTTTTTATGTAGATTCATTATATGCAGCAATTTACACACATCTAGTTTATTCCATTTCTTTAGAGTACCAGCTTGAATGTTTAAAATTTTAAAAATCTTTTAAATCGTTAAATCTTTTAAATCTTCTCTTAAAAATGCATTTGAAAGGTGGATTCTTAACTGAACGCTCTGGAGAAATGGAATGTGTGAGAGTCATGTTTTAACTTACAAGGTGGCTAATGTGAATTCTAATAATTTCTGAACAGTTTATTTTGTTTACATGATCATTTTATTTATGGAAAATATATATTAACAATATCTATCTCCTTTCATTATTTATTTTCTGTACACTCCAAAATCTCAGATTCCACTTTAAAAAGTTTTTCTTTCCCGTGATTTCCTGTGATAAAACCCCAAATCAAGCAAGTGCAGCAGAAGCAGTAATGTCAACTTTTTCAGCTCATATGTTGCCTAGGTGCACTGCCATGGCAATTCATTGCTGTCGCCCAACCATCATTTGGCAGTCATATAGCCTATATATGTACCCTTCTCAAATAACATGAAGAAAACTACTGAGGTACCTGACAGGAGGATGAGACACAGTGGTCATAAATTGAAGCAAGGGATCTTCTAAATATAACAGAATGTTTGCTTTGAGGATAATGAAGCATTAGAACAAGTTGTCCAGAAAGGTTGTGGAGTCCTTGTTCTTAGATGTTTTCAAGGCTTGACTTGACAAGTCTCCAGTTAACCCGTCTGAATTCAGTATTGACCCCAGTCTGAGCCGGTGGCTGCACTAGATGACATCCTGAGGTTCTTGTCAGCTTGAAGGATTCTTTGATTTTGTGAAATACTAGCAAACTTTAGCAAAAGAGGTAGCCATGTGTAATGTGTTTTCTTGTTCCATAATGGCCATACACAAGAAGAATTACTTAGCGTCTGCATTTTTTTATCTCCAGCCACAGAAAGGAAACTCTTTTTTTATATATATATATTATAGGACAAGGAAAGGTTTAAAAACTAGATTATTTAAGAATAGTTTTTTTGAGTTACATGAAATTAGTTACTTCAGCAGTTTGTCGTTCCTCCAGCTTATAGGATAAATCCATGAATAAAAAAGTATATCATTATATAAAAGTGTAATTATGGAAACCATTACGAATTGTTCTGAAAATGTGAGAAGAACGTAATAGGAATGAGGTGAAGCTAATATCCCTGCAGGGATAAATTTATTTATTTATTTATTTATTTATTTTTATCCTGCATTTCTGTAACATGCTGCCAGCTACTGTGAACTGGCTTCTATATTATGTATTCAGGAGATTTTAACTCTTGTTTTCCTAAATTTTATTACAACACTGGGTTAAATAGCTCTAACTGTTGTACCACTTAGTGGATTTAGATAAAGAATAAAAAAATATATTGCAGAGTCACTGACTCAGGTTGTGGGGGGTTTTTTTATTTATTTTTTCCCTCAATGAGCACAAGGTGTTTAGAGTATTATTTATAGTCAGGTGGAAAAATATATCTAAGTCACAAGCACCCCTTAAGAGCAAATCTGACAAATCCCTATTTACTCCTGCAGGTAACTTCTCATAGTCATTTCTCTTCTTGTTGTGCATAGGAATGCTTTCAGTTTATACTGCCAGCCCTACCTCACGCCATTGATCTTTTGCGGGATGCCATTGTAAAAGTAAAGGAGGTGCATGATGAACTTGAAGATCTACCTTCACCACCACCTCCTCTCTCTCCTCCTCCAACCACCAGCCCTCACAAGCAGACAGAAGACAAAGGAGTACAGTGTGAGGAAGAGGAGGAAGAGAAGAAGGATAGTGGAGTTGCATCAACAGAGGACAGTTCCTCTTCACATATAACTGCAGCAGCCATTGCAGCTAAGGTGAGTCTGCCTTGTTTCGATAAAAGGCACTTTGGTTTTGATCTCAGGTGCTTTCCAATGGTATTTATTTGCATATTAAAATTATATATTGATGTTGGTGTGCTAAAACTGCTGTATTTTAAACACGTTTTGTAGTAATGCAGTTTCATAAAAGTATGAATCTTGTTTTTTCAGCAATCGCAAATTTTAGTGGAACATCATGTTTATCATCTTGATGATAACATGCGTTTTTATGATGCAATGTGATATGACAGATTATTTTTAGTATTTTTTTTATAGTTCAAAGTACCTACATGCCTGAATGAGCAAAGTGCAATACATGGCATATTAAAGAATCACAGCAGAATTTCCTAAACCACAGTATCCATTTTGAAAAGACAACATTGGTTTCTAAAAACAATGATAAAAATATAGCAGAGAGTTAGCAGGTTAAGTAAAAACTACCCAGACTTCTATATTCCAACTTAGCTGTCTATGGAAGAGATGTGAAATTCTACCACAGACCTAAGTGTCATTCCATTGCCCTTAAGTATATTGCTTTAACCGACAATTATAGATCAATGTTACTCAAACTAAAATAACACATTTTAAGCTATAAAATGAAAAAAAATTAAGACAATACTTGCAAATAATTGTTTCAGTTAGAATGCTAATTTTATTTTTGCCAAATAAATACTATATTATTTGAAGCATTATATAATTTTTTACCTCTATTTTATGCCTTTGGTTTGCAACTAGAAACACAATGCAGTTCTATATATTTGGGAAGACTTTTCTTCAAAAATAATTTATTCTATATTTACTCTACAAGCTGTACTTTTAATTCATACTATGGGAATTGAAAATCTAAATAACTCAGAATGATAATAAACAACTTCTAAATCAAAGCAGCAATATTCTAACTCCAAAAATATGAAATCAAGTCTAATGTTTTTGGGCATTTTCAAGACAGCGGCAGCTGGAGATCATCTCCTCCTATGTAGAAAAACACAATTATGTATATCTTAAAGGAATGAATTAAGCTAATTATCACTATACCTCAGTTTTTGTTGATGCAAATTTAAATTTATTTATTTCTTTTAGTAGGGGCAAAGATGTATAGTTTGTGTGATTTTTTTTAAATGCAGAAACTACCTGGGATCTCAACTGACTCTGTCCATATGAGTTTGACATTTCAGTATCCCATTTGTTTTCACCTTGTTCCCTTTCGGTCATTTGCTTGTATAGTTTCATGTTTTCCTATCACTGTATTCATAGCTGTTATGTGTTGTGCATTAGAAGCATCCATCCTACACCAGTTCAGCTGTTATCATGGCAAAAGGTGAACAGCCCATTCCTGGTCTCATCAGTTATTGCCATCACGCAGCAGGCAGTGCAGAAGAACCGGTAAGATGCACCTACAAGAGGCTTTTGCACTAACAGTATCTCAAGATATGCCTGCCTCCTATTCTAGTGTGTGAACAGACGGTGTTAATTATTCTCTCCTAACAAACAGACAGCAGGGCTGTCTTTTAGAAAACCTACTACAGAAAATATTCTGTTTAAAGTACAAGGCTAAACAGAGCAAAATTGGTAGTGCCAGTTTGCATCGTTTGGCTGCTGAGATAATCAGTGTTTTAAAGCTTGTGCTTCTGAAAGGTCATCAGCTTTATCGTCTAATATATTCATTTATTGAATATAATTAAAATAATCTCCTAACACCATAATGTTAGAGCTCCAAAATTTTGGTAACTTTTTCCCTTCATTTGCATTGCTTTGCCTTTTTTGTTTTTCCCCCCGATGGCTTCTGTGTCAACATAATGCACCATTTCTACTGACCCTTTGTAATTTACTTTCATCACTTTTTAAAGTTTCTCCTTTATTCTTATATTCTGATTTGAAGTATTCTTTCTCAAAAACAGAAGAGAAGACTTGGGGAGTCTGGATATAGTGGCCTCATTGCAAGTTATTAAATTTCAGTGAAGCATAAGCAACTCTTTCAATGCGTAGCAAGAAAGAAATAGTAACTTCAGCTTTAGGTTGATCCATACTCTGTTATTATAGCCTGGAAACTCTAATTCAGTCTTCAACAAATATACTTTCTTTTCCATCTCTCAAAGGTTTAATCCAGATTTTAATCAAGACAGAATAATGTTCATAGTAACATTAAGAATAAAACATAGTTTGTTGTATGCATAACTGTAGGTTAGAGAAACCTAAGGAAAGCAGTTGGTCTGGTGACACATACCCTATCTGACCCGTTCAATGTCAGCCAACAAACTGAAAGTAAATTGAGACAGTATGTCTCTAGCTTTGGGGACTAGAGGTTGCACTTCTTTTGCTCCTTAGGGTGATAATAATTTAAGCCATTAGTCAGATGGTGTAGTGCAAAATAAATACTTCAGATGCAGTTAAATGGAGACTAGAATAGTCTCAGTCATTTTGTTGCAGAGCGAGTTTTTTTTGTTCTGAAAGACCTAAAAAAACTAGCTGTTTTCCTATAGAGAATGAGAGCACTAGATAATATCTGGTTACTCTGTAGTAACCAGAGTAACTGCAGGGAAGCCCGGTTCTTGCTATCATTTGCAAAAGGAATATTCTGTTTCTGTTTTGGGATCTTACATGAAAGAGGTAATGGACATACACAGTTACATCAGGATGCATGCAACCTTTTGTCCGAGGAGCAAGAAAAAGGTATCTTATTTTGAAGATTTAAAAGCATTTCTCCTTTTATATTCTTTTAGTTTTATGCCATTATCAAAATTTAGGGTTTTTTACAGCAATATCCTTAATCGGGGATATTAAAGGGAAGTATTAAAAGTTGTAGTTGTATCAAAGTTATTCCAGCATGAAACCTAAGATCGTCACCTCGTCACCTTTTCTATGTATTTAACATATTTAAGGTGGAATCTCAAGAGAAAATGAGAACAGAGATAAATGGTGCTTTTGATTACAGACTGTATAGTGTTTGCCTAATCAGACTATCCTTGTCCCTGTTTCCTTCTATTTATACCACTTCCCTGGGGTCCCATTTGCCACAGACCAGAATATTTGAAGTAGAGACTGCTTGAGCACTGTTTCTAGAGAAGAAGATATCCCCAGTATTATCTTACATAGTAATAAGAGTCCCTACTCACTTGATAATTGCAGTGGAGATTGCAGTGCATGTTACTTAGGTGAAGATCATCTGAGGAATAGGGTTTTTTAAAATGTTGGTAGAAAATGACTGGCACAAAACCGCTGGCAGTTTAGAAACACAGCAGTGGAGCAGAAGGCACTCATTCTAAAGCAGATTTTCCTCAAGATTGCCCATAGATTCGCACATGGAAATTTCAAGTGAAAATATTTCATTTTCATAAGTCAGAAATGTAAGAATCACAAACAAAGGATCATGAAAAAAAGCTTTAGCAGTTTGAGGGGCAAACATCACAAATACTCATACACATTATCCTTTTAGACTTACACAGCTTAGACTTACCCATATGAGTAAGGGTAACTCTTTGCAAGAATACATACTTGTAATAGTTAATATCTCTAAACAGATTGGAGTATTATCTGTATTTCATGTAATCCCACATTCAATATGTTTTGGCTTTCTCACTGCAAAAGAAATCTGTGTTTAACTTTTGGGTGCTAATGCCCATTTACTGATATATTTACTGTTTTTAACTTTTATAACAGTAACACACTGAGAACAAAATCTCTTTCCACACTACTACATTATAGACATGAGAAAGTTTTACCATGCATGGGGAGAAGGGGTTAAGATAAATTATGATATACCGTAGTCTAGTGTCTAGGAAAGACTCAATGTTATTCCTTGGGTTTTCTAATAGGAAGTCTTTCCCTGGCAAACATACCCTTAGATGTCAGACATCAATTTTTGCACAGTCTTTGTTATTTTTTGTTTTTGTTTCTTGTCCTTTGAGCAGCGACTGTGGCCCTCTGAACCCAGCAGAGTCAATGAGGGCTTTTGGAGTGTGCTGCCAAAGGCCTGCGGCACTGGTGGCAGCTTTCCATTGCTCAGCACTTTCCTAGGGATCAGGAGAGGGAGATTAATAAAGTAAAAAGTCCTCTATCCTGGGAGGTTTTGAACTGTTGTTAGTGGGCTGTTCCCACTTCATGGGGCCATTATCAGCATCTGCCTTTTAATGAAAAAATAGTGAAGTGTTACTACTGTTTGTTAAAGCTCATAAGTTTTGTTGACTATCAGAAGCGACACTGCATGCTAACAGCATGAAGTATAGGGTGTTTGCTGAATTCAGCAGTGCTGCACAAAACTATTTTCAGTTCATTCTTCTAAACAGCAGTTGTGAACAGCAGAAGAGTTTGACACTAAAGGTGTCACTATGAAAATGCAAGGAAGCAAGCAGCAGTCAATCTCTCTGCTCCATGCATACAGTTAAAAAAGTTAACGGGTGGGTGAAGGAGGCAAGATGTAAGAGTCATTCATCCCTACAGAATTAAGGAAACTAATAGTTTCCTTAAAGTGTGTGTGTGTGTGTGCATGGGTGTGTTCATTCTGTTCTGGAAAAAGAACATCAAGTCAAGAGAAGCTTTATGGTAGTCAGTAAATGGAGGTAGGGATGGTTTTACAAGAGTTTAGATGACACTCACAATTTGATATTTAAAGCTACATGTTAGGATATATACGTGCTAGTGAAGTGTTGTTACTGAGCATCTGCAGGTATCTGATAAACACAAGTGTACTGTTACAGAATAGCTAATGATGGCAACCTGCTGTTCTACTGAAGACAGTCTTAATTTGATTGCTTTGTAACTATGAACTGGCTATAGAGCTAGTTAACAGTTTTATCCAACCTTACTACTTTGAAATAAAATCCCTGTGCCACGTACAGTGTGGACCCTACATTCTTGGTACGAGCTGTTAACATCTCTAAATCCACTGCTATTACTCCCCAAAACTTGCTACATCAGATGTAGTCATTATTTATAGATGGGAACCAAGGAAGACAAAAAAAAAAAAAAAAAAGGCACATCAAAGGTAGTCCTTAATGATTTGATGCCTTAAAGTGAGACATTTTAACTGCCAAGATGTGTTCATTTCCTGCAGAAAATGTCAAAGATGATGGAACTTCCTCTGCACTTGGAACTAGTTTGACATACCATTTAGTAAACCAAATCAGCAGAGCATTAAGAACATCCCATTTCATTCCTGGGATCAGATATCCTTTTCATTTTTCTCCTTTTTGAGTACCATTCCTGCCTTGTCTCCACACTTACTTAATCTGGGATGACCTTTGTCACAAGAACTCTTGGAAAAAAGTATTTTCCAGTGCCTTCAGTTTGCCCTAAGGCGTTACTTGGCAAGAATGCACAACAATGACTAAATGCAAGAATGTAAGCCAGGTGCAAAATCTTGATTAAAAAATAAAAATAAAACAAACAGACAAACAAAAAAACACAGGACATGCTTGGTGGAAAACAGCCGAAGATGGTAGTTCACTTTCTCATGGGAACTTCATTTTTTACTGCTTAATGTCCCCATAACTGTTATGTCCCCCAAATATATTTATATATTTTAGGTTTTTCTTTCAGAACTTCCACAGCAAGCTGAGCTAAGAAACTTTTACTGAGGAGAGAGATCTTAATATATGTATATATTTCTTTGAAGGTCTTAATTTGGACTTGTTTACTTTTTCTTTATTATCTGTTGTGTTAGAACAGTAAATTGCAGGAAGAGTAGATACAGCAGCAATGCTCCCTCTGAAAAAAGAACAGATTAAAATAAAATAAGAATAAGCCTGTGTAGAGTGTAAATTATAACAGATTATTGGCTGCCTTTTGGATTTATAACTAATGTTAGAAATCAGTTCTCCCACTTAAGGTATTTATCATATTATAAAAAATATTAATACTTTAAACTCTCAGTTCATTATAAAGGCAGTTTGGTATCTGCATGACTGGGCCCAAATACTGCACTACTATGAAACAGCCAACTTATTAAGATTCAATATCTTAAAGCCAGGAAAATCTTAAATGCATTGTTTAAACTCTTTTATTTGGGACTAGAGATAAAACTGAACTGAAGAGACAGCAGATAAAAAATAATATCTCTATTTTTATTACTGAAAGTAATATATTATTGTAAATGGCTAAATTGTAAACAAATATACAGTGTATTTTGGTGCCTTCATACCCATAAAGATCTGCGACTGAAATTTCCATCTTAGAAATAGCTAGCCTTCAAATATACTATGGGAAACAAAAATTTGGGTTCTTTTTTTTAATAATATTAAACACAAATGACAACTTTGGATGACTTTTTTATTATTATTATTTTTTGCCTGGACTCCCTTCGGAGAGGCCTACAGCTTTTACTAACACCAACTTTACCTAAAAGAAATTTTGTAGTAGAAATAAATTCTTTAATATAAGGAAAGAAGACTATTTGCTTACTGCATGATGTTTCTTCAGAGACTGTCAGAGGGGTCTAGTCAGTAATTGGTTTTCTGTCTGCTAACTGAGAATGGGAAGTTTGCTGCCCTCCAGGCCACAGCACAAGAGTCACTGCTGGTCATATCTAATTTTGAAGCAGACCTAACAGGAAAAGCATTAATTTCTTATTGTTGATTTCCTAAACTTAAAGACTTTCCCATTTTCTGAGCTTCAGTTATATATTGCAGTATAACTGATTCATATGGCATTACTACTGCCAGCACCGAGTGTGAGGAAGAGTGCAGACTGAAG
This sequence comes from Crypturellus tataupa, assembly GCA_034781795.1. Lineage (NCBI taxonomy): Eukaryota > Metazoa > Chordata > Aves > Tinamiformes > Tinamidae > Crypturellus > Crypturellus tataupa. Next base: position 25,288 of record JAWLRI010000563.1, read on the forward strand.
AGCAGGATATTCTAAAGAGCTTTAGATGTAAGCTTTTGACTAAGTTTTAAATACAGTATATTTTTGACTATTAATTCTCTCTCCCTTCTTTTTAAGATTCCAGATTCCATTATCTCTCGTGGTGTTCAGGTGCTCCCACGTGATACAGCCTCCCTCAGCACTACCCCTTCAGAATCGCCTCGTGCCCAGGCCACTTCGCGTCTCTCCACTGCATCCTGCCCAACACCAAAAGTAAGTACATTTATGCCTTGCAAGCTCTGTGCTCAGACATAAAATCTAAGATTAATGTTTCTCTGCTGATGAAGGTTGTTTCGCATGCAAAGGATGTATTTTTCAAAGTACTAGATAAATGTAAGATAGTACAATTCCTTCCATATGTACTGTTGCACAATTTAGGATGTGGGTCTATGAACATGTTATGATTACTGAAGTTCCATGTTCTCTCTTGCATTATCAATCATTAATATGAAATTGCTAATCTCCTGAATATCTCTAATATCCCAAGGAATATAGATAGTCCTGCCACTGAGTAACACCATTCAGCAAGTAGTATTTTGTGAACAAAATATATGTGCAAATTTCTAGCCTGGGCTGGGGCAGTTCTGCCCCACTCTAGTACTAATGTATTTAAGAGAGTTTCAAGCTAACTCATTTTGCACAAATGTAGATATTTGCTGCCTGATATTTGGAAACAACTCTAAATTGACTAGAAAGAAAGTTTTAATGCCAACCTTGTGGGATTATTTTTCAGTTCTTATTGATTATGCTATATCATTTAATCATTTAGATAAACTCTGTGAGTGTGCTTTATCAAACTTTAAATAAATCAAAAACTAAGTGAATCAAACAGTGGCAAAGCCTGTTATTTACTTTCAGCAGGATTGCTTTCAACAGAACTCTCTGTCTGAATTCACTTTATGGGTTCATGTCACAAAGATCTTTCTGTGGCACCAGGTACTGACGTATTAATAGACTTGTAGCAGATGGCAAACAATAATATTCTTCCTCATCTATTTCATGATCCTTGAGGATTATTCTGCTTGCTAAAGTTATTATCAGCATCTGCTGGTGGTTCTTACTTGCTAGCTCATTCTTTTCTATCAGCAAGCAAGGTTTACTGGCAGCCACCCATAGAAATGTTTTTATTTAGATGATGGAAACTTTTTATGCAATACTCACCTTCATTACAACAAAATCAAAATTCCTACAGTGGACAACATAAGTAAGCTTCATTTCATATATATGTGTGTATATGTGTTTAGTCTACTGAAGAGTTTCAGTGAATTCTTTCTGCAAGTGTTTCTTTCATTTGTTGGCTTACAAAATGTCACTTACCTGAGGTCTTAAAATTAAAATCTTAAAACGTATTACATTAGAATAATCAGAGCAAGAGAGGAATTCAAAACAGAGAAACTACATTCAATTTTCTGCCTCTTGACAAAACAGAAGAGATTAAAGAAAAACAGGGACCAATAACATTAAAAAGAGATGTCTTTGCTAAGAAATAGCTCTAAATGAAGCCTGCATCTTTTAAGCAAGGTACTACAGTTGTAAGGAGTAAAGCTTGTCTGAGATGAAGCAGAATGGACTCCTCTAGATTCTTCTCAAAGATTCAGAGATTAGAAAGAAACTACAAGAATTTTGAAACAGATTTTAAAAATCTGAAGTTTTTCAAAGCTTTTTCAGCTTTGTCATTTCATGATGTGCCACAATTTTCAGTTATTACTGCAGGATCAATTTTTTTTCAAAACATGTGAAATAACACCACTGTTATAAGATAGGAATTGCCATGCAGGATCAGAGGAAGTCCAACTTCTCTACAGTGTCTTCTGAAAGCAGGTGGTACAAGCTGCTCTAGAGAAAGACTTTAGAAAACCCAACTTTTAGGAGAAAATAAACTTGAAGGGTAGTCTTGTCTGTTCCTATTATCTAGAAGTTGGATTTTACATAGAAGTATAAGCTCCATTGCCATTTAGGTCTTGTGTTGTTTTGCTTATTACTTTAAAGGAAAACAAAACTATCTGCTCTTGTTGTCCTTATGTCCCGTCCTTTTTCATCCCCTCAAGTTCTCAAACTTTGCATGAAGTTTACAAGAGATGTGGTTCATTCATATTCCTGAAGATTTTCAGTATGTCTAGCTGAATTCTCTGATCTCATTATGTTTTTTCTTCTGGATCTGGCTTTCTAATAATGCAATATGAATGTAATTTACACTGGACCTCTTGCATCACACTGTAGTGTGGATGAAGGTAAATGTAATATAGTATCCAGTTGATATTATAGATTATTTTCTTTGATTTGCAAATGTATACCTTTTTAATATTCTCATGTTTTGCTTTACAAACTCATTTCACAGCTCTTAATCATGTATATATGACCTGAAACATGAGAGGAATTTTCAGTAAAAAGCAATTTAATGTTTTCTTTGATTATGTATATTGCTTGGAGTTGTGGTCCAGCCAAAAAGCTAGAGGCTCTAGATGTCTTTGTGAACTACATATCCCAGTTTATTTCATTGCATGATTTTGTTATTGTATTTTTGTCTTAAATGTGCATAGCAGAAAAATGTGTAAAAAAAAAAAAAAACAAGTTGCTGCAATGATGGGATCTATATTGAATGTATGGAAGTAGCAAGCTGCTAATGTATGAGTGTAATGGAGAGAAAGTGTAGGAGAGGGTGTTACTACTACTCCTGCTTTTCCTCCTCCTAGCACCACCACTACCACCCTTGACTGGTCTGCTAGAAAAATTATTTACCTTTTCATAACTTGATTTTGTGAAAATTAATGCTGCTTGTACATATACACAGAGCATGTAGACAGACATAAAATATGAAATATAATTGTAAATTTTCAATAACTTTACATTTTGTGTTTCATATTTTCTAAAAATCTAACAAAGTAATAAATGATACATAGTGAGTTAAAAACTACAGATCTTGATCAGTCTTCAAAAGTTTAATTCTTTCATAAAAGAGGGAGTTACACTTTTCATTGTAACCACTCGTGAGGTCAGGACTTTTCAAGACAAATTTGCACTGAGACTGCTCCATCTATCTTTAGGTACATCCTCAAAACTAAGTGTCCTCAGTTGTTTTTTAAGCTTTTAATGAATCTCTACAAAGTCCCTTTCTAGTACTGTAAAATGCATTTGAATATTGAGCAAAATCTACTATGTTTCAAAGAACATTTGAAATATATTCAGATATAGTGGCAATTTTAAGTTTTATTCAAGGGGAAACTGCATTAACAATCCACCTTTCTTCAATCATTCATCCGTAAAGTTGACCGTGATTATAGCAGATTTTTTTTTTTTACCATCTGCAATATGCTTGTGACCCTCTTCAAATTTTACTGCTTTCTCAACAGGTTGGATGAATGTGCTGAATGCCCACATGACAAACATTAAACATGATACAGAGAGGCTCTCAGCTTTTTCCTGTTATTTTAATTATCTGCTCAAACTATGAGATCCTACAACAATTTTGTCTGTGTGCTTGGGTGGCATTTCCGTGATCTTAAATACAATGTTGTATGATTTGGAAATCATAGTTTTTCCATAATGTCAAAATTTTGCATACATTTGGTTAAGTAAGTACGTGCATTTGGTACTGTGATTTCTACTATTCCTTCTTAAGATGACCATCCAGATGAAAACAATATGACAAACGTAAATGCATAATAAAATTTGTAATGCTTGAAATACTTAAACAATCTCAGAGAAATGTGAGCCCTAGAAGTGTTCTGTTGGATTCAAGGAAAAGATTTCTACCATGAAGAGCAAAAAGTCCTTACCTAAATATTTCTAATATGAGACATTCCTTTTAAGGTAAATATTGAACTATAAGTCGTTTTATGACCAACATTAACCTACTATTTGCTGCCTTTTTTTCCCTAGATTATTCTATTGATCCTATTTAGAATCAAATGCTTATTTGGTAGTTGTGGGACATTCTAGAAATTAACCAAATTGCAGTATTCAAAATTGGCTAAATTTTGGTAATATTCTGCAGAGTTCCACTAGATCTGCATTTCATTTTTTATATTTAAGAAAGCCTTCTTTACTAATCTGAAAGCGCTAAAATTTCTACTTCTGTAATAGTAGTCAGTGTTTATATTCTCTGTACACAGGCAGAAACAATTATGTGTTTGTGTCAGAAGTACTGCCTGAACGGATCAGGTTTTTTGTTTAGTTAAAGTAGTGAGCAGCAAAATGATATCCCTGCTCAGCTTTTGGCTTTCCTCTGTTTTATAGCTGCTAGGTGGTTGCTTCCTAAGAATATATATCCAGCTTTAGGAATCTCAGCAAATTCAGTGATATTTCACTGTTTTAGCAAAAATTTTGTGCTAATACTGAGCAAATAATTTGTTTTTCCCATTGACATTCTGTTGGGGAGTATATGCTAAACTGCAATTTTTTCTTCATGAATTTGAAGTTTTTATATGCTGTCATCTCTGCTACCTGGGAGCTTGCTTAAATAAAGAGCAAGCACTTTGGCAAAGCCATCTGCCAGTATAGGAGAGGAGCATGAAAAATGGAAAGGATATTTTAAATTGTTAGGCTCTCTAGACAGATGAAATCACACTCCAAGCACAGGAAGGGTTTCTTGCTTTTTCTTGTAAAACAGGTAGCAGCTTCTGGACACACGTGCTTACCTAAGTAGTGATCTGATCCCGTTAGAAGTTCCATTGTTTCAGAGATTAATTCTGGGTATCATTTCCTCATAATGTTTTTCAGTGCACATACCAGGATAAATGAGACTTAATGAAAAGAGATAACAAAAGAATGCAAATTGGAGTAGAAAATAGCCAGAGTTGTCTTAAGATGAGAAATACTGCTTAGTAATGCATGCCAGGCTGCAGTATCCTCTTAGGTTTTCTGCAAAACGTGTTTCCCAAATCAGTTACTAATCAAGATACTGGAATAATTTCCATATAACCATTGCCTTTTTTTCTCATTGTTTCCAATGTTTAGTCTTAACAAGACATGTGAACGGTTGAGTCCGAACAAGTCTAGTTTTTAGTTTAAGTTCTGGTCAAGAATACTGATCGTTGTTACACAGAAACACTAGATGCCACAGCAAGGCATCCTAAGAAGTAAGCAACTTGATATGCTTGGAATGTCACAAAACAAAACAAAACAAAACAAAAGCCTTGTGAGTAATAGAAGCAAAGTCTAATTCCATCTAAAAATTTTGAAAAATACAGTAGTTCTTTTTTTGTTAATACCAAATTAGATATGTCAGCAAATTTTAGAGGGACAAAATAAAGATTTATGTTGTCATGTTTAAACTGAATGTTAAATTTCAATAATCAAAGCTTGATTTTGCTTTATTTAACAGCTTTTTTTCCCAAATGCCCATTTTTCAAGTAGTACCATATCCAGCAGTAAACACAGTCTGTATTAAATAGAACAGTGCCAAAATCTGGCTCCATTCCTTGTCTTATGCTGAAGAACTGTTTATAACAGGGCACTAGAGGGGTGTTATAGCAGCTAGAAATTGGTTATGTGTACAGAACAATTCCTGAATCCATAAAATCAGCTACTTTTCAGACCCATTATACATGGAGACATACAAAGAGGCTGCAATGGACAACATATTTTCTGCATTTCTCATTGTATTAATGAACTGGGATTACCTTTTTTTGCTGAATCTACAGAAATTTTGAAATGCTTCAGAAAGAAGCTTTCCGATTTTTCCAGGCAAATGTGCCTGTATACATGAACCTATATATTTATTTCAAATAGTAACTTTTCTGCATTGTATTCCTCCAGAAAAAAATATTCTTTTACAACAGACTTTTTAACTCACAAGTGCATTGCATGAGTTCTGACCTACTTTTCCTTATGCTGCAGCAACTTCTCAGTACCTCCTTGAATTTTTTTTTTCTGTTAGCTTTGGGACCAAGACTTTTTATTACCCTGCTTTCTTCAAATGCAAATTTTTTCAAATTCTGGTAATTTCAGGTTGGCATTACTTCAAGAAAAGGAAAGGTTGTATATCCTTCTCAATAGTTTCCTTATCAACACTTTTTTCTGCACCTATCCAAAATCTCCAATTTTAACTCTGTTTTTTTTTTTCAAACAACAGTGAGGTTATATATGTCTTTCGTTCAGCGTCTTAATTTGGAAATGACTAGGAAAGAATTGTTAGCTATGTTTTTATTACAGAATATCTAGTTCGAGTCCAGTCACTGATTCTTGTTAAGACTTTTTGCTGTTTAATGGCCATTTTGATGTCTTGCTGGAGCTGACTCCTTAAAGCAACATATACTTCCCTCTTCATTCATTTTTGTCTTCTCTTTGGGGATATCTGTACTCATTACCTATGCCAACTGATTTTATATAGATCAAGAATATAACTACCTTGAATGCTTTTGCTGAATTTGCATGAAGTCACATGCTTGGTTTGTAGGAGTTTGGTTTTCTTCTACTATTTTTTTTCAGTGCCTCAGTCCATACTGATGCTGCAATTTCCTGTAGCAGTCATTCCTCCTCCAATCAGATCTTAATCACACTCTTGTGTCTACATGCTCAAAGGCACCAAGATGTATGTCCACCTGGTCTGGTCAGGATTCCAAGCAATGACTTGCAGGATGGGGCAAGTCTTCCACCACCTTTCTTGTTTTCTTGTTATGCTAGTATCCATAAGTTGGTGTTGGATGTGTCTTTTTCACACTTTAGGACCTGGCAGTGACTAAGATTTTCCTTCTCCATCCTTCTTCACTTCTTGAATCAAATATTTAATCACTGTGCTTTGTTTTTTTTGTCTAACCCTGTGTATTATCATGCCAATACCATCTCTTAGTTCTTTTAGTCTGGATATAGAATGTCCCTTGTTTTAGGCTTTTGTTTCCTTGGTGGGTATCCTGAGAAGCTGCATGGCCTGCTGTGCTCTGAATGAATTTATAATCTGTGTGCCATCAACACGTGTTGTGCTTGAATTCCTTCTGCTGTGCCTACTGGTGCTTCCCCTTCCTAACCTTTCTTTATTTCTTTTTTTTTCCTTCTATTTCTCTCCATTCCTACTAATTTTAATATATCTAATTTGTAATATTTTTCAAAGAGTATTCTTAAGGTAAAATCTATATTCATTTGATCTAGAGTCAAGATACTTGCCTCAAGTCCACAGTCCTGCCATTACACCATGCTTTCACAGATTGGAAGCATAATAATAATAATTATTGGATTCTATTTGGTGTGTGCATACAACCCAAAGTGATCTAGCAGCAGCAGCAGGTATGTGTTTGAAAGAGCAAAACCTGATATTCACACCAGGAAAGCTATTTCAAGGTGTGCCTATTCCTGTGGTTAATGTATCGTCAAAGGCAAACAGTCATTGGTTCCATCCCAGAAGTAGGTAACATCTACCTGATGCAAAAAGTGAGAGAGAAGCAGTAATCTCAAGGACAGACTTTGCTGTTTTATGTCTGATGTAAATATATCTTCATATATATCTTCAAGCTGTAGATTCTCAAGCAAGTATGATAGTCTCTCAGGTCCAGTTTCACCTTCAAAAAAGCTTTTGGAAAATAGTGTAAAAGTAAATGAAACTTCCTAGTTCATTGAATCTGATCTTCTGTTTCCAACTGGTAAACTAAAATAGTTTAAATAGTTAAAAATAGTTTGCTGTCTCCAAGATGCTGTTACAATTTCAGACTTCCCTTGGTGGGTTTATGCCACTATTGGCATTTTAAGTAGCTCTTTTCTCATGTGTGGATTGATTCTTCATATTGATGTATAGAGGGGAGACATAGAATCATTTAGTTTCATTTTTGTAGATTAAGTCAAGATCCTTCATTTTTCCCAGATTGTCTTAAGTCTTTTCTCATTTGTTCTAGATTTCACCTTCCTCAAAGTGATCAAAGTTAAATTAGATTTTATCCAGGTATTGTACAATAGGTTCGTCTTTGTATTTTTTTCCTACTGATAAGTAAGGACCCTCATAACAAAGATGCATATTAGTTCAAAATTTGGTTTAAGTCCCTTCCCATTTCTTCCACTGCAGTCTTCAAAGTTATCATCAGATTATACCTGCTAATGAAATTACTTCAAGATTGCATGTCAGTCTCCCAAATTCATCTGAGAGTACTCTTAACTTTTTTTTGCCAAGAACATTGAAAATACTAGACAAAATCAGTGTCTACATTTGGAAGCTATATTCATAACGTTTCCGTAGTCTGAATGTTCTCATTTAAGCAAAGCATATTGTCATCTTCCACCTAGTTATTGCTTTGTCTAATTGACAAACATTTTAATTTCTATATGTTCCTATCTCAGGTTTTTCTGTTTGTAAAAACAACTGCTTTATAAGAGGAAATATGACTTTCTACTGATTCCTGTTCATTATCATTCCTATCTTGTTTTCTTTGTGTATTATAATATTAATTCAAATTTCAAACAAAGTATTATTTTTATTACCTCAATCACCTTTGATCTCTGTTCAATCTCAGATTTTTTTTTTTTTGCAAGTCTAGAGAATTTTGCCTTTTGTTTTAAATTCCTTCACAAGGCACATTTGGTTCTTAACAGTTTCTAGCATACCCATGGTTTTCCTTTTCTTTTGCTTTTAGGCGGCTTTCTGCCATAGTCCTAGTAACCTCCTTGGCATGGCTTTTTATTCTTCTCCATAAGAGAAAACAGAGACAAAGGATTTCAAGAATCTATTTGAGCTGTCTGTCATCTTATGATCCGTCAGAATGGTGGTTTGGCAAAAGTCTGATGAAAGGTGGCCATTTGTCTTCCTCACAAGATAACGCTGTTGAGAAGGAAAATGTGGATGTCATATGTGGAGACCTATGTGGAGACCTATTTACTTTGGTTTTATTGCATCCCCGTTAAAAATCTTTTCAGATGAGATCACATCTATCTCCATGTAGCCCAAGCAATTGGGGCCTTTCATTATATTATACAACAGTGAAGTCATTCTTAATCTCGTATGATAACAAAAAGAAGTCTTTAAGAAATTGGTTATTTATCTAAAAGAAACACCGAGCCTGAATGCAAGTCTCTCATAAATATTTACTACAAAATATGTGTCTCAGCATCTCCTCTTTTTTCATGGCACTTATGAGATATCTTCAAGACAGAGACACAGACTATAAGTGGATTCTGAGAATTTTTAATAGTACTCTTTTATAGTAAGGTGTTGTTTCTGGTTCCTTTTTTGCCCAAAGAGATAGATGTTCTCTTTGCAAAAGCCAAGTTCTCTGAATCGTGCTACACTTACACTTTTAGGTCAGCACAGTGATCCATCTAATGAGAATAATCTTTCATCTATTTGTCTGTCCAAGGCAGAAAAGACATTTTCTTTTAGGCTGTTGCCTGAGAGAATGCTCTTAAATTCTGAGAGCTTCCTTTCCTTCACTTAGTAGATTCTCACACTATATCCATCAGCCTTGTATTTCAATTGTTGCTATTTTTAACAAGTCTTTCCTCAGAATGTTTTTAGAAAAAACTGTACTAAGGTACAATATGCTTTTTCTTTAGAACTCTTCTGCAAAGTTCCTGTGTTCCCAGTTAGAAGAAGAATATCTGTGCTACTTACTGTGTGGCTTAGTGTTATCACTCATACCTATAGGTGTGTGTAATCTGCTTGCTGTACCTCTGGCAGTTTGCAGTATATGCATAATCTTTCATCACAGCTGAGCCTAAGAACTGTAGACTCATACCAGAGGGACAGATGTGCTCTGTCAGTGCTGCTTCACTTCTTCCTTTAATGTGGTTTCACTTTACCTGTTCTAAGTTCAATAAATAACAGTTTGGAACAACAACCAGCAGGCAAAGAGAACAAGTGCTACAGTAGATTTATCCAGAAAGGTTAGAAATCATTGTTAGAATCCCTGTCATTCCAAATTGTAATGATTATTAAGCATCAACACACAGTAACAAGCAATGAGGGAATAAAGATGATGGTTTTTAGAATAATAAAAAAAAAGTCACCAATTGTTCTCCAGCCTTATTATAAACATCCATTCTAAATTTATTACTACAGTTGTTTCTCCTGTTAAATACAACTTTGTTTTATACTTACACTTTTATTTACACTGTTTTTTTAACAGCGTATGCTAGATTCCCTTTAGCCTATAATTCATGTAAGCCTTAGGATTGTGCTTTTCCAATTCTCAATTCTGAAGCTGTATGGAGAAGTCGGTATTATGTGCCGAGTGCATTGCCTGTGTTTGATAAAGTTCTTATATAGTTACACTGCCTTTTTGTGTAATAGAATATGGGTCTTGTGCTATCATCTCTATTGTAATTTTGCATATGCAGCAAGAAAATGGAGCAGGAACTAGAGAGCTCCAGGGAATTGTCTTGTTTTGAAAACATCAGCAGTGTGTTTAACTAGTTCTGCTTGGTTCTTGAAAACAGATAAGAAAATAGTATTGGCTTTTTCTTCTTTCTTCCTTGGTAAAATAGACTGTAGCCACACAAATCTGGAAAAAAATAATGTGATGACATGTTAAAATTTCAGAATGAAATTGAATGACTATGAAAGTGCTATTCCATTCACAGATACCTCAATATGCCATAGAAGAATATGTTTAGATAATTAATAGTAATGACAATGATTCTAGTGAATTCACATTTTTATTACATTCAAAATTTACCCATAGATGCCTTAAATAGATTATTTCTACTTTGTTATAATGTTCACTGTTTAGGATCAGGGATGTCAAATCAAATGTGCTCTATCTATGTTTTGTTTGCCATTTTGGTTATTTTTGGTAATTTTAAAAGGCAAAGTATATATTTTCCTTTCAAAAGGAGCATTCAAGAAAAAAAGTTATAGGGATAGAATCTGATTTCTTTAGTAAGGCTTCAACTTCATAGTTGTTTATTTGAAAGGAAAGAAAGGTTTGTTTCTGATTGTTCACAGTGTGTTGATATTTTTTGTGAAGAGTTTTTCTAGGCATTTACTCATATTAAGATTAACTAAGGCCTGCGTATACTTCAGTTAAAGAACTTTTTATTTAAAGCAGCAATAGTGATGATTTTTGAAATGAATTTACGGGAAAAGCTATGACAAACTGGGAGGCTTTTAGGGTGAGAAATTCAAAACATTTATATTTGGAGTTGATTTCTCTTGAAAGACTGTTGGAAACTGATTTTGAATGCCTTACATTAGATTTATGCAAAGCATCCCATAACAAAATGTAACAAGTCTGGCAAAATTTCAGACCAAATGTTTGCAGTCTCAGATTTGCACCACTCAGACATTACAGTTTATTTGTTAAGACTGATTTTATTTTCTTTTAAAGTGCGCTGTTTTCTAAATAATCAGAAAAGCTTTGAGCACTCAATTCTCTGCATTGTCCTGGAAATTCTTCACAACACCTTGTTGGCTTCTCAAAGCTCACAGACAGCCTCCTTGGACAAAGGGTTGATTCAAAGATGCCATCAGCATGGACAAAGATTCCCAGGTTTTTGTTAGCGTCTACCCAGCGACACTCATGTATTTAAGCTTCTGCAAACTGAATAGAATCTTTCCGCCTTATCTCCAGCTTTTGAGCTTATCCTCTGATCACTTGAACTGTGCATTTTCAGGAGCTTCAGTAAGTGCACTGCTTCCCAGTATCCTCACAAACACTTCTCTTTTACAGTTCAGCTCTTCAGGCATAGGTGTGAGGAAATATCTGTGACAAATATTTTACCGATTTTCTTTCAAACAGTACTGCTTAGTTAAAAGGATGAAGTAGAGGATATTACAGATCATTTGAAAATGTACCATAAATACATGGGTCTTTAATAAATTTTACACCTTTCTTGAAAACCAATCTGACCCATCAAAAAGGCTCTTGCCTTTTAACACTCAGCCCTAATGCAGACTGCTCTACCTTAGTTTTGCTACTAAAAATGGTCAAAGTGAGCAAATATCTTAACTGCTTTACTTTATCTACCTTTCCCACCACTGGGTCACTTCCAAGTGACCTCACTGATGAGGCAGTTTTCAACGTGACTACCCAGGTATCCTTGAGAGGAGCTAGCTTACTGTCTAAAATGTTTAAAGGACGTTATCCTCCTTTTAAGTACGAGCCACCCTGTATGTATTTCTAGCTTTAAGAACTTTGGTTCAACTAAGGGCAACGAGGCAAAAGAGCTGCATGTTTAGAACTGAATTGTCATTTTAGGAAAGGTATGTACAAAGAATTCAAAACCTCATCACCTTGGACTTAACATGTAGGGTTTTTTGTTTTCTTTTTTTCTTAAACATGAGCTCCCCTGCTTTCCCAAATGGATTTCTGATTAATGCATGTGTTTAACATGTATTTAGGTTTTCCAAAGCCGGAAATTTTGTTGTTGTTTGTGAGGGAAAGCCAGACAATAAATGATACTCCAAGTGTGAGGACAGGGATATATACAGCATCCAATGAAACCACGTTTGAAGTAATGCTGAAGTGAGAGAAGTGAAAGCAGGGACTTGAGAATTGTGATGTAAGGGTTGAGTGGATAGGGCAAACTGGGACAAGGCAGTCCTGTGTGCCTAAAATGGCTTAGGAAACTTGAACTGTATGATAGGAAGGTCGTGCAACTGTAAGCTCCAGGCCAAGGTGGATAAGAGGACTTGGAGACCCTTTGGCAACCCCTAGTTTCTATATGTGTGTGCATAGATGTCCATGCTATAATTAAGTCTAAATTACTTGAACTTATTCTAAATTAGTTTGCTTGAATAAGCAGTTGAGTCTTAGTAGCACACAGCTCTGAGCAAGCCAAAGCAGCCTACTGATTTCCAGCATTCCTTGAAAGCTGTGCGAGTCTATCTGCAATTCATACAATTGCAGTTGGACTGTGTGTGCCTCTGCCAGAAGTAGCCAATCTGCTCTGTTGCTCATCTCTTACAACCTCTTCCAGACATGGCCAGCGTAAACTCCACGTAATTTGTTAACTGCGCAGTGAAAATAAGGACCTGACCCTCATTTGCTCTGAGGTCTTGTGTAAATGAAATTTAGGATATTAAATCTCCAGGAATAGTGGCCTAAAATGTAATGTAGATATTTATTATAATCAGTTTTGCCCTGGTTGTGCATTGTATCTGCCAACTTTTAGCTTTGAATTCTGACCATTACATTTCACTAAAGTCAAGAGATATTTGCAAAACAAGAAACATGTTGGTATAAACATGTTACAAAAACTCCTGTGTAAGGACATAGTTACATTATCCTTGCCATCACATCTGTTAGCCGAGCATTAACTGGTGCTAAATTGCAAGGCTGCAAAATATTGGCATTTGACTGGGACCGGTGATTGATCTACATACACTGTGTTAACTCCCTCTTTTGCACATAGGGTAGTGACAGTGCCAGCTTCTGTAAAAGAGTGAAAATACGTGGGTGGCATGAACAGAATTTGTGATGGTGTGATATTCATTTATTCTGCTTTTCTAGCTTGACCATTTGCAAGAATTGAAGCAACCTTATTAAAATGTTTATGCCATATCACAGTATACTGCGTAGAAGTGAATATGCTTGTCGAGTAAGATAATATATATGTCTTACAGGAGCATGTATTCTGGCTAGTTGATAATATTCCCTGTTTATTTAGGAATCCTCACCTGGTTAATGTTTGTATGGCTTAAAACTACAGGAGTAAAAATTCTTCAGGTTAAAGTGTCTGTTTTCACAAATGAATGTAAAAGTTATACATAAAGCATTTTTCACTAAGAAATTAATTTACTTACAGGATTTGGACTTGATGATCTCCTAAGGTCCCTTCCAAACTTAACCATTCTGTCATACTTTAATATCAAAAATATGTTAAATGCTATGATAGCAATAGAAACTAGAAACTGTTCATTGGGTATAGGGTACTGTTCTTATTAGAGTGGAGAAATATAGTGGGAGTTCAGAATTCTCTGACAATATTTGCCGCAAGTAAGGATTGAGAAAGCACTGCCTGTATGAGCATTTTTATATATCATTTGAATGTGGGAAGTTAGAGCATCCCACATCAAATGTATTAACAAGCACTATGACATTACTCCACTAATTAAAATGACTGCTTGCCAGCTTCAGAATATTGACAATTTATTCCTTATTTCTAGTTGTGACTGTTCTTTGCATCTCTTCAGTTTGTTCCATACCGTGAATTTTGACAAACGTTGCAAAGAATCAGAACATCTTCCATCTTCATAAGATGTGAACTCTTTTGCATTCAATTGCCTTATTTGATCCTGCCAGCATACCCGTTTTTCAGTTCCTAGTCCACTGATGTGAAGCCACTGCTAGTTGGATTATGCTTAGATATATGTGTATGTTGATAAGATCTTTAAGATCTTTTTTATGTTGTTTTTATATATTCACTTGCCTCTTCACTGAATCATACAACTTTTCTTTGTGTTACACTGGGTTGGAGAATGGTTCATCCCATTGCTCCTTTTCCCCGTTTTACCTTTGTCTCTTGAATAGCACATGGTAAAAAAAGGAAAAAATACATTTGAAATCTACTGTGGAGTTCTCCTGAAGGAATCAGCCAAGCAATGAAAACAAGAACCTCATATGCATAGTTTTGTTATAGATTTCCAAAGCTGATGGTTCCTTTCTTAACAAGATGTTCTGTGTTTTGAGATCAGGTTGTTACTGGAGGGGCTTATTGGCAGGTAAAGCTTGAAAAACCAGCAAAGTCTTTTCTCACAGCATATAGGAGCTTGTGAATGTCACAGTTTCACAACCAGAAACCTTCTTTTAACAGGGACAACTTTACACATGTTGTTTACATAAGTGTTTATAGTGACGTTGACGAAGATGGGGCAGGCAGGTCTCATGATTAAAAATCAGTAGTAAATATTCATACCACTTAACTTTACATACCCTAAAGGATTTAGGTTAGGAGCTTAAGGCAACTTCAGGTTATAGAAATATCTTCAAGCAAGGAAACTATGAGCATTTTTTGTCTTCTGAAAAAAAACAAAGACAAAAAACCCCAGAATCCTCCTGGGATTCTACTTCACCCTTCTACAAGCTACAGAATACTATGAAGCCCCCAAAAATAAACAAACCAACAAACAAAAAAACCCAGAAAATATTCACCCAGACAATTGCCATGGATGTGTGGGGTAACGAATATGGCAAATGCAAAACCAATTATTTTCAGGTCATGTGATGTAATGAAGTATGAGAATTTTCTGCAAGTAGTATTAATAGTTTTCTCTACCCACCTGTCGTGACTGAGCTCTGAGGAAACATGTTTTATGTTTTTCTTACATGCCCAAGACATAATCAGAATTTGGTTCATATGTTGTGTAGTATAATGTCTTGCTTCTGACAAATACGATTCTAAGGCTGCCTGACCAATGAATAAGGAAGGTAACATCTTTTTAAACCATTACAGTAAAGGATTTGCTAGGGTTGTATTTATTCCGGTTTGAAATTAAATGGTTTGATCTTGTCAGAAAGGATTTACCGATATGAAATGTTTATGTATTTATCAGGATTTTGGAAGAGATCTGAAGGGATTTAGCCTTTTGCTGAAAGTGAGTATAAAAAAAACAGTTCTGAAAGGTTTAGATCCTGTAAAATTCATGCTTCTTTGTCAGAAGTGGAGAAGTTTTTGTGTACCAAGAACAGGTTATCAGGAAGAGGAGACAGTCTAAGATGGATAGTACTAAGTAATTCAGATCATTTGTTTTCTTCTGGAACTCTGCTTTTAAGTCTAGCTAATGAGAGAAGTTAAGATTAGTTCAGAACTGTTCTTTCTTTATGACCATGGGGAGGTCTGCTGGCTTGTATATCAGCTAGGTGTATTTTTAATTCTTTTTCAGGAGCAAAATCAAAGGTGAAAGTAAACAGGCAAGTTCTTCATAGTCTCTGTTAGAAAGCAGTGGAGTAATGATGAAACCATGTATGAGATGTATGCTCATATGAAGTGCTTGTTGTGTGATAAACAACTCTCATTTATCTTCTCTCAAGTCCATTAAGCATTGATGAGGACTCTTTGCTCTCTGTTGGTTTCCCTGCTTCCTAAGCTCACTTCCATTGGCTTTCTATCTCCTTCTGCTGAAGTTTGCACTCCAGCTTATTCTTCAGGATTCAGGACAGGCATCTGTGGCTAATCCTTAGCTATGAATTCCTACCGTTATTCCGTTGTCAATAAAAAAGGGATGACATTGTAATGCACCTACCTTTGCTGCTGCATTTTGCCCTGCCAGTCTCCAGCCATGTTCCTTTCAGAGACCTCCCTTCCTTCCTTATACTGAAAAGTTTCATTTAGCTTGTTCAGTATGTTCCAAAAGCTTTATTTCTTTCAGCTAATATTTGACAGTAACTACTTAGTGTTGCTTCTGCCTGTCTCATAATCAATAACACAACTCTGTTGGCTTGTGTTGTGGTATAAAAGTAAGTAGAAATCCTAAGGCCTCAGATGCCAAAATTTAATTGCAATTTCATTGTTTGGGGTTTGTTGTTGTTGTTGTTAGTCCTGTATTTTGCTTAGGGGGAACTATTGTTTTCACTTTACAAATCAGTGATAGAAGAATCAAGAAACTGTTCTCGCTCATGCAGGTTCCTGATGGGTAGAGATGCTTTTGGCTTGCAACACACATGCGCACAGCATTTCTACTCTGATCTTACCCAGCTGCAAGTGTTCATACCTTCTCTGTGGCAGAGTTCTTGCATCAAGATGAATGTTTGAAAAAAGAGGAGTGTGTAATCCGTGGCAATTTTTCAAAATCCTAGTTTATCTTCCTAGTTTTCTGTTTCCTGACATTGTACAGGAAGAATTTACCAGAAATAGGGATAAACCTGAATTCCTTTCTATGACATTTGTCATGAGAAGGAAATTTTTTTTCCTATTCCTGCTGCACGTTGCTTTTTTGTTCATATTCTGTCTAATTTCCAAAGAGATATAGTCTAGTTTGTTCATATTGCTAGTCAATGTTCATATCACTATGATTCATACCTTGAGAAGCATCCAAACTGCATGCTGAATAGTGTAAGGTTCCCATAGAAAACATGTTGTCTTGGAAATTAGCTGCCATGAATGTAAAATAAGATTTGATTTTAGGCTGTTTCCTTATATTTTAACTTTTCAAGCATTTATAATTAAATATTTGAAAGTTGTAAGTTATGAGGAGAAACAGTAAATGGCAATTTTATGCACCTGGTAACCTCATCCTCTTCTCAGACTGAATTCTAAAGCATCAGCACAGCTGGAGCTGCTGCACTACCTACTCTAGGAGTTATCAGAAAAAAATTATCCTCAAGAGAATGCAACTTTTTCTGAAGCTTGTATAGTATGTATACATTTTCTCAATATCCCGCTTCCATGTTGTTGTGTGTCATTACCAGCATTTTTTTTCTTTCAGTACATTTATATTCTTTTAGAGAAAATTTGATATGAAAAAAAGGTTTAAAATTAAGATCATGAATTTGGATTCTACTTCAGTTTGCCTTATCGTTTGAACCAGGAGACTGATCAAAGTGCCTTTGCTCTAACTCAGGTGTTTTCTTTTTAACTAAGGATCCCTTTTTTCTCTTGAGGCTTTTTTATTATTATTTTTGGAATTAGGAATGATAGAACAACTAGGTTACAACTGCATATACTTCAGCTGACTCTGTTCTAAAGGACGCATATTTATTTTAAGAATGACAGTTCATTCTTGGTCAGAATACTACAGTAGCTTGCAGATTTGCTTAGAATCCTACTATAATGCTAGATGCTATTGCAGTGTGATAAGACTAGGGAAGGAAAGTAGTCATTTCCTTAAAAGCTCCAGTGGATTTTAGTAGTGTACATCCTATCAGAAGTGAATATTTAGAACCTTAATATATTAATTAGTTGCCTTATTTTTCTCGAAAATCATGTGCAAGTTATTAAAAAATAAATTGACTTTGTTTTGAATATGTTGTTCCCAATTTTTCTGTTAGTTGACTGGAATCAAGTGGTGGCAATATAAATTTTGCTTTTGCTATTGTATCCCAGGCCAGCATATAGTTGACTTTCCATGGCCTATTCAGTCTTTGTCTTCCTTTCTGAGATTTCCTAGAGGAATGACTGTTAATGTGATTTTAAAAGGATCCACCACATTTGGATGGGACTGAATTTATTTTACGTAAAATATGGAACAACCATCTGATAATGAGAAGTATCAGTTCAGTCTTGACTCAAATTACTAAGAAGGATATTCCTCAAGTCATTTTTCTTTTCTTGTTTCTGTCTGTATCAAATAACCTGATGTAGGTTTATTTTCACAGCAGTAAAAAAAAATAAAAAAAGTCTTTTTTACTGGATTTAGCAATTCTGAGAAGACCTCTTGTTGTAAATGAGTAATGTAAATGTTGTAAATATAAACCTCATGTTTGTTACACATGCTACTAGCAATACAAAGCCTTTAAAGCAGTTGTTTCAATTGTTTCTTCCTTCCTCTGCATCATTCAGGAAAAGAAAAGAAACTTCATTAATAAAGGAAAACAAATCAGGCAAGAGATGGTGGGAAATAAATTGTGTGCATATTTCATATTTAAATAAGAATATAATGTTGGTCTGGCATTAAAATTTTCTGGTTGGGCAGCATAATTTTTTAACTGGGAATCTTGATAGCAATGGCTAAGATCTCTCAACCTGGGTCAATAGGAATCTGTATTGCTTTCTGTCAGGTATCAGCAGTGATACTTGTCAGGCTTGATGCTCACAGGAGTAACATAGTGGGATCATGTGATTTGATTCAGATACTAACTGGAGTAAAAGATACAGTTGTGGGATTTGGGGGGGATTTTATTTCCTTTCTTTTGTCAGTTTAGGACTTCATTATTCTCTATATCCAAAACAGATAAGTAACATGTGTTCCTAAAATAATTTTTTTAAAAATGATGAATTCAGCATGTAAAAATTATCAACAAGGAAGTTTAAAATGACATGGTGAAGCATCGTTTATTCCGGAAATTGAAGTCTGTGTCCTTGTCCTCTAGAGATGTCTCAGAGAGTCAAATTGATGTCTTGCATGTACTGCTAACTGATTGTGTGGAAATTTTTTTAAGTTCACTTTTTCTTTATTCTTCTGTCTTTTTTACCCATCTTCCCCCATTGTAGCAAATTAGACGGCCGGATGAAAGCAAAGGAGTTGCTAGTAGAGTTGGATCACTCAAAGTAAATATGTTTCTAACATTTATTTTGCAAGTTCTCTTCTATAGCCTACACTTTTCCTTTTGAAGGGGGAGGTGAGGGGAGGGAGGGAAGGGCCTTTTCCATTTCTCACCATTCCATCATTTTTTATTTCAGTATTCTTATTGCTGTTGGGTCACATTTTGTTTGTTTCTGTGCTACACATAGAACAACCTGCTGAAGGCAAGCTACCAACTAGTTAGCTTTAAATGTCATCACAAATAAGAGACAGGAGCAGCCTTCTCAAAGTGGCTGTCATTTGGGGATCATGATTAAACCACTTCTCTGATCTGTGTTATTTGTTGTCACTTAACGGCCTGTTACACAGAGAAGTGACTTACTCATCTTCAGAGGACTGCTTCCCCCCTTGAACCAATTAAACTTTTAGAGTGCAAAAGATCAGTAAAAGGAAGCTGACTGCTTAGTGTCTAGCTAGCCTTTAATTAAGAAAAAAAAAAAAAGGAAATAAAGAGCAAGCATGAAAGACCATGTGAGACTAATAAGAATGGAGCCACTGTTTGCTAGTAACCAGTTCCAAGTCCTGCCTTTTTCATGTCTCTACTAACACACTCAGATGTTTAGAGCGTTTAAGAGAACAGGCAGATTTCTAAATCCATACTCACTCGTGAATAGTGTTACACACTAATAAATGGTTAAAAACCCAGAAAATTCTCCAACTTGCAAAGATGCTGATCATGCGCAGCCTAGGCCATTCTGTTAAGATTCCATCTCAACAGTTGCCTCTCTTTCCACCATCCAATTTTTCACCTTTTTTTTCTACTTTATTTCCTTTATAGCACTTTCTCAAGCGCTAATTAATTATTTTTTTTTCTGCACTTCCCTTGGCTTTCCTGCCTCCTTGGTTTATGATTTTTTTTGTTTTACTCCTGTATGTGTGCATATTGCCTTTGTTCCAGGACAAGCCATCCTCTCTGCTCTCAAACACTCCTCTACAGCTGCTCTTTGTGAAAATGTTATTTCACTGAGCATAAAGAAGGGGAGGGGAAGGATTAATTATGCACCACTTTCCAGTGATGGCACCATTTAAATTGACCTCAGCATAGAAAACTAAGCCAGTTTCGATTTGTTTATACAAGCCGTATGTAGAGGCACCTGTAGCATTCCTCACTGTCTGTGAGGCTTTAGCTTTTCATCTTATGTTTTGGGAAGAGGTTTGAGAATATAAGAGCACTGTACGTGATTGATGGACTGCTGTTTTTATAACAAGCATTCAGTAGCACTGAAGTCACACAGAGGAAAGCACAAGCTTTACAGTAGCCACAGTTACTGTTCTGTTTTAAATGCTGTGCAGGTAATTATTGTGGCTTCCACGTTTGGCTGGGTCATCATATACAATTGTATTTGCATAGTGTAAATACGTATGCAAGAGGTGTAGCTTATTTAAGGGCTAGTATTCATCTATTATTTTTATGAATGTGGCATCAGAATGAAAGTCAGCAGTTTAAAAAACACTGGGATTCAATTTTCTGATATTGACACCTATCTTAGGATTCCTACTTCTTTCTTTGACTGCCCAAGATTTAATTTCGTTACCCCAAAAATGTATTTAGGGCATAATATCAATGTAGACAGTGGAAAATCCTAATTAAGATTTCAATATGTTAAAATTCACTCCTAAAATATTTTTAATGAAAAACCTATTGCCTTGCCAATAAATAAATAATAGATAAATAATAGATAAATAATGTAGTCAATTCAATAGTTTTAGTCTGTTTCTTGTTTTTTATATCTTTTTTTTCCTGTACTGAAAGAGCTATGTTAATCAAGCAAAAAAAGCTTTGTATCCAGTTCCAGAGTTTACTGAGCATATATGTTTGTATTGTGCAGAGCACTTTGATGTCTTGAAATGTTTTGCCAAAGGCAGTGAGAAATGTATTATACTATGATTTGTTTTAAAAAGTAAAACAAAGAACGAAAGAAAAAAGAAAAAAAACGTGACAAGAGAACAGCTTGCTTTTTCAATTCATTTTCTGATGTTTACATGTAGCTCCATCGAAAGCTGGAGGAGCTCAGAGATCACCTAGAAGGCAATGTCAAAGGATGCTCTCTCCGAGTAAATGTACGATTTCACTCGGTGATCTGTTTTTTTAAAACTTCCGCTGGCTGGTAACACCAAATCTGATTAGTTTGTCTGCTCATCCCCATCTTTTTCCTTTCTCCTCTTTCTCCCTTTGTGTTTTCCTCCTTCTCTAGCTGTGGTTTCATTTTAATGTGTATGAGAAACCTGACCTAATTGACAGGATTTGTTTAAAATTAACATTTTAATGAATGTTAATCAAACTTTGGCTTTAATACCAGCTAAAGCAAATCCCTTTCCAAAACTAAAGTTGCATATCTAACATTTTCCTGAATATTAAAGTTAGCAAGAAATAAAATAGATATCTCTAAAGAATAACCGTATATCTTCTGTCTGAGATTGATACCTTAACTGAAAACTGTAGCTGACCTATGGTAACCCTGGAGCACATAGGCTCACAACTGCCTCTTTGCCTTTAATATTTTGGATCATTATGTTATCTCATAAGATGGCTTAATATTTGCTTGGATGCCAGCTATGCAAATTTTAACGGACTTGTATAATACAAAAATTCTGTGGCATGTTTCCTGTATGTTATATTTTTGCTTTAAATAAAAAAGAATCAATCGTGTGGAGAGAGAGAAAAAGAAGGATTAAGAGTTAACATATCAGTCATAATTCCTCTATAAGATTATCCAGTTTTTACAGAAATATTTTAGAAAGCAGTAGATATTGCCTACATAATAATACAGACAACTGTACCCCATATTTGAGTTTTCTTTATAAAGTAATATCAGTCTTTCGGCAATTAATTCTCTGGAACCCAGAGCTTAAGATGCATAATGTGATGTGCAATAAAAGTTAGAAAGGAAGAGTTTTCAGCATAATAAGAGTGAAAGTAAAAGTGAGTAAAACTGCATTTATCCCTTTGAACAATCATTCAGTGAAGACCAAAATAATTTGAGCCATGTTTTGTTTGTATCTCCCATACACTGTGATTGTTATCATTATGCTCAGCACAATTATATTGATATGTAATTGGCTATGGTTATCTAGTAAAAGTTAATAATAATGATTTGATATTTTTTACCCTATTTGCATGCTTTATCATATCCAGCTCTAAGTCTGACTTAAAGTTGAATTCTGCTTGCTTTCAAATAGAAGTCACTGAGCTTTTAGTCTTTTGCAGGCCAGATGCAAGAAAACTGAGGTGCTAATGCGCTGCAGCTTTCTATACAATCTGTTGATGAAAAGAGCATTTCAATGGCAAATTTCTTTAACAATCAAGTTTTTGGGAGAATATACTATGTGATGCTTTTCATTTGGTGACATGCTATGCTTGTCAGGTTAGAATCAAAGCAGAGACAGATCTTTATTTTAGATTCCTCACTGTTAAAATCATGCTTTAGTACTGGTGAATAAACATAAAGCCAGGAAAAAAATTACACCGTGAAACTTTATACTACAAAAAGTGTTCTAGACACGCATTCTCACACAGAATTCTACATGGGGAGAAATTTAAAATGAAAAACTTACACAAACTAATTGACATGAAATTGTTCTGTTCCTCAGGGTCACTTTTTCTGTTCTATCATGGTCATACTCTACACAAGACAAAGCAAGCAAGGAGATCAGATTATGAACTAAAAAATGGTGGATATGTTCTTCATATGCACTTTAAATTTCTTAGGACAAGCATGACACATCACAAGTATAATAACACATAGCTAAAATCTGCATCTTTTGACTGCTAGTCTGATCCATGCTATAAAAATAGATGTTTCAGATAAGACAACATTTTAAAAACAATACAAATGGCAGTTCAAATAGTAGCACAAAGCTGTAGTAGGTGATGGACATTTAGAAAGAAAATAATAAGGGATCTGTTAATAGCTCATCTTTGAAATAATTTGCATGTGTTCCATGATGTTTTTGGAAAGGGGTTTAAATGAAAGTTGTTAATACTACTTGTGTGGCCATTGGATTGAATGGTATTGCAGGGGGGAACATGAAGTAACTGATGGCCAGCCCCATAAGGGAAAGCTAAATGTTATTGCACAGTTGTGCATATTATTTAAGGTGGAACCTTTGTTTCATAGTGAATTCCAAAGATAAGACAATAGTAATACCTAATTCTTTACAATTTTCCTAAGCTGAGATCTGTTTGCCCATTTCTTCTTGAGATCTTCACTCAACTTCCTTGTAGATATTCCTATTCTTTTCTAGCGTTAATTCTTTGATCCTTCCAAATTACCTGTGTTTGAAGCTAAAATTAATTATTGTTTGGAAAACTAGTAAGTAAAACTAATTTTAAATGCAAATTTAAATTCTGCAGAAACGTATTATCAAAAGTCCATCAAAAAAGCATAAGTCTACACATAAACATATCTACACAAAGATTCCAAGTATCATGTGAAACAATTTCTGTATGGTTCTGAACCTATGTACCAATCAAAGGTTCTGGTTTTAGCCAAGAACAGTATTTTCAGAAATCACAGTAGTGGTCAAATATTGTCAACACAGGATGTTAAATGAAACTCAAATCCTAATTTTTCATGTAGATTTGTGGCTTGTGAAGGCTGCAGTCTCCTCTATACTATTTGCTGTCTTAAATTAAGCATCTGCCTTCTTTGAACGTGATGAAAGATAACCTTTTTGGGACTGTCATTTCTCATTGTTATGTTTTTTAACTGAATAAAGTCACTATGGCCCTCAGACTACTGACATATTGCTCTGTCAGCCTTTGGACCAGATTCTCAGATGGTGTAAATGGACATAATTCTTTTAATACAGTGGGGAATTTCTGTGATAGAGAATATGGTGCCTTAACTTTAAAATTCCTAGAGGAAAAAAAAGCAAAGTGGTACATGTGAATAGAGCTTAAATGTTAGCAGCTTCTTGAAACAGAATGGGTAGGGATTGTCAGGCAGCATACTTAGTAAGAACTGCCCCTTCTTCCCAAATGGAAGAAACAGTCAAAAGATCAGTGACTGGAGTTCACAAATGACAACAAATTGAAAGCAGTGAAAATGATAATTTGCAGAATCAGCAGCAGCAGTTAACAAAATAAGAAACATACTAATACTTAAATTTAATATTGCAGAATCAGTGCACTTCAGGAATGCTGACATCAGGCAGATGTTCAAAAATGGAGACCGGTTAGAAAGAAAGCAATGATGTAGAAAGGGTGTGGAAGCATGAAGCATGTGGCAGCGGCTACAGCCTCACTGCATGAGTGTGTTGGAAATCATTGAAAGAAACAGCAGTCAATACATGGGTGAGCGTGCATTGTAAAAATAGGGACTGATAAATCCTTTCCTGAGGACTATTTTGAAACCAACACTTGAGCCATAGGTTTGATTTCATGATTATGAAGAAATAACCCAAGTAAGTTGACAGTCTATACATGTGTGAAAAGGAAAGGAAAGGAAAGGAAAGGAAAGGAAAGGAAAGGAAAGGAAAGGAAAGGAAAGGAAA
>JAWLRI010000563.1:49997-136200 GCA_034781795.1 Crypturellus tataupa
AAGGAAAGGAAAGGAAAGGAAAGGAAAGGAAAGGAAAGGAAAGGAAAGGAAAGGAAAGGAAAGGAAAGGAAAGGAAGTGTGAATAACAAAATAATAGTATTGAAGCAAAAAGAAAAAAGTGTATTTGAGAACAGAGAGAAATTCAACATACAGGTATTGCAGTGGAAAGAGTATTATCATTTGCTCATTGTAACTGGGACTTCATGAATATGAAGTAAGGAGTGGTTTAAAATAGTTAAATACTAGGAGGAATAAGACTGATAAGAAATGATAAATTTAGGTTAGATATTAATGAAAGTATGGGTAAGTATGGTAGGTAACAGCAATCTATCTGTAGTAATGTCCAAGATTAAACATTCTCAAGGGTTTAGCTTAAAGTATACCTCTTGTAAGTTAGTGTGGGGAAAAGAAAGGATGAACCAAATTATTTCAAGATTTTTTGGATAAGATTCCAAACTCTCTCATTGTTGCTATTCCCATTTATTTAGTTGCTGATACTTAAACTGCTGCTTTGACGCATCTTCTTTAAATCCATTCTCTGGTTCCTCACCTGCCAAGTTGAAACTAATGAATCTTCTTTTTCCATGCTACTACTATAAGAAAAAACATGGGGAAAATAGTGGTAGTTAATTATGACAATCTTGATTAGAAGTACATCCAAAAGTCTTAGATGCATATCAGAACCCCATGTTACATAACTACACAGAGCACATTATCTTTCTCAGAAAGCCTTCAAAATAATCCTCCTATAAACAATTTTTGTTCAATATTTGTTGGGTGGAGGGTGCATTTTTTTTTACTTGGTTTCTTAAAATAGCATTCTCTTCTAATTATGGCATAATCCTTCTGTAAATCAACTCACTATACCATGTTGTCATAAGTAAATACATCATCAAAGGAAGGGAGATAGTGCCTTTGAGTATGTGAACATTTAAAATGTCCGAAGTCACTCAGATGTCCTCGGTAATATTATATAGAGCAATTATATAGAGCAATTTATATAGAATGCCAGAGGAAAAAATCTTATTAGTGACCATATTATAAATTTTGTACCCATAAAAAACAGATCTATAGATATATTATATACATCTATTATCTATTATTTTTGATTTTAGTGAAGAATTATGAAATATATATATCTGAAATTGAAGAACTTTCATGAGTGGCTTTGTGTGGCATCTTCTCTGCTCAGTCCATCACAATACCTAAGTTAGGTAATCACTAAATTGTATGTGGAAATAATTGCTAGGTTCAGTTTAACATCAGTGCATCTGAAGTGCTGTACAGGGCTCTTTTGGGTTTTTTATTTTTTTGAAGTCTAAGGGAATTTTGCATAGAATTCTCATGATTCATTCTTCCACCTTCAGAAAAAAAATCAAGAGGTGTTTTAAAATGTATTTATAGGAACCATGTCTTTTATTTCATTTATTAGAGTGTTTTTCATCTTCACAACCAGTTGTCATCAGATCAAGGAAAAAAAATACTAAACTGAGATGAATCTTTATAATTGAAATATGAAACATGTTTCATGATACATGAGCATGAAAACCCTTTATATGATTGAGAGACATAGCATGTAGAATTCTATTGGCCTGTATCTGGTCATTAATAATTTAATCTTTATAAGTTACCCTGTTTTTTGACGATAAAAGAAAAATTTGTTATCAAAATGCTAGTTCTAAGCATCTAAAAATAGACACAGGGAAGAATAGGTCTTTAATATATTTTCACATTGTATATTTTGCAGAGTTAAAATAAAACTAATAGTGTTAGAAGAGATTGGTAAGCTTCTTTGTAGAATACCTCATTATCCTAAGATTAATTTTCTCATGATGGTGCCAATTTTCTGGAAGAATAAAGACTGATACTTTTCTTCATGTTCATCATTATTTTTAACTATTTTATAAATCCAAAACCATTTTTCTTTTAAGAAGCTTCCACCTTAAAAAGCCAAAATTTGGAGATTCTGAAATAGCTGGTCTTGGAAACTTAATGAACCCCCTACTACTATCTCAGTGCTGGAGCCACCTTTACAGAAAACCTTCTGAGACCCTTACTGTGCCACCATTTCTTTTTTAACAGTGTTTTCTTTTCCCCACTGCACCACCAGGCTCGGCTTCCTTCGTGCTCATCCACCTATAGTGTTTCTGAGGTATACTTGCACGTATTCTCCACACAGTTGACCTGCTTGCCCATCACACTTCTTTTGATTTTATTTACTTTTTTTTTTTCATTTTTTTGCCTTGCACTGTGCACAAGTGGGGAGAAATCAGCTGTGGAGGAAATTTCTGCATGATCGCCCTGCAGCCATGTTCAGCGGGTTTTAAAATCGCCCTATTAGTCTTTAGTTATGTAGCAGATGCTACGTAACCTAGGAGCATAAACTGTGTTACGTGAACTTGATTAATTGTTTCTTACATTAAAATGAGAATACTTTCATAATGGGTTTATAGATGACCACAAGATGCCTCACCCGTCTTGCTGAGCTGTTTTAACTCAGTGGTATTAGTGTAGTTAGAAAGGCTCTGAAGAAGGGGCTATCACATTATGATTACTAATCAGCTTGCTATATACAGGATGCTCATCTGAAAAACCTTATTATTTCCCAAAAGTCTGGCTTGGGTCATTATCTACCAGATGCTGATAGAACCATAGCGAGCAAAGTTCTAGACTTAATATTAAATTGAAAATTTGCTTCCGTGTATATGAACTTTGTGTCCAAATGAAACTCAGCTTCCAGCTTGTTGGTTTAACCCATTGCAATCCTGTTCTAGGTTTAAAAAAATGGTTTGTTTCGTTGACCATGCTCACAGTCACACTTGCAGATAACACACTGATTAGAGATATTGGTCCCTAAGTTATACTTCATATATGCAGGTCTTACTAAAAATACCACTATTGGAAGTCCTATCAAGTATATGCATATGCCAAAATGTGAAGATAATACTGATAGAGAAGAAGGAAAGACTTTAAGACTTAAAGGCAAATTCTCGGTAAATGGGATTTTAGCGAGTGTAATAAGCAACTGGGGTGAAGTGGGAAGAAATAGGATGTTACGTGATGCTCTGTGTTTGCCCACTGGACTCATTCACGTTAGTTATGTTTATTGCTTTATATAAAGGGGCTCTTGCTTCACTCAGTTAATGAGCATCATACAAAATGCAGACGCAAAGAACTCACCTAAGCCATCACTCTGTCCCCGAGCAGGTTTAACTGTGTGTAAGTATGTTGTACTGGTGTGTGTCTAATTTGTTCTCGAGAAACTTCGGCCAATCAATCAGTCCTATCATGTCTTTATCCTTTTTAATACAAACAAAAGAGCTAATAAAGAAGTTTTTAAGGATAAAGAGATAATTACCAGATTTTATGCCCAAGACAAATAATTGCTTGTGGCTCTGCCAAGAGATTGTTTTAAAGTTGTTTTAAAGATAATCTACTATATATCCTTAAGGTATCTGATATATATTCTCCTTTTTTTTTTCTCCATTATTTTAACAGTGAAAGTATCACTGTTTTTATCATAGTTCTCAATATTCTTACACATAAAAAGTCACAGAGTTTTTTCTAAGCCAATACAGGAAGCAAGAAATTAAATTTAGTTCTTGCGGATAAAAAGCAGAGGCCATCCCTATTTGATCAACCCTTCTTCTGAAAGAGCTGTGTGAATTTAATAATAATAAAAAAAAAAAGCTCTAGATCCCCAGGCATCTCAGCTTGATAGCACTTTATTTTCCACAAATCCCGCTCTTCTCATCAGCAAAAATGGTGAACTTGCTCTTTTGCATACGAAGGAAATAAGATGGAAGAAAGAGAACTAGACTTCTCTTGCATTGCCTACAGCTCTGGCCATTCCTTCCTTTTGCGTTCTGGAAGGAGTGGAAGCCAGAGTGTTACCTTAGTGGGGAGGCAGGTATTTATGGCTCTCTTGCTTACTCAGATTCCAAAAACTATTTTGTCTTTTCCATAGCCGTCAGATTTTTTAAGTGATTAGTGGGCTTGGAATAAGTAGAGTTTACCTCAACAGAAATAGAAAATTAGAGGCAAGTGTTTTGTGAACTCTGTCCACAAAGGAAGTCTGGGATTTGTAGTAAAGTGTCTGCTAGCTGAAGTATGAGGGTGCCCATGTGGGAGTGTGCAAGCGGTTTATCCTTAATGCTCTGTCCAAAGAAAAGATGTTTATATCTAAAAGTAAGGATAATCTGACTGCCTGGTGAGCCAGATCCTGTGATGTAGTTAAAAAATCACTTTTTTTCCAACTGATCACAATTGCATGCTTTTGACATGTACGCTGTTAGATCCAGATTGCCTTCTTTTAAACTTCAAATTCAAGGTATTAAAAAAATACAATTCATTCTTTGCGGGTAGGAGAACACCCTATCTGTTTTGAGATTAAATCAGTCAAAACTGAAGATTTGTATGGCAGCTCTAGGTATTTGCAGAGGCTAGGAGGACATTCTGTGGGCTCCTGAAGGATGCATAGCATAGTTTCTAACCTTATAAGTGTCTGTACATTCAGAAATAACAGATTAAAATTAGGATGCAAGTGCAATATTCAATGTCACCTGTTGTTATTTGGGAAAATGGGAAGGATTGTACAGGTAAAAAAAAAACAACTTCTAAATATGGTAGAATTTCTTCCAAAATAGTGTTCATTGAATCTCTGAAATACTGTTCTTAGGTTCGATCAAGAAGAAGAAAGGAATAATATTAACTATATTGCATAGCATATCCTGGGCAAAAAAAGGAAACACACTTTCTATTGTCTAAATGTATTTCTGCAGTTGTTACTGCGAGAAAATGTTTTTATTATCTATTCAAAGTTCAAAGCGTCTTAATTTTGTCTGGCCAGGTCATCATCCATACAGCTCTGGACCTTCACAGAATGCCACTTTTTATAAGAAATTTCTGAAATCTGTTTTTTCAGAAATAGTCAATGTCAGTTCATCTTGAGAAATGTAATAATTATTTTAGTTTTTGAGAAAAGCTTTGGCATTGGATGAATTGGTAATATTTGAACAAAAGTTATCAAAAAGGCAAACTGTTGTATTGAAGAACTTTTGAAGCTGTTAAGTATACAAGATCTCATTTGAAATTTCACCAAATATCCCATCAGAAGATAAACTTGGATCTGTACATTCACTACTGTGAAGAATTTGAGGTAAAGTTTACTTCTTTCATAGAGAACATTCTTGTAGAGTCTGTTTACAATCTCAGAGTCTAAAATTAAAGAAAAGCTTCTTTTCACCTGATCATTTTTAATGTCACTGGTTTCCAGACCTGGTAAAACTGTGGGCATGGTCAACTAAAGGCTGTTGGTGAGGAATAGGCAGAAAGTTTTTTAAAACTTTTTTTTAGCTATAGCAGTTTTTATGTTTTATTCAAGTCCAGGTATTGTCCAGGTCTTTATTTTCTCTAGAGCTCCGTCAACACCATAACAATTCCACTTACTTAGAATGAAATAGAAGTTCTGTCTCTCTGGCTGTACTTCAATCAAATAACAGTAAGCTTTTTTAAGAAGTGATTCCCTTGAGTCAACAAAAGTAGATCTTTAATGCTCTAAAATAGCAAAATATGAATTATAAAATAGAAATTCATTTCCTCTTCAAACTTAGCAATGTACAAAAAAAGAGGGAACTTTTATGAAAACAATTTAGCTTCTAAACCTTCTGCAAATGATGCCTGTAATTTTTATAAATGTTAATAGGAGTATTTAATTTTCTATGAGTGGAAATATAGTAATGAGCAATGATGCTGACTCAGCAGTTGTGCAGTCTAGTATGTGTGTAATAAATACATAATTGACTCATTATCTAGTTGTTACAGAGCATAGTAATCTTTTTTAAAATGGCTGTAGTTCACTTAAGTTAATTAGACCAGATTGACTTCACTTACGTTTTATCTTTAAAGTACTGTAAAAAAAATAATAATAATAACTAATTGACCAACAGAGGGAAGTCAGAAGTCTGTAGTTTATAAAACTACACTTAGGTATGCAATGAACCCTTTTTTTTAATCTTCATTTATGTCTCCGAGTTTTTATTATCAGCATCAAATCTCTCTCCCTTCCTTTCTCTCCCTTTCCTCCGCTTCTGCACGTGCTGTGTTTGCCTGAAAGTGTAATGAAGGAAACCAACTGATCTGCTTGTTGCAAGTATAGCAGCGGAGCAACGTTCATCACAGAGCTCTTCCCTGCTTTCCAAAAGCAGAGAATAAATCATGGGCATGAAAAAGTAGTTGCAAAAGAGGTAGACACTGAAGTATATAGCATGTCATCTGTTTTATTTAAGATCGTTTCTAGGTTAGCGCATGGTGTCTTGTGTAATGAGCTATCTACAAATTTTTGTGTTAGCTTTCTCTCACAGAAAAAAAAATACTCCCATAAACATAGTTTTGGAGTATGTAATGGCTGCATACTGATAACAGGACTTGATTGTAAACTTAGATTTCTTAATATAACACTATAGCCAGGATCTGTTGAGTTCATGACTTCAGAAGTTTATTCAATCAGAGACTGAAGGAAAATTTTAAAGTGCTCCAGATTAAAATATAATTATCTGCAATATACATTACACAATGTTGTAAAAACTGAATCTAATTCTTTAAAACTTCTTTAAAACAATTTTTAAAAATTCTTTAAATTCTTTAAAACAATCCCTTACACTTTATAGTTCTTTTTTTTTTTTGAATTACATATTTTTCCTTTTTATTCCTCCAAATATTTTCTCCTGGATTACTATCAAGAAGTTCAATTAATGCAAGTTTTACAGTTATTTTCTTCTGATATTATAGCTTAAAACTTTCTAGCAGCAGTTTTCCAGATCCTAAGTTTCACAGAGTGAATTCAACAGTGATAATTGCCAGTGTAGCTGGTAGATAACTAAAAAAAGTTGCATCTTCTATTATTAGGCACTAGAGAATGCAATGATATCAGTATTGGCTATCTAATTATGCAAATATTTTAATAGAAAGGAAAATCCTAAGTGTATACCCACATACAATATCTGGTACTCAAAATTGTTAAAATTATGTTTCTATCACTATTTCTGAAGTTTATTAGAATAACAGAAGTATGAAAGCAATTTAAATGGACCAGATATACCGAAGGTAGACTTTAGACTTTCTGAGTAAATTATGGTCTTTTCGTATTGAAGAGATTACCGAGAAAATTGCTAGTTTTGTACTCGGTTCTTACGACCCAGGTCTGTACATTATTTTGTGTATTATATTCAAATTTGAGCATACGTACACACAAGAGCTTACCTACAACTCAGAACTGAATGAACACAGCAAAACCATTGGCCAGTTGAGTTTTGCGTGATTTTATTGCTACAATGTGGTATTACTTCTCTTTGTTTTATATTTGCAGTTGTTAATCAAACAGTAAGTTTTTAAGCAAGATTAGAATTTATAGATTTTTCTCTTTCAGATGACAGGAAGAGGTCAGAGTTAGGTTCAACCACTTGTCAATTCCCATTTAAAGAGTTACATTTTTTTCTGTTGCATTTTGCTTTGCTAATAGTAGCACTGTCCTCTGTTAAAAAAAAAAATCTAACTTCTAGAGATATACGGTTTCCTCAATGAATATTAAAATACAAAACTGTAAAAAGTCAGTGATCTTGTGTCCTAATCCAGAGGAAACAGCTTTAATAGTTCTATCTTTATTAGTAGCTGAACAAAAAGTCCTCTATAGCATTTTCATTGTCCTACCAGTATAGAAAGATATTTTTACTATAAGAACAGATGTTGTATAAAGGCATTTGTTCATGAATGAATGGCAAAATGTCAAGTGTCACTGGTAGGGGGTTGCATCATTGAAGTAATTTCATCAAGGTGCATGTGAATAACTTCATTGAATGCTGTCTCAGTTATCTACAATAAAATTCACATAAATTTTTTCATTTAAAAATGTGTTACTGTATTTTCACTTTTTAATATAATTTGGCTCAGTTTATAAATGTACATCCAAATTACATCCATCAGCAATTCATATGCTGAAAATAGAAGCAAAATTTTACCAAGTCCTCCTGCTTCTCTGCTCATAGTCCTACCTTGTGACTTGTGTCAAGTAAAATTATCACATAAAATGTTTGCCATTGTTCTTTTGTTCTCTTCTAATAAACTCAGGCCAAACACTAGGGTTTTCTGTTGGTGGTGGGTTTGTTTTGTGTTGTTTTTTTTTACACAGAACTATTTCACATTCAAGGAAATGATAAAATCTGGGGTTTGAAAGGCATTCATTTCCTATTAAAGATTTTGGCTTAAACTCTTATCCATCTTACCCAAAGCATAGTAGATTTTGTGGATTTTTATTTTGATGAAATGCCTGCCAACTCTGCATTTAGCAAGCAGAGAATAAATAAAATTGAAGTCTCTGTTAGAAGGATAGGCACTAAAAAAAAAAGAATGATAAAATCCTAGATATATTTCAGATAATGTTATATAAGATTTGTATCTTAGAATCAAGTAATTCAGAAACAACTCTACACCCTCCTCCATTTTCACCTCTCAAGTTTATTGCTTTTTTTTTAAGACAAGATGTGTCTTGATGTTTCAAATTTAAATGCAAAATTTTCTCTTTCTTCTTTTTCTTTAAAAAGTGAGACATTCCTCCTGCCTTGCAGTGCAGATATGTAATCCATTATGAACTTTCTGAAACAAATTAGGTCAGGTCAGGGGATTATGTCATCTTTGTTTTCGTTGGTTATAGTTTAAGCTCGTGTATGTAACATGCATTTCCATTTCCCAATGTCATTTTCCCAATGTGCTGTTTTTGGCTTGGATGCTGCCCCTCACAGCCCACACTGTCCCCTTCAAAAGAGCCCCAGAGGAATCTCGCTTCTGAGGCAGCTTTGGAGGGTCAAAGGTGAATCCTAAATGCATTTGATTTTCTGCTGGCTTTCAAAAAGAAATTGCCAACTCACCAGAAACGGTGTAGTTCTCAGCAGGGCTTGATTCCAGCCTCTCCTTTCCACAGTTTATGAATGCTCTGATATAATTAAGTTATTTCTCCATGATGATACTGATATCACTTTAACAATTCTCCTCACAGGATATAGTTTTCTGCCTCCATGGGTAACCTAGCTCTTGATGCAAGAAATTCCCGATACTTCTCATTTATTGCTTAGATATACTCACAGGCTGAAGCTTTATTTTTCCCTGCAGTAGTTGCTCCCAAGTTGAATCTTAATATTACAAAGTGTTATTCATTTTTGTATTTAAAAGTAAACAAGTTGAGATTTTGTTTGTTACGAGTGCTGTATACATCGATGATGGTAACAGACACATTACCTGTATTTACTAGCTTTTTTGCTCTTACCTGAAGGCTTCAGGTATGATGCTTCAAGATCAGTTGAAAAATTTAAGAAAGTTTAAACAACATTCATTAACATAAATTCTTTAACATAAAATCATCGTGGTGTTCTGTGTATCCATGAGGAATATGCTTCTTTTCCAGTGCAAAGATGCTTTGATTTTGTGTCAACATGTCACCCCCAAAATTAAATTTACACATTGGGTAAATCTAATCTTCCTTAAGGACGTTCAGAAAAGTATGCTGTCAATTTAAAAGTAACTAGTTGCTTGCCAGACATTCCTAGTGACCATGCTAATCTAGGTAGAAATCCTTCCTCTGGAAAAAAAATGTGAAAGGCTTATACTCACCACAGCTGTCCGTGTTGCTGTTATTCAGTTAGTGTGCAGGACAGAGCAAATAATTTATTGTACTCTGGTACAGTTAGAGGAGCCAGATACAAGAAATAAAAAGAGATTTTAACAATAGGAAAATTTACAGGCAGGTTTTCCTGCGATGTATGCCCAACTTTGTGTAACTGTGTATTTACATACATGTTTTTGTGATAAATGTGTAAAAATCATAATATCATGCATTTATGGGTTTTGGAGTTTTGAGGGTTTGGGGGGAGGGAGTAGGGTTGACAGCCAAAAGGCATGAGGTTTATAGCCATAAACTATATCTGTGCAAAAAAAGATTTTATCTTTATCTTTATGTAGAAAAATTAGACAGACGATGTCCTCTGAGTGGGAACACAGTTAAATAAGGAAAGCTCTGATTTCTATTCATATAGTAAAACACACATATGCAAGTGAAATGCATATCTGCATTCTGTGCAGATTCTCTGATTGAATCACATGGAGAAAATATGTTTTGTTCATGCTCCAGCCATAGTCCAGCCATTCCTTTAGACTGCTCATAACTATTAAAATGTCCAACCAAAACTACTGGCAAGGGCCAGTGTTAGAAAAAAAAGTGATGCCCATTTTTTGACAAGTTTAGCCTGAAGATTGATTGGTACCTTGATTAGGAACTCTTGAAGTTTATTGTTGATTTTGTTGTTACTGTTTTTCACATGCTCATTCTTTTTTAGCATAAAGATATGAGGAATGTTACCTGTAATCAACTTCTAGGAGGATAGAAATGCATGAAAACATGATAGTAAGGATGAAATATGGCTCATAGGCTTTCTTGGAGATTAAAAGTTTGATTCAAAATCCTTGAAAGATCATAGGAAAGATGCTTGTTTAGTTCCCCATTAGTTCCCCATTCAGGATAAAGTTTGGGTATTGCTTAGTAAGTAAAACATAAAATCAGTTATCCAGCAGACAAGGTGAAAACAAAAAGCCGCATCATGTCTGAAGTAGAAGTCCTACTGAAAAAAATATGTAATGAAATTAGAGACTGTCACATAATACCTAGATTTTTAAGGAAAGATTTGTACAGATAACACCACTCGGATATTTCCTAACAGACAAGTGTGTCACTTAACCTCAATAATGTTACATGATTATGAAGAATTTATTTTAAAATTCATGAAATCTTTTGAAATGTAATTTCAAGCATCACACTGTTGAGGAAAAGTAGTTTCCATTTTTTTGCAATGTTTTGGGAATGTGTTTATTTTCATGTCACGTTTAAATTGACTGATGCTGTGGTCAAGGAAGAAAAATGTGAAAGTAGCTGAAATTTACTTTGAAAGCAAAATACTTGGAAAATAATAGAAATTAAACTTATTTTAAATGTTAATCTTATTAATGTATGCCAGGGATCAGAGTAATTTATTCTGTGTTTGAAGACAATTATTTATATACGTCAGTATTGTATTTTTAATCCCTCTGAAAGACAGCATCTTAAAAAGCCTGTTGAACTGGAATAGACAAGAAGTTGAAAAGCTCTTAACAGTGGTCAGGCAGGAAATAATTCAGACACCTAACACACACTCCTGAAGCCAAGTGAGTCGTTAATCAACTTGCCAGGTTATGAGATGATACAAATAGAAGACTGACCAGCAGCATAGTAGATACACAATGTACAGACTTCTCAAAGCTCCACTCCAGGCATTTCAAATTAAATAATTAAGGAGGAATTATATCTAAGGAACAATGTTGCACATTGAACACAAGGTATTGCTCTCAATTACTCTTTTTCCCATGTGCTGGCTTTGAAATTTGTATTCAGCATGAAGCCAGCAAGAGTTAAACATGTAGAACATATGTGTTAACACAGGAACTTCCACAGGTGTTTAAATTCTTCCTCCTCTTGTTTTACTGCTTTTAGAAAAGCATTGTTTAGTTTATGAGGTTTATTAGGTATATGTGTGGCAGTTGATCTATAGTAGTTAATATATGTTATCTGGAGAGAATAGAGGGCACAAATTTCCAAACTTTTTTCCCCCCAGGGAATGCCCCAAACAGAAGATCATTTACAGGCATTTCATAAACATTTTCATTTAAACCTGCAATAGATCCCATTCACAGCTAATAATAGAAGCAGCAGAATTTTCAGTTTTTCCTAAGTGCCAAAAAAGACTACTCCAAGATTTTAATTTTTTTTTGTTCTGATTGGTTATTTAAGTAAGATTATATCAAAATAAACTCTAATTAGATTCACTTGCTTTAGTAATATATACTTATCTATATTTGCTAAAAAATATTTGAAAGGCCTCAAGAAGGAGTAAGACTGCCCATGTCCTCTTGTCTTTTCCACTCCCCTCACCTTGCCAGGTGAATTGCTTCATACAGTGTCTAGTTTTATAGGACAGCAGGGTAAATATGTGATTGTGTTTCTCTCCCCTATTCCTTTCTGGTTAAAAGGAATTTCTGGATTTCTTTTTTAAAAAAGCACTTCCTTTCTCTTTCATCTTTTTATTCTCAACTACCAAATTTATGTAGCTAGATTGCCTTCCCATTAGCTTTCTGACCTAGCCTTTCTGTTTTACTGTTTTGTCTCCTTTCTTGTTTTAAAGGCTTTTTTGGATGTATCATGGTGGTTCTCGTTTTACCGTTGTGATGTGTTTAGCTTGCACTTCAGATTGATGTGTAAGATTTTATTTGGACCCTCTTTTAAGAATAAACACTTATTTTCCATTGCTGAGCAAGATCAGTTTAAGTTGAGAGACTATGAATAATCAGCCTCTCTTTTGTTTCCCAGAACACTGTCCCTTGTGTCCTTTAGTTTTAATTTGTTCCAAATATTGATTTTTTTTTTACTTCTGTTTCTGTAAAAGAAAGGAATTCAAGCCTCCTGAATGTACATTATGTTCATGCATCCTTCTCAGCTGTCCTGCTTGAACAGCAGTTAAGTTGAAGCATAATCTAACCGTAAAATTCAGTGTCTGTTTTCGTAGTCTACTGGGAAACAATGATTAAAATTAAATATCCTTTCATGTTAAAGGGTAGATGTCTAGGAAAATAAAAGTCAGAAAAGGTAAAAGTCAGTATTATGGGGATAAGGACATAAAGGCATATTCTAGATTTGAAGGTGACTTTTGTTTAGTATCCAATCCACTAAATATAGCATTTACCAAGCAGCTAAAATCTACTCCTAAAATATTTTTTTTATTTTTGGAAAGTGTATATTTCTTAAGAATGGTTTTTGGTTTTATTTCAGTGCAGGTTTTTTATTCTTTAGATATTCTTGAGCATAAAGAGTTTATAGTCATCATTTGTAACTATGAATAACTTGGAAATACATCAGATAGGATTTACCAAACTAAATGTAGTCATGCCCAGTAGAGACATCTATGTCTAAGCCAACTTTGCCGACTGCATTTGCAGTCAATAGAGAGAACAGGCAATCTTAGGTGCAACTCATTTTTATCCTAAAGTAGATGTCTACAACAAGCTAGATGAATAGTGCCCTAGAAGTACTTACTTGTTCCCTCTGACTCCAGGTGAGTAATTCCAGATGTAGAAAATGGCATTATTTGTATCTAAAGTGCGGTGAACCCCACCAACAGTGTTGTTCCTTTTAAAAAATGTGCTAGTGTGTTTACTTCTATAAAATTCTGTGAGACATGATCTCAATTTTGAAGTTTAAAAAAAAAGGGGGGTGGATGATGAGAGGGGAAGAGAAGGAAGATTCCCTCTGGTTTGGGGCTGAGTTTTGTCCTAATTTAGATGGTGGTTAAGCTTATTCTTGAGACATATGCATCTCAGTTTAAGAGCACTCTTTTGAACATATTTCTGAAATAGAAAGATGTCATCTTTTAATAGGATTATTTAATCCTTGAGTATTTTCTTAAAAAAGATTTTAAATAGACAATTCTAGGCATACCTTTTCTGTGAAATTTTTTAAACAACCTTGTTTTTATGTTCTGTATCACTTCAACCCAAGCAATTGCTATTTTCTCCATACTTCAGATAAGATTTAAAGCAACTTAATTAATGCATTTCATTCAATCTTTTTGTAGTTTGACTTCCAGTAATAGGCCAAAATTAATTAATTAGTATTGCTTGCCGTGTTGCTACACAGGTTTGAGACATTATTAGTTATGCTTTAATTTTATTTTATGTATTTAGATGCAGATATTGATATTTACTTCATTGTTAGCAAGGAAGGAATGCTTTAGGAAGGAATGTTTAATTGAATTAGAAGAAGCAATTACCTGAGGTATTAGGGGGCTGTATTGTAGTGTTAGTTGTTATATAATGTGTCTGTTTTATAAGGGTGGAAAAACGTGGAAAAAAGCAGCAACATTGTGCTTTCCCAGACCATGCAGAATAAATTGTATTCACATTACAGCTGGAGTTTCAAGGAGAGGTGTTATGAGTAATACACTTTCCCACAGGCAGTAACCTGTAATATGGGCAACACCTCATAAATAAATTTGGCATTTATGAGACAGAGGATATAGTTCTCCAATTGGAAACTGCTGCTATGCTTTGCATATCCTGCTTCCTTCATTACAGCTTGGCGAGCCCATTCCCTTTCCTTTATCTTAGTCCTTCGTGTCGATATATGTGTTTGGGTTTCTGCTGGTGGTTCCACATTCTGCATGCTTTCCTCACAGCGGAGCAATGTGCTGTCCCATAAATGACCGACTTATGGGCAAGCCTCCAACAGCCTGTGCTCCTGAGAAACTGGTTCCTTCTGTTGGTGATAAATCATGTTTTGATGTCCTTGTTCTGAATTCTTCTTCATGTTGTAAACTTGAGTTGAAATGTTCTCCCATAAGAGTTAGCTTTTCATACTGGGCTGGAAACTCTTCCTATTTCTGTAGCAATTTATTATAACCAATGGCTTTTAATTGTACTTCCCATAATGAAGAGCTGACTTAATACTCTGTGCTAATCTTGTTATGACTTATAAAAGGTAAGTAGTTTCTCTAACCATTCCTAAAGATCACGGTAAAGTGTTAAAGGATTTTTATTTTAATTTTCTTTTCTCTTTATTTTTCACATTAATTTCTCACTTATAGCATGAGCTTTTCTTTGTGTCTTTTTCTGTTTTTCTTGTAAAGATTTTTTTTGTGCACACTATTATTTGCAGAAAATCATATCATGGAGATTTAAATACATCCAATTTATTACAGTCAGTGATTTCATTTTTCAGACCAATCATGACTGATAAATGGAAATTGTCAGCAGATCTCTCGATTTTACCATTCCCTTAGTTCTTTTTTTTTTTAAGTACTTTATTTCACAATCTGTTTAATGCTTCAGCCTATGGGAGAAAGTGTACTCAGCATTTTCAGCACAATTAAATTGTATCTTAAAAAAGATAAAATCCAGTTTCCTTAAGAAGCTGTAATCTGAATTGAATGTTTTGGGTTTGATTACATTCTACCTGGACTACACAGGGGAATGGTACTTGATGGTAGCCCACTGTATCTATTGCCGAGATACACCGTGAGCCAACAAACTGTGGACCCGAGCAATGAACAAAGAGACTCTCCCTTTCCTGGGAAAGGAGAGACAGCCACAGG
This sequence comes from Crypturellus tataupa, assembly GCA_034781795.1. Lineage (NCBI taxonomy): Eukaryota > Metazoa > Chordata > Aves > Tinamiformes > Tinamidae > Crypturellus > Crypturellus tataupa. Next base: position 65,216 of record JAWLRI010000563.1, read on the forward strand.
TTATTGTTTCTGAAACAACCTGTGAGCAAGAGTAATTACAGTAATACTAGTAATCATTTGTCCCAGTCAGTCCTGGTACTGTATGTGGTGTAATACGGAATCTTTACTTTGCAGTAGCTGTGAAAGGAATGCAGGTTTTTTGTAAATGTCAAAAAACAGCAATATTTACGAAGCATGAAATATTGTAAAATGCACCTACAGCACATGACTCCATTTCTACGAAGCTCCATTATAGCTAAAACTGTATGCATTAGAAAACTGATGCGTTTCATTTAAAATCATATTTTAATGAAGTTATGTTTCAAAATAGCATTTAGGATATGAATATACAATTCATATTAAACAAATGGAAGTATTATTTGATAATTAATGCTGATATCAGTTATGTTAAAACATGGTTTGTATTCTGCAGCTGTGGGCATAGTTTGGGAAACAGCCAAGTCTAGCTGCTCAAGCCTTTTATTTCAATCTCATGGATTCCTCTTCCACAGCTGCTTTTAAAATTTGTGGCAAGCAAATTATTTCCCATACTGCATATGTTGCCCTTCAGGTGAGTGATAAACTGCAAACTTTAGGCTGGTTGTGAGAAGCCACAAAGCAAAATTAACTTTGTCACTGAAGTCCTCTGTGTGCACAGAATTAAAAAAATGACCTGGGCGAGGCTGTGTGTGAAGCCAGCTGTCTTTGTTTCCATTGCCATTTGGACATTGTAAGAGCAAAACGTTGTCAGCACGTTTTTTTTATATTAGAAGATTTGATCTGCAAATCTCAGCTGCTCTGTTCATTATAAATCTCTTGTTTTTGTCCATACACTAGCTGCACTATAGGTTGGAAGGGCTTAAAGATGAACTCAGGAGGAATAGAGGCTACAACTCGAGAGTAACTATTACTGCTCAAAGGAGCTGTTTTCCATTCGCAAACATTGCTTTGCGCTATGGGTTTGGGCTCCTTCTGTTCCTCCACTTTGTTGAAGACTCTCTCTTGACTTCCATTTTACTTCTTCAGCACTGTCTTTGTCTGCTAACATTTTTCCTCTTTCTCTAGTAGCTTTTCTCTGTGTCCTTTGGATTGCTTATTTTACTTAGTTTGTTTTAGTAGATTGTTTCTGAATGTTTGTGTTTTGTATTTTTTGTTCTTGCCTTTTTTTTTTTTTTAGGACTATGTTATCTCACTGAGTTTCATTCCACAGTTTGCTAAATTGCTTGGTTATTTTGCAGCAGGCCCATTCCTCGTTTTCTCTTTTCATACGGTTTTCAGTGAGAAATAAGAGAGCCTCTTCCATTTTAAACAGAAGTCTATACACATAGGCCCATGTCTCCTTTTGCATTCACTGTCTTTCAGCTTGCCACATGCCATCCTGCTTCTCTCCTTCTCTCTGTCTCTCTCACTGAGCCCCTCTCTCTTTTGTGCTTCCCTCCATATCATTAAACCATCTTTTGGTCCAGAATTGTCCTTTGAAGAATGATGGATAAATATTTTCTTCTTCCAAGGAGAGTTTATGTCATTCCTTTAAAATCGGAGAAAAAAAAAACAAACAAACAAAAAAAAAAACAACTCTGGGCCAAATTTGGGCATCATTAATATCTCATTTGAAGTTTTATTGTATGGTATTTTTGGTGGGAAGGAGGGAGGAGGGTTTTTTTGGTTTTTTTTGGTTTTTTTATGACATTCTTTTCAGGGAAGGACACCATAACCCACTCTAAGTTGCAACATTACTTTCCATAAATTATTTCATTACTATAAATAGACTGTGTTACGCTGTAGAATCCAATTTTTTATGTGAAAATACATTTGGGGCAAGCTGCTGTGGAATGGAAGAAAGAGGTTTAGAAATTGGTTCATTTCAGACTTCAGGGACTGCTGTTTTACAAAGGCAGCCTTTGGGGGATTGACTGTGTATCATAACTGTCAGATCATACATATTTACTTTCCATGCATTTGTTCTGTAACTACAAATCCAAACTGAATTCTGAAAGATAATCTGGATTCATTCCTTCACTTTCTCAGCAGAGACAAATGTTCTCTGCAAGGGAAGATATACCCTCTGTCACCTGTGCTATTCCACTTCTTTAACTACATCTACATAATTTTATTGTATTAGTCATCTCACTGAAACATAGGAATATAACTGTGAATGATATACAAAAGAGGAAGACTCAGTTCATCCTCTCTTAGGGGCTTGTCTTCCAGAGAAGTTTCCTTTAGCTTGTGACTGCAATTTCAGCCACAACAAAAGCTTTTTGCTCCAGTGTGACCAGTTCAATCAAGTGACATGTCCTAAAACATACTTCTTTTCAGGTTAGCGCATCTACTAGCTTGCAACTTCACTGTCCTGTCCAATGTGGTGTCATTCCAAACTTGAGAAGAATTAACAAGAGATGGTGCTTCAATAAAGATGCAGCTTAAACTTGTTTTGTCCACAAGCCTGATAACCTCCAAAACCATTTTTTTTTAATCTATATAGTAAAGGGACAGAACTCTTAACAGCAAGTGCTGACTAGAATGTTAGACCAAGGAGAGTCCACCGCTGGAGTCAGACTAATAAATCTGGAATAGCACAGGGGCAGCCAAGCACCTAGAAAGAGGATTTGTTGAGAAGGCAGTTGCCATTCTGACACAATTACTTTTTAATTAAAAATGCACTGTAAAATTAATCCCAAACAATGCATTTCTTTTAGCCAAACTGAAACAATAGAGTAAATTTACCTGGCTTTAGCCAGGAGCTGTTTATACAACCGTGAGCTGTTTATAGAGTTATGAAGAGGGATTATTAAATATATTAAGAAGCAACCTAATCTATATTTAATATATTTTGAATATATTTAAATTCTTTCTATAATCCCTGAAAATTTCAGCAGCAGAGTTTTAAAGCAGGTCACAAAAAGACAATTATATTAATATTTTGTCTATAAACTTAGGTTCAGAGTTAGGGTAATCATAGTTATGTGAGAAAATGTGGAGTTTTTATATAAAACTGGAAAACAAATAATAACAAATCATTTTAAACAGTGTGTTCTTTGATTTTACTCTTATTACCCTGTCCTTAGGCCATCTTGTTTATTGTTAGGAGAGTTTTAAATTGCTTATCCTGGACTCTGACCATCAGCTATTACTCTTCTGCTTAAATATCTTAATCTCCTGTAGAGTATGCAAGAATGATGCTGAAAATATGTAGAGCCTCTGTCTTAGATCCCAGGAGCTTGCCCATTATATCTCTGTATTTTGCTTGCCTGTTAACTTCTGTAGCTCACAAGCTCTGTGCTCTCTCTGCAGGTCCAGTCCAGGTGCAGCAGCAAGGAGAATATCCTCAGAGCAAGTGAGTGCTGAAACTTTCTGGCTTTACTGCGATTATAAATAAATAAATAAATAACAAGACTGCTATTGTAGAGAGAAAAGAAGGCAGCAAATTATAATTAAACGAGAGGGGGAGTAGAGGGCAGGGATGCAGGTGGGTTTGCCGAAGAAATTTAAGAACTTGAGTCAGTGAAATTCAGTCAAAAGAGGAGGTATGTGAACACCACAAGCTCCTTATATTTATATTAATTGATGGTTACCTTTTAATTTCTCTTTCCAAGTTGTTCTTCTAATGACATCAAGGCTGAATTTTTTGTAGTGTAAAAATTGGTCTGCCATTGATATGTAATAAACTGCATAGGAAGTTGTTTTGGTGATCAGACAGAAAGCTGTCATGAATTTTCCACCTTGTACCGTCAATTGACTTTAATGCTAAAGGATTATTTGGTCATATAGAATGCTGTGTCATGTGGAGAGCACTTTTGGAGCCATCTGATATTTGTGAAATATAGTTGGTAAAGTCTCAAGAGTTGTTTAACGTCATTAACTTATAGTAAAAAATGTACCACTTCATAATTCAGAACTAAAAAATTAACATTTTTTTCTTTCTGTCTGCATGTTTATTTAAATGGATGATACAATTAAAAGCAAATATAGCACTTGTTTCTAGGAAGAAATAGGGATAGAGAAGGATTAGGGGTTACACGAGCTTCCTTCCTTCTTCCTTTGGGAATTTATATTATTCATTCTAGTGCAAAAACTCCATTTTTGAGTATGTATTTTCTTGGCTTAACTTGCAGAAATAACAGGTGTCACTTTTGATGTTGGAACAGTGTTGTCAGGGATCAGTAAATTTTACCTGTTTGCAAACAGAGTGCATTGGAGAAGGGATTTCCTACTAGATTTTAACAGAAACCTTGAGCACTTGCTTATCAAGCAAATGACACGTATTAGAGACAGAGCTACAGCTTGGGAGATAGTACTTGAGCACCGTTCAGAGATGGGCCTCTGAATGGTTCTTTAACATCTTAAGGGTTAAAACAGGGCAAATGTTAATTTTTGAAGTGGCTAACAAAGAATTTCAAAAAGCAAGGAAAAACAAAAATATTTTCCAGAATTGCTGACAAATACTGTATTGCTACTAAAGACACGTATGCTTCTATAGAGAGGAAATTCTTTCTAAAAATAAATGTAGTTTATGTAGTTAAAATCTATATAGCTATATAGGCTTTAAAAAAGCATTGCTTATAAAGGATTATATAGTACCATAAACCTTGTTTTACTGTGGCTTACTAGTAGACACTAGAGAGAAATGATACCATGAAAGGAGTTTCAAATCAGTTTTGCTTCGCATGTTACCAGAACAATTACTATCACCATTCTTTTTGAAAAGTTATCAACCTATGCATCTCATCATGGTAGAAGGGACAAGAAACTCCCTTGATTTTCTCATCGCAAGATGTGAAGGAACGAAGAAAAACCATCTTCCTGCCTTGTAACCTAACTATGTTTGGCCTGTCAGGGAGAGCCTACACTTGGGGAGGACACTGAAGAACCATTTCTCTGAGTATAATCACATTTGAAACATATTGTAACTTCTTTTTGTGGCATGTGCTACTTTTAAATTACATACACTACATAAAATCATGCAGGAAGACATCTGCCAGGTATCCACAAGTATGAACAGGAAATACTTTGAAAATCCCACTCAGAGGACCACACTTGTTTTTCTTTCCAGGGAGAAATCACAGGCCTCCATCTTGACTTTAAGTAAGGGTTAACAGGAAAAAGGAGGAATGCGTATGGGCATCTTTGGTAGACATGCTTTTTGCTCTGCAGTAATGTCATTATTCTGGATCTTTCTTCAAAGCATTTAATCGTGGGATTTCAGCAGCTGGAAACAATTATAGACAATTTCTAGTGTTACATAACATCACGATAACAAAAAGTCGATATATATCAATATATGCAGCCAACTCTTGCAACTCAACATACTGGGTTTTGAAATCCAGGCTTTATTTTTACTGAAAACTAGCTTCAACTCAGATGGGCTATAAATATTCCCAAGAGTTTATAATTTAGGCTGAAGGTGTATTGCAGGCTTTTAAAAAGCCCATGTGCATCAGCAAGAGTTCAAGATGTTATGCTGGTAAAGATGCGTATAAATGTCCTTTACTATTTTTAACTGTGCACTTCTTATTGCTCAAGTTTAAGGATTCTTACTTAGTGACACAACAGCTAGCTCTAATGGCTGTAACATAAGCGTTGTTTGCTGCCTCACATTTCCACCAGCTTTCATTGCTCTACCACGTTTCTTTCTAATGTCTTCCTTTATCTTTCTAAGCTTCCCTTTTAAGACAAATATATCTTTTTATACGACTAAGAAAAAAACTTTTAGCATTTATTGTATGGAGTCTACTGCAGCTATTACATTGCCTCTAGGTAGGGTGTCTGTCAGTGACATGCATGCACAGAAAAGTCTGGGAAATTTGACAGTTTTTATCTTCATCTTACAAGAACATTCATTTCAGCATCCTCGTCCTTATGAAGGTGCTAGCATAATACAGTTATAATAATGATGAATGCATATTAGCTTGCAAATAATGTTTTTGCTGTTAAATCCAAGAAAGTTTTTTTCCCACTAGATGGATGCTGAATTTAAACTGCCTAAAGCCAAATGAAATCAAGCATTTTCAATAATTTAGGATGTAAGATGGCTATGAGAGCTGCAGACAGCCTTAGTATTGCCAAGAAACTCTCCTGGGAATTTCTTATGTCTGTAGCCAGGCATTAGATCTTACAATGCCTTAATTTGTTGCCCATGTAGTCTGGGAAAGTGCACCTGAGTGCTTTTACTATTTTTTAGAGATATTTTATTTAGACTTCTTGCTACATTTGGCACTGCATGAAAGCAATTTGTGTCAAAGTCCCTATTGCACTCTTGATAATCAATGTTCAGTGGACTTTATTTTCTTTTTATACCTTATTCTGTTTTCTTACAGCCACACTGTGCATGCTTCTTGTAGACATGGATGTTGAGACAGGACTTTTTCTGCCAGTGCAGGCAGCTGAAATTCTTGTCAAGGATCTCATGTTGTATTTCTGGGACATCATCCTCTTTGACTTTCATATGCATATACATCCAATGCATTCTTCATCCTGGCAAATCCATTAGGGATATTTCTGTAAATATAGTTTTCCCAACCTTTTGGTTTATATGCATTATCATTTATGTGTTATCACACTAGTGCTCTCTTTTTTTTTTTTTCTTTTTAACTTGGAGAAAGCAATCTTCCATTAATCTATCTTGCTATTTTCATTCAAATTATCTTGTAAACATTACTTTGCTGTGGTGGCTACAAAATCCTGAAAATGACTAGGCCGCCCATTAGCTAGAACCTCTCTCTGTCATTGCACTCACTGTCCAATGATCTTGTGCTGCCTTCTACTCTGCCTTCAAAATTATTGACTGGAACAATATCAACACTACTTAAGATACCAGCTTTTATATACTGGCAATGCTGGTGTCTTCTCTGTTTATTTTTCACTATCTGTATCTGTATCTTATTTAGGTTTAGTCTTAGCTAGGAAAGAAGTGTGGTTTGTTTTTAAGGTGAGGTATGCAGACATAGTTCAGAAACTTGTATGTATCATTAGAATCAAAGCTTTGGCATATCACAGTTTTCTCCACGGACCTGTGTAGCTTTTGAACGGGGGAGGGATTGAAGGAATACTTGACTCAGTGGAACTCATTATGTCCAGGGTCTGAATGTCAAGTGCAGCTACTCATCAGAAGGCTATAGAAGCCATCAAGGAAGGACAGAATGAGTCAATGAATTGTCCTGAGCACCAGGTAGGTCATAGAAGTGAGTCAGTCTCAGGTGATGAGCCACGGTGTCAAGTGCTGCATTGCCAGTGAAGGGTTTCTGTTTCTGATTAGCTGATTCTCTTATTCTCATCGAGACTTCTGTCATATTTTTCAAAACAAGTAAGAATATGCACTTCTGTGAACTTTTTCAATTATCAATTGTATTTTAAGTCTCCCTTTTGATTCTAATTGAATACCATACCATTCTACTTTCTGACATAAGTTCTTAAGAGTGTTAAGTAGCTTGAATTAATTTATCCATAAAGGCCAGATGCATTTCAGTAAAGTGGTTTAAATTAACATTGCTCTGTGTGTCTACACACTATAAACTGGGTACTCTCACTTTGCAGGTCACAGTGCTGTTGACATTACCAAGGTAGCAAGAAGGCACCGCATGTCTCCATTCCCATTGACGTCTATGGACAAGGCCTTCATCACAGTTCTAGAGATGACCCCAGTGCTTGGAACAGAAATCATCAATTACAGAGGTACTTTGCATATAGCTGGATTCTTTGTGAGAATCTCACAGCTGGCTTCAGCCTTTGGTCATCTAGTAATTGTTGTGAAATGTTTGAGATGCATTTATATATATATAAATGCATCTGTTCATAGGCTGTGGAATATGCAACAAGCCAAAACCTAAAAAGCACAATGAGCCTTCAGTGCTTGATTTAACATTGGATGCTGCCTGGCTCCATTTTGTGTTATAATCAATCACTCTCACAGTTCTCTCACTGTGGGAGACCCTTACTACCCCCTCTTTCAATCTGAAATTAATGCTTCAATCAAAGTTGTTATTGATTCTAGATCACTTTGTTCCATATCTATGGAATGGAATAGATGACTCCAGAACATTTCTCAAAAGTTTTAATACCTTGCCCATTGAAGCTTTTGGTCCTGTTATTCCTTGGATTCTTGTTTCTTTCTGATTTTTTTCTGAGTTTCTTGTAGAAGATTGCTTGCATAGTGAGTAATGCAAGTAAGGAATATTGGTCTCATAGTGTAAGACTGCTGCCATGCACCACCAGCTCTTAATGGCTGCAAATATACAGTTTGAAATCTGCTGCGTTTCTTAACATTAAGAGCATACACTCATCACTTGCAGTCCAGGAATATTGCCTTTTTTTGTCTTTAATTCTATTAATTTTTTTTGTGTGTGTAAAAAAGGCTTTGTTGTGAGCTTAAGCCTGAGAGCTGGGCAATTTTTCCAATCTAGTCCAAGAGCCATGTAACTTCTGCAGAAGTTGAGTATGTTTCCCTGCTCTTTATTAATTTTGACCTAGGTGGCCATTTTGGTAGCGTTCTTTTTTCATATCACATTGACATGCTATCAGGACAAAACTTATGAAATGGAAGTAAACCTTTGAATCCTGTACTCACTACTTTATTCCCATACCAGTACCCTGAGAGATCAAAATTCTTTACAGAACTATACCAGTTTCACCAACAGAGCTCAAGAAAAGGTAATATGCACATTTGAAAATGGAATTTCGTGCAATTCTCCCTTTCAAGTTGGAATCAGAAACCTATAAGCTGATGAAGGAGACACTGAAATATTTAAGAACATCTTTTTCTGAATTACAATTAATCCAAAAGGTTAAATTGTGTGCTTTTAAAATAATCATTCAAAAAAGAGAGTAAATGTTTCAGATTGTTCTTTAATTGCTGACTTGCTTCACTTTAAATGCCTAAGGCTTCAGCAAGTAAAACTCTTACTTTTGTTTTCCCTTATTGAAATTCATTCCAGCTACTGGCTGGCCATTTGTTCACTTTGAATATTACATGGCAGAATGCCAGGAACATACTGTCCAACTTTGCTGTAATGGGTGTGATTTTGCATGCAGACAAGAAGTAAAATGAAGACACAACATGCCTGCTAAAATTAGAAGCTGGTTTTTCTCTGCTATAATTAAAATGTCTGTATCTTTTCAGTGCAAGCGTTCAAGCTCTCAGTGAGCCTTCTGATAACGTGTCTCCTGTCTTATCACATGGCAGTGTTAATAGCCATCACAAAGATGTTTTTCTAGTTGCTTTAAAAAGGTTTTACCAGCATTTTCATGGTAATACCTATGACAAAATGCAGCATAAATATTTTTTCCAAGTTAAAATTTGGTACATTTGGATGTGAGCACATTGATGCTATAGTTATAATTAATTACTAGCTAAATTATATTGGGCTAATCAGTAAAGTATAGTTTCCCTTAGGATGTCACTTAAGTGAAGCTGAACATTTTCAAATCCAGCAGGTGCTGCTTTTAACCAAACTTGTGCACTTAGTGTGCACAGCTAAGTCTTCTGCGAGTATATCTGTCAGTATATCCAGAATCACTTATATTTTCCTGTCTATCACAGGACAAAAAACATGCCTAATGTATAGCTGTCTTTTCTGGCATGTCTAAAAGTTCATAATCTATAAAATATATCCACGCAAATTCTCCCAACAATATTACCAATGCATACCTTCATTCCTTCATTTCTTCCTCTGGATATGACATCTTCCTGTGCCACAATGCATCTTAAAAGTGGTGGCATCAATTTTCCAGTGAGCTTCCCATTTTCTCCTTAGACATACTGAAATCAAGCTGCTCTCAGTAGCTCTGGCCTATGTGCGCTTTCCTAGTCCATCTAGTCAGGAACGTAGTAAACGTTCTTCCTCACCGTCCCACTGCCTGGATGGATAAGGTACAAATTTCCACTTTGTTCCACATCATAAGAAGCCAAAAGGAAGCTCTTGCTGGCACCATGAAAGCAGGCCTGAGGGTGAAGTTACTCAGGTCAGCCTCTATAGGGAGGCAGAGCCGAACTGCAGCTCATAGTTACAGCTGCTAAGCGAATGGAAAGAATGTGTTTGAAAAAGCTGTTAAAGATATTTAGAATTTTTACAGTGTGAATTTACATAAATAATGCTGACACATATGTTCACTACCTCTCCACTGAACAAGACTGTTGTCATCATTTAGGCAAAGCTAACCTATTGCGAAACCTCTGTGTTAATTTACGGAGTCATGTCCATCACTGCTGTCCTCTGGGCTCAGTCCATCAACTTTCATCTTTTCATATGGAATTCACTTTTTGAATGTTATTTTGCAAAATTCTTAAAAAAACAAAACTTTTTTTTAAAGTTTAAAAGTACAAAATAAGTGTTCCTATATTTTTGAGAGGTTTAGGGATATAGAAATACTGTTCTGTCTGACACTATTACCTCTGAGTTTAGATACTTGGCGTTCTATTTCACTGCAACCAGAAACACAAACTTATTGATCAAATCTTTCATCTGTACTTTCAGGCTGCAATCCTTGTTTGGTTTAAATACTAGTTCTGACAAAAATCAAAAACCTGTGCCACTTATTCTTGAGATGTATGAGTACATGATGTATTTCATCTGTCAGATTGCATTACTGTCATTTTTTCTCCTCTTCACCAGCTTTGCTGACATGAAGCTTGGTCTTTTTTCCCTTTCCCTTTGTAGATGGAATGGGCAGAGTCCTTGCTCAAGATGTATATGCAAAAGATAACCTACCACCATTTCCAGCATCAGTAAAGGATGGCTACGCTGTCAGAGGTAAGCACGCTTTGTAGACATGCAGTGTCTGTAAAACCACTTTCTAGCATAATATTAGTTCACTTCGATATCCTGTAAGCCAGAAGTACTTGTATTTTGGATACAGTTGCTAATATTTTGCCTCAGATTTGATTCACATCATTGCTAAAGTGACTGTTATGTAGAACTCAGCTGTCTTGAAGGAAGACAGTAAAGTTTAATTCAGATCAGTGGATATGTGTGTCTGTGTGTGTGCAAACTTACATCCAAGTGTGCTCTAGACATGCACCTGAGCTGCAACAGCCTTTCACAGAAAGAGAAAGAATTCAGAAGACTAGACTGAGAATATCTGCCTCTGAGTGACAGTTTCTTTTTCTGTTTCTCTGTTGTTAATGTAATCAAAAATTTCCTACATCTGTTATTTGGTTGAGCTGTCACAGTTCCAGCTTCCTATTTGTGAATTATTTTATGATTGTATTAGACTATTTTTGAAAATATATGTGAGACTATATTCTTATGCAGGCATCTCAAAAGAAAACTCATACTTTAAAAATATTTCAGTAATGTGGCTATAATGAGAGAGCAGTGAGCTGTTTTCTGGAAGACCTGAATCCATCCTCTGTTTTGCCACTAGATGATGCATGAGTTTGAGTAAGATGCTTCCCAGTTCATCAGTTTTTCCATTTGTAGAATAGGATTAATGATATTTCTTGCAGATACCTATAGAAGAAAAGCAATATATAGGAATGGACATTATTACTACTAATGATGTCATTATGGTAGAAGTTGATTCATTGTAACACAGTTCTGAAATGTGGAACATGATAGCCAACTTTCTCTTAGGGACATCAAAGTGTCATTTTTGTTACTGGCAGCTGAAACAACGGAAGGCAGCTTGCCATCAAACAGACTGTCTGCAAACCCAGGCAATGGAAGTAGACCAATAGGCTCCCTTTGGACTTGATGTAAAAATAAAATTCCACGTCTGCAAGATGAGGTTGACTGCAGCTGCCCATCATCTGTGTGGTTGAGAGAAAGGCACACTAAAATGCCTAGTAACAGCAGCAAGGGAGTACAGACCTAGCCAGAAAAATATGTGCAATATAATGCTGAGATGAGCTAGGGAGCTTTGAATATAGAGCTGGCTAAAAAGGGCTTTGGAGACAGGAGACTGGTGTCTTGCAATGTGATTCCTGAAGAGGAAATCAAAAGTGCAGTCTTAGTAAAGAAGCAGCATTACTTCAGAATAGTAATGAACTCTATCATCAGGCTCTACAGAACCAACCCACAGGACCCTAATTTGGTTTCCCACAAGAATGCTGTAATTGTTCTTGTAGCTCTGTTATCTCAGGATATCAGAGGCAAGTTTTGCAGTGAGAGATAATTTCATTTATAATATTAGCTGATATTAAAAAGATTTTTTAAAAGATTAGCTTTCAGTCACATAAACCTGTCTGTCCCAAACCTTGTCCACTTTTCTGAGCTTTTGCAGTTGCTCTAGCAAAAGATATGTCACCCATAGATGTTAACTCTATATTGTTACTAACATGAAGAAAATCTAATTTGATAGCATTTTATTAGATATAAAATAACCATTTGGAAATCTTTTTTCTTCTTTTGCTGAATCCTGGATATCATGGGTATTACAATAAAGGCTATCACTGATTCATCTCTGGGAAACCAACATCTGTAAAGTGAATAAAAAGATACATTTGATTGTGCTAGTGTATCTGAACACAGTTTGTCTGAGCAGTCTTGACAACATGCCTGCTGTGCTTGGCCTTATGCAGACAGATGTACAGCAGCAGGTGGACACATGTTGAGATGTCTGTGCACCATGGTAGAGCCTACAGTAATGACAAGTCTGATTTTAAGGATGACCTTAAAAAGATGTCGAGTTGTAGGCAGGTAGTTCAAAGGCATCATCTGTGGTTCATTCCATATAAGCAAGGAACAAATTCCTGTGAAACAAACCTTTCTATTTGCATACAGAAAAGGCAAAAGGTATATAGATCTAAAACAGAGAGAGTAATTTTTTTCATTATAAAACTTATCTTTTTTTAAAGAGAATTTCCACCCAGAGGAAAGTGTAATTTAGTTTTGATTTTGTACTGTTTTTATACAGTTCTGTATATTTAGCAAAACAGCCAGTCATTGAAATAGAAAAATCAGATGTATAAAACTGAGTGAATAGTATTGTGTAATCTTACTGTCTTATGCAACTCTGAAATGTTTTTCTGAAATTGTGGAAAGAACTTGTCTGATTAAAGTAAGTCCCACACAGAATAGCTTCTACATGTGAGGAAATAACTATACTTGAAATTCTTGGGATCTGAAATCATTAGGCATATATAGAAATAATTGAAGTATTCCTTCATTTTTAAGGAAAAGGAAAACAACATTTTTTTCTATAATGCTTTGATTCTAGTTTTGGGACCTCTAAGAAATGTAGCACTAATGTAACTTGCGGTAAAACCTTTGGAATGGGCCGTATCAACAGTTTTAATTCCTGGAGCTGCTCAGATAGCATGGAGGGGAAGCTCAGACATCCACAAGAGTGTTGACTTTGTTTTCCCTGTAAAAATATACATAGATTTGGATAAATTAGAAGTCCTAGAGAATTTCTATTTGTTAAATCAATTCTGTCTGACTTTTTAATAATCAGAATTGTTTTTAGTGAAAGTTATGATACCTGTTTCAGTAGAACTGCTTAAAATGGTAAAAAGGATGAGATTCCAAATTTCTAACAGCATTCCAAGTTTCATTTTCTTATCCATATGTCTCTTAAGAAAATGCTAAATCTGTAGGGTCAACTACACATCTGTAACCACTGCACTGGTCCACATTTTCCTCCAAAAGCAAATATAGAACCTAGAAATGTCCACTGTCATGGCAAGCAAAAAGTTACATAATACACTGACAAAATACATGATTCCTTTAAGTGAGTTTCAAATAGGAAAAAATAAGCTATTGCTTTCTTCATTTTGCTCACGGTGTACGCAGTGAGTCTCATGAACACTCTTAAATCTTTGCTTTTTATGTAATTTCTGTATTCCTTTATTTCTGAAAAAATTTTGTTAAAAAGTACTATAGAACATGTAATTTTCAAAATAGTAAACACAATTTAAAAACATCTTAGAAATGTTGTTAAAATTTCTGTCATCTTTAGTGTAATGTCTGGGTCAATTCAACAGACACTGAAGAACTAAATCCTATATTCTGGTTCTCCTGCTCTTAATTTTCTTACTATGTCATTTATTTTGGTTCAGCCTATTTATCATCTTTACCATTTGTACTGTCACGTTACAGCTGCTGATGGCCCAGGGGATCGATTCATCATAGGGGAATCCCAGGCTGGTGAACAGGTGAGTGCAATCTCTTTTTGCTTTTTAAATGTTTTTGTTGTAAGAATTTGCCTTTTATTTTTACTAGCCTTTCTTGTGCTCCAAAACCTATTATTCTTGAAGGTGGCTGGAAGTAGGGCACAGCTGTATCTAGCCTCCTCCTGTGTGCCTTGGGATGTGATTTCAAAAAGTGAGGTAGTGCAGTTACATAAGGAATTACCAAGAAAATCCCCAAATACTTCAAAGCTAATATGTCCTATTGGTTTGCATACAGTAGTGCTGTTAGAGGACACAATGTTTCTAGTAGCATCACAATTTATGTGGAGAAAAGCAAGAATTAACCACTTTTTGCTGACAGATTTTAAAAGGGGCATCAGCCCAGCCACTGTTTGCACAAACTGCTTGAATATTTCACACTGATACCTGCAAACCAGGTATCAGTGTGGGAATTCTCTAAGTCTTTGAAGATAGTTAATGATTAGAGGTCTTGAGAAAGTCTGACACCAGGTTGCAGAGAATTTTGAGCTGCCTTTTCCTGCTTAGTATTACTGTTTTTCTGTTCCTTAAATCAAGAGTATGTTTGCGTACCCTGACAGACATGTGCATTGAGATTAAGAGTAAATTGGGCAGGATGCATCCACAACCGGTTTCTGCTATATAAAACACTTTCTTCTGATTTGCTGTCAAACTCAAGCATACATTTGGTAAAATTCCTGTGCTAATACAAGGGTGACAGAAAAAAATCATTTACCTCCCATCAGTTTGTATTATTCTGTCAACTGAATATACTATCAACTAAATTATACCTGCTACCTCCTGTTCAGGAGAGCATGAGTTAATCCAGAATGTTTCTTTAGATATTTCAAATCCTAGTTTGTAATTCTATCCAAAAGCTCTTGTATGCAAAGTCATGCACAAATGGAATAAGTGGAAGGCAAAAGAACAGATTGATCCATTTGTATAGGGATTGTAGGGATTGTATAGGGTGATCACTTTGACTGCTAATCACAAAAGCCTCTAAACTGCTTCTAAAACTATAAAGGACATTTGATTTGACTAATCAGAGTAGACAATGAGAAACATTAAATAATTTTTGCTGTAGCTACCATCCACCTTCATGAATTATACTTTGGTGCCATAGATGTCTTCTCAATATTGATGTTCGTGTGAATTCAGATGAATGAATGTAATATCCAAAATATGTAAAATTATCTCCAATACTTCAAAATTTTAAACTAATCAATTCAGCATTATTTTCACATGCATTGGATTCTTTAGTGTTTTGGGCTATTTTTTCAAACATTAGCCCAGAATCCAGATTATGATCCACAGGTCTGAGAGTCCCGATCAGTTAGCAGGTTTATAGAAATGATGGAAGTGCAAACGAGAGAGCGCTTTTCTGCTAGAGAACTCAAGAGCTCTCAAATGTATCTACATGGATAGAATACTGGGAATGGGAAACCTTTCTGATAAGGAACAGAGACTCGGGGTACAGAGTGAAAAGAATTAGCTTTATGCTTCTGGAAATACGAGTGGCAAGTATGAAAAATTAGGCTGTCAACCTCTGCATCAAAGGTTCTGTCTTAGGTCAATGCATCTTTGTGTTCATCTCCTGCCCAAGAAATGATTTATAGCTCTAGAAGTCTCCTCAGTCTCATTTCTCCCGTCAGTCACTCTCAGCAGCAACATACTGCTTTTCACATTACAGACCAATTAACTGAATGATTCGCAGCAGGGAGCTGAAGACAGGTTTAGGTTTGATTCATCCTGTAGTGAAAAAGGATCTTATGTAACTACCACTAAGAGAGGAACAAAATGGGACTGAGAATTATAAAAAGGCCATATAACCAAGTTGCACATTTCTGTATCAATTTTTAAATTACATATTATTTTCTGATTTCTATTTCCAGATCGTTGTGTTTGTGTTCACAGCCACTTTTTACGCTACAATGAAGAAAACTTTCAGGCACTACCCTGCTTTGGAGAGGTTAGGGCACATCTAAGAGCACTAATCAAGGGCCATCAACACTGACTGTCAAAAACTGACCTGTCTGGGGCAATGATTTTCTTCATATGAACTTGCATTAGCTGAGGCTTAGAATTTCCTCAAAGATTTTTTTAGAGAGGCTTGTGATTAACCACAAGCTGAATCACCCTTCTGATACCTTGGGCCATTTTACAGAAAGAAGCTTGCATGTGTCACTGCAAATCATAATCCTCTAGGTGAAAGAGAGGATTTCTGAGATGCGGGATATGCTGTATGGAATATTTCTACTCTTTATTGATTAACTAATATAAAATAGATTACCACTGGTGAAGGCAAAGGATAGAACTCCAAACGGCCATAATACAGATACAGAGAGATCTTAAAGCCCTTTAAAAAAACTTATGTGAAATAGTTGTACATTGAAATGCTTTCTGAGAAGCAATTGTTTGTTGATCTTGCTAGTCTCTAGCCTAGAAGATAGCAGTCATGCAGATTTATACACAGATCTGATAGAAATCATTTGTTCAGAAAGTTGATATGATCAGTTTATTACAGGACAAAGAGGAAATTATATATATAAACAACACAGCTAAGTCTAAAAATAAAAGATACTATATCATAATTTTGTTTAAATGTTTTACATCATTACACCTTAAAAAAATAACTGACATTTAGTAATAAATTCCAAAAGCACAGATATTTACAGCACACGTGATCAGCATAGGCACTGACTTCTGTCAGAGTCCTAGATATGTTATATTCTTTGTAGAATAAAGAAACTTTTTTGACTCCTGAGACCGAAAGAATTGCATTCTAAATGGAGAAAATTTTAGTGCCATACATCTATCCTTTAAAACTTGCTGCTAGGGGACATCATGTTGCTTGTCATGTTCTGCTATTTTTCTGTGTTTTGTACTGTGTCTGCTGAAACTCCGGCATGTCTGGTGACGTTACATGTAGGGCATTGTATATTTTAGGCTTCGTTAAGCAGATCCTTGCAAAGATAGCTGTTCTGTGTGAACCTTGGTTTATGCTGTTGAGCTGTTGCATAACACAGGGAGATCTGCTTAAAAATGGAAGTAGCTAGTTATGTTATCTTACTTACAATCTTCTGGGTTTTTTTTTTAGTATGCAGTGTAGCGCTACTGAAATAGAACAGAAACCCAGCCAGACCAAAACAAAGTTCAACCCTGGGGAACAGTATATGCTACATGAAAAGTATTTATGTACAGAGATGCAGCAGGAGATTTTTGTTCATGTAAGCATCTCCAGAGTCTCCAGCTCAGTTTCCTGACAGTTCTTATTCTGAGCGAAACAGAGTGTCAGTGTATTGCTCCTTCTGAAAGCTATTCTTGTGATCTGAATCTACTTAACGGGGAAAATATTAAGCCATGTGACCTAACAAGCAATTGCCCAAGCCTAATCATACCTAATTACAGACTAATTGCAACTACAAATATCACTAGCAGTACATCAAGAGTCATGGCACACAGAAGAATCTTAACCTTTCAAATTATCTCTGCAGTGTTCAAATGGATGGAGATTTTTTTTAAAGGAAGTTCATTTTTGTTTGTTTTCTTTTTTTATTATTTTTCAGCCAACTCAGACTGTGATGCCTGGTCAGGTAATGCGAGTTACAACAGGTGCTCCAATCCCATGTGGTGCTGATGCAGTGGTGCAAGTGGAGGATACAGAACTCATCAGGGAATCAGATGATGTGAGTGACTCATTAAGACTCATAATGCTTTTGCTTGCAGTAGCATGTGGCTCATGGTACAATCCCATCAGTATGGAAGATATTTTCCTACAGAAATAGTGATCTCAGAAGATCGGGAAGTTCACATCTACTCCTAGTTTCAATACCACCCACTTCTCAAGCTGAGGTGAATGTACCACAGAACTTCCTGTCCTGACCTTGATTTTCTCATCTCCGTTGTTGAATACATGTAGGAAACTCTTTGGGGCCACAATGGTGGGGAAGGGGAATGTTTCCTGGGGATCCATGACAAGAATCCAATTTGAGAGCATTTTACAATAGTGACAATCAGACATTTTATTTGCTTCTTTTCTGCTGAATTCACATTTAATAGCAATTTTTTCATTATGCTTCTTGAGGATGGTCCTAAAGCTCAGCAAGCTGAGGATCTTCAAAGTTCTCCTAAACTCAAGTTCAAGTAAAAAGGAAACATATTTTCTTAAATATCTCAGAATGATAGTTAGAAATATTATAGTGTGGCATTGCTGTTGATGTATTAAAGTTGAATATGAGTTTCTGTAGGAAAGTGAATTGTTTTAAGTGTAACAAAATCCATAGGATGACTTGGATTATTTGGAACAAAATTGTGAAGATAGAATTATTATTGTACAATTATGCAATTATTAATTATATTTATTACATTCTGTTTACTGTAATAATTTCAGACTAAAGTAAAGCCTTGGAAGAACATAATTTTGATACTACTTTTAATTACTTTTGTGTGGCCCATGATCAGACTGACTCTGTTGCTCCTAAACATGATTTTTCCATTTGCAGGTTTTGCTTCAGATTGTCCACTACATCTTTGGAGAATTAATATTGGAGAGATCCTTTATGCTTGTAATTCAAAGCAAAGGGATTTCCTAACAACCCACTGCCATAGCAGTTGGGTGGCTGCATGGTGACACACTGCTGTTACAAAGTCTGTCTCTGCATTGCATGTGGAGGATTTGTGAGAATGTATCTTACACATGTATCTTGTCATAAATATATATATTTAGAATCAGGGCTTTTATTGCATAACAATTGTTTTATTGGGTAAAAGAGAAGGGGTACCCCTAAAATGCTTTTAAGTCTTAACTTGGTCCAATAGACCTGTGTGCTCCTTAAAAAAGAGCAAATTACTAAATTTAAAGCCTTTGAAAACCAGGAAATGGGTAAGGTGCATATTCCTCCAAAATACAGCCTTAACTCTGTTTAATTGGAACATTTTTTCCAGCATACCTGTAAATCATATTAGCAGCCTATCTTGCAGTTGCTGGGGAAATACTTCAGAAAAATATATGTAGTACATGTAGGACTGACTGTATATTGTCTTAGTGAAAGAAAATGTGTTGTTTTTTTTTTTTCTTTTTCTGATGAAGGAGCTGGTTTTAGACAGCTGTATCCCAAAGAGGCCATTCTAGACTTTCTAAGCATTGTCTTCTCTTTGCTCGTGTTCAGACATACATCATAATCTGTTATTTCCTACTGCTTCTCTGAGTGACTCTCTTCCTGTTTTCCACTTTTGGTCTCCATGTTCTCCTCTGCATCTGAGAACAGGTTATTTTGCTACGTGCTTTAAACTCTAAAACTCTTAGCCTCTGTCTGCCTTCTGCCAAAGTATAGTTAGTTCAGTCTAGTTAGCATGTTATTTTCTTCTTCTTTTTAATGTCTGATTTACCACATATTTTGAGAATGTTTTTGTTTTAAGAATTTCTCCGAGATTGGGATTTAACCGAGCTGAACTCTCTGACATCTGAAATATGCTCTTCTGAAAGCACAGAGAGTGCCTTTTAAAAGGAGCTCCTTGACCTCTGGTTGCAGCTGTGGTAGCCGTGCTTAAGTATGATAGCAGAGATTCCTCAGATGACTCCAGAACTCACAGGTCTGGAGGGTCTGCCAGGTCTGAAAGGACCGGTCAGCAGACTGGGTAATTGTCTGTCTCGCTTGCTAATGTGATCAATCAGAACAAAAGATAGATACAACATCAAGACCGAGCTTTAACAAGTCAGTGCGAATGCTGACTGACAACCATCAGAGTAAACCACCATAGTTCAAAATATATCAGTGCAAAGCAAGAATGCTTCCCAATATACAACAAGGGCAGATGTTATCAGAATAATGCTGTATCTCCCTGTAAACTCTCCTTCTAACCACCATGAATTATTTGTCATTCCAAAAGCATTCGGGGATATCCACCAATTCCATAAATAACAACCCCTATACATTTTCTGTTGGCCACAGTCACACATATTCTGTCAGAGCAATGCTCTTTTCAAACTGCCATCTCTGAAATTGTTGAAGTAGATCAGATTGGCTGAGATTAGGAGAAAGAACCCTTTTGGTATACCAGGTCAACATACAAATGCAGAAAAGATACATAAACACAGCAGTCATATAAAGTCATATAAGGAAGGTAAAACTATTAATTCAGTGCTGATCCTTCACCTGCAACTTCCTCACATAAATCATTCTTACAAATTTCTTCAGTCTTAGCACACACATATTACAGTCTTGATGCACAAAAGAGGAGCACAGCGCTCAGAGTCGGACCATAACGTTGCAGTATGATGAGTACTGTGAGCTGTGTAGACTTCAGAGAAATGAACGCTGATTAATCTTGTTTCAATAACCCAGCTGACCTTACCGCTCTTCTTGTTTCTATAGGGCACTGAAGAACTAGAGGTTCGAATTCTGGTGCAGGCCCGACCAGGCCAAGATATCAGGTCTGTAAACAGCCTACTGTATAAATAATTAAATATATCTGTAAGGAATAGAAAGGTTAGTGATTTTTTTTTATAGTTATTGTTTGACCAAAAATAGTACTGACATTTTGACAGTCTGACTAAAGAATCTCCTCAGATATTCCTCACTTTCAGTTAGAACAATCAAGGAAAGATACTTTCAATCTCATGCTGGTTTTCTTTCCTTTTTTTCTGTACCATGGTTTTCAGACCTATAGGACACGACATTAAGAGAGGTGAATGTGTGCTTGCTAAAGGAACCCACATGGGTCCATCGGAGATTGGCCTCTTAGCAACTGTTGGAGTAACAGAAGTAGAAGTTAACAAGTTTCCAGTGGTCGCAGTCATGTCAACAGGGAACGAGGTAAGAAAAATACCTTTAGAATCAAGGTGTGAATTACTGTTTCTTCTGCAGGGTGGAAATAGTTTTGAACAGTGACTTCAACCCTGTTTTCCAGGTAGATTGGCCAATTGCTGATGAGCTTATGGTGACATATGAGCTTTTTTTGATGGTGATTAGCCCATAATCAAGTTACTGTGTTTACTCCTTCACAGGGTTGTTGATCCTTGCTCTCTCATGTCTCACACATTTTATTTGCCAAAATTTTGATAATGTACCCAACCTTGTGCCAGCTGTTTTCTCCCTGCCAGCATAAGGCAGAACCTGTTTGACAGTCATTACTGAAATGAAATCGGCTTGCCAGTCATTGCTGAAAGAGTAATTCCTCTTGAACAGCAGTCCTCTGTAGCTGTTCTGCAATTGCGAATTATCTGCAATTACATTGGCAAATGTTGTGCTGTAGTACTATGTGCCTTCCTGGAATCCTATATGCAACTTGTTGTCAGTGCCAAAAGAACTTCTCTTGAGATAGCACACCTGATCATGCCTTTGTGAAGAGAAACATCTTACATTTTGATACTGTAAACCCTAGTTGTCAAATTTAAGATAATCTAACATGAACAAAATCTTCTACAGAGAAAACTATCTTAGTGTTAGGCAGAGGTTTTTGATTGCACATGTTGAAATCCAGAAAATCACCTGTTGCTGGAACTGTATACCACCATCTTATTCCTCTTTGTAAACACACGCCTTATTAATTTAACATGTCTGAATTAATTTAAATTCACAGAATCACTTTACATGTGAGAGATGTCTGTCTAAGAATATCATATTCAGTCTGAAGAATAACATTTTCACTTGTGTAAAGACACAGTACTCTGAGGAGACTTGACTGATAATATGCCTGATTTTATAGCTACTGAATCCTGAAGATGACCTCTTACCAGGAAAGATTCGAGACAGTAACCGTTCAACTCTCCTAGCTACAATCCAAGAGCACGGCTATCCCACAATCAACTTGGGAATTGTGGGAGATAAGTAAGTACCACATGTTAGTAAAGATATCACCTAATGTTCATGCAGTGCACTTAATGGCATATGTGAAACAAAATACCAGAGAAACTATCATGTGTTGCAAGTGACACAGCGTTGTGACAGAGCACATTTTGAAGAAAATGCCTTTTTTCTTAGAGAATTAAATAAGTCTATTCTAATGTTAAAAGGAATCATTTGATAAGAACATGTTTATTGACTGTTGTTTATCTAGTTTTGCCTTCTGTTATTGAAACCACCGCTAATGAATTATACTGCTGCAGCGTTGTCACAAACACAGTATCTAATTCCTGTAAGGACCCTCCTCTGAGGAGACATTTCTAAAGGAACTGAACTTTTTTTTTTCAGATCCAATAAAGAGGGAAGGAAAGTTTCCTTTAGAGTTTATTCTCAATACTAAAATTAATTTAAAGTATAAAATTTTGTCAGTCCAAGTCACCGTCTTTTGGGGAGGGCCCCATTGTTGGATGTTGCTGACCATTACCAGAAATATGTTGAAGTATTAAAAAGAATCACTTTTTTCTTTTCCTTTACTGGTCTTTTTTTGATTGCTGTAAAGTAGTACCCTGTAATCAGTCTTTCTGTTCACTGACAGTGATTGCCGCTTGTTTCCCACTGGTAGTAAAGTCACATCTCCTGTTGAGATTCTCTTGGATAAATGATTGAAGTGTTTAGTCTTTTATCCTTTGCAAAACTGTGCAATTCCAGTCATCAGGGGTTTGAGTTTCTCAGCATTAGATTTATCCTCAAATTACTGAGCCTCAAAGTCTTTGTAGTGTCTTTCTTGTTTCTCGTTTGGGGTACCAGACTATCTGACAGACTTTGAGGAGTTCACCTTCACCTGTCCGAGAAGAAGGTATTCATTGTAGCTAGATAAAAGTAGGGCCAGGCAAAAAAGAAAAAAAAAGTAAAAGACTCTCTTTTAGCACCCATATTTCACGTTGGTCGATAGCCTTAAGTAAATAAGAAAGTGTCAGCAGCAAAGTGTCTGTTGGCACATATTAAAACCCCAGATTTTTGAAGAATTTAGATATTGTTAGATTATAAATAAAGAAGTCTCACCAGACTTTCTTGTCAGAAGCAGACTTGGAACCTCTTTATCAGTGTTGGTGTCAAAATATTTTCTAAACTTTTTAACTCCATCACTCTCATATCTAAGAATGCTCTCAAACATTCTTCCATATGGAAAAGATACACAGAATCTCATAGTGATCCTACCATAGAAAAAGGCACCACATCTGCATGGTGAGATTATAGGAATCAAAGTTTTATCCCATGTCCTTCTCAGTAGCTTGGGGTTAAAGTGCTTGGGAGAATGCGCACTGTTATGACGGAACAGACACACAGGGAGCCCCAATGACTCTTCTGTTCAGCAAGAGGATAATCATCTCTCTAGCAGGTACAGATACGTGTGAGACACACATTTCTCGGTAGAAGGACCTCATTTTTTTATTTTAGCAAGTGACTCTTCGGGTGGTCTGTTTTAGGCGGGCATGGAGTAGTCTTGACGATTAGTTGCAGTATAGTATACACCAATGCATATGATTGCTAAGTAGGATCTCTAGGAATCATGACAGAATTCCCATGCAGAAAGACAGTTAGGGCTAAGAACAGCTCATCAGCTCATTTCAAAATCATTCTTTTCTAATGCAGGATCCAATGCAAAAACATCGCTAGCTTGGCAGAAAGGATATGAATTGGTCAGTGGTTTTGCAGGATTTGAAACAAACTGAATTATGGCTGCATTCATATATGAAATGTAACACAACAACCACAGTGGATCTTAAGGGAAGGCAACCCTTGTGAATGCTCTCATTGCATTCATAGGCACAGTGTTATCTGTGCAGATAATTAATCTGAAAAGCTCTCAGAAACAGTAAACAGTTTTAATGAGATATAATCAGATCTAAATTAATTCTTTAACTTTTCTGGCACAAATAGCATCTTTTTTACAAATAGCATCTTTTTTTACTTGTTGGATGCTGTCTGAAAAACAGACTGGAAATACATGCATCAGTCAAAGGTGGACAAGTGCTTGCAGCTTTGATTTCAGTTATGATTGTCTTGGCAAATGTGATAGGAGATGTTCCTTAAACTTTTTCATGCTTGAGAAGTTGTTTTTGCAGAGGTACTTACTTCAGCTTGTAAATTAGAATTAATGAGTCTCCAATTCCAGAGTGATTTTTACACTTTGCAATAAGTTTGAAAAGAATAATTTGGTACTGTCCCAGACACAGGGATTCCATCTCAACAGGGCTTCTGCCGTTCTTCTCTCATTCATGTACTTTGATATTTACGACCAAAGAAATCTTCATATCTGTATTGATTATAAAGGAAATTTGAATAGGCAAATTAATTTGATGAAAAGTATATTATTCCATTATGTAATAATTAGTGAGCATATGTTACCCTTACAGATATTTCAGTAATCCTGAAATATCTTTCTAAAATGACTGTTTTGATGGAGTACCATGGCATTTGATCACAGGTCTTACCAGACACACCTTATGTAGATCACAGATTTGAAGTTTTAGTTAACATGTTTATAGGAAAGGAAAGCAAACCCTCAGTGTCTGTTAAATGGTTTACTTGAGTTAAACCACAGATTGTGCATCTTTGTGTGTGCTTATGTATATGTGCAGTTTTGTTGTGTGTATGTGTAACGTGTACAGGTAGTTAAAAAAGGGAGTTTTTATATGCCTTCAATACTCATGCATGTAGTAGAAATACTAGCAAAAGATACTTTTTAGAAGCTTCAAAAGCTTGTGATTGTTTATTCAAAGACCTCTCTGTGAAATGTTTTTCTTTCCCCCATATTTTACATTTTGGAAATTGTATTCTTATTTCTTTTGTTTGGTTGGTTGGTTTGTTTTGTTTATACATTTTACTTTTAATGGATTGTTATCACATTTACTGAGAGTATCACTTCCTCTACAACCTAAAAACTGACTGATGATTGAGAAAGTAGTCAATAGGGAGCGTAGCTACTTCTATCACGTATTAAGTTTTTTAAAAAGTATGGAAATTCTATCAGTCACGTATAAGGAGCTAAAGCTGAAGTGTGAAATTCTTTTAGAGTTGTATTCACAAAAACAAAGCTACAAGTAAGTATTCCTGTTTTTCATTTCAGTATACGAATCATGTCTATGTAAGAAAACAACTTGCACAGGTGAAACAGATGCCCAGTGGCAGCTGCTGCAAATTTAACAATTTGTGAGATTGTCATTGTTTATTTCCGTTCTCATAAATTCTATATAGGATTCAATATTCAAAATTAAAAATAGCTACTCCAAAACATATAGATAAATCTTATTATTAAAATCCTAGAAGTAAGCAATAGAAGAAAAGAACAAACCTGGAAAATTCCATAAAGCTAAATTTATAGCTGGCTAAAAAACCAAGATTTTTTCTGTTTATTTTAGCAGATGAAAAACAAGCACATCTTTGAGACAGAAAGGGTAGATATTTCTGGAGCATAACTCCAAACACAGGAAAACAATACAAAACCTGAAAAGGAAGAAGTCTTCTGCTTTAGTTCTTGCTGTTTTGTCTTGCATCTTTGTCTGAATCACAGAATCACTTCTTGCTAAAAAAGTTACAATTTTTTAATTGGTCAGTTGAAACTATGTCATTTTTTACTTGTATAGCAAGATCAAGTAAGAAATGCTTCTAGTTTAATTCCCTTCACTTATATTCTATGGAGTTGTTTGGTTCTTTGGAAACCATTGCTTAAAATAAATAGTTACATCTCTGTTCTGAGTTGTAGACCTCTATTAACTATCAGGATATCTTCATCTGTGGATTTCATTTGTGTTATTCTTTATATCCATGGTTTACTAAAGCTGTAAAATTTAGCCCTGGCAAAATGTGCTATAAAAGTGGGCACCTGTTTTAGAAAACCATTTTTAGCTATTTTCCTTCTATTTGAGACTCTTCTATTAAGCTTTTGATCGTATGATGAATTCAGTTCCCTTCTCTGTTTTTCACCTTTTCTTTACATGAGTGCATTTACTCCTTCTGTGGTTTCTTTCCCCTATTGTTCTATTTTCCTTATCATTTTTCACAGACACAGACGTATGACGTTAGCTGCTTACAGCTATGTTTTTATTTATGAACCTGTGGTTTCACAACAGAGAGAGAAATTTCTCAGTTTCGAGACACTTTAGAAAAATCACATTATCTGCTCAATTGCTTTAAATGTTGATCAGAGTAGCTATAAATTCAGCCGCATTCTAACTTACTTTTGCACTGTGTTTCAAATCAGCATATGAGAATATTTTCACCTTAGAAGTGATTATTTTATCACTTACACGTCTTTCTCTTATGATACAGTTTGACACAAAGGTCCCAATTGACAAGTAAGCCCATTAAAAATCATGCCTGCTGTTGAGACAACATTACTTCATGATATCTCTAAAATAGAGACTTTGTTAGACTTCCTTCATATTTCAGAAGGAATACTAAGACCTGGTTCATTCAGGGATTTAGCCAGCTTAAATTTTATGTTTGCCATCCAAATAGAGGCTTAAATCTTCTCTAGTTGTGTAGCTTCTGTATAATTACCAATGTTATAAATCCAGTGGAACATTTGGAGTGAAGGCGAATAATGGAGAAACCATTCTAACTCTAAACTCTTATGCAGTATCAGTTGACATCAGTCACACGAGTTACAGACAGAATTTAGCCACAGAATCTTAGCATCAGCTTAATGTCCAACTTAGCTACGATCAAATGTATTGTAAAAATGAGTTATAAATATCATCTAGTAAATTACTGCAAGAAAAGGTCTATTAGAGGAAAGGCAAGAATTCAAATACTGCGGTATTAGTTTTTATAAAAAAGACTTCAGTTCTAGATCTGCTTAGTGATGGTGTCATAAAGTTTGATCATAGCCTAATGAGTCCAGGAACATGGGGTTTGAAGGTGGTTAAGATGCAGAGGTCCTGCCTTTCATCATGCCTTTCATCATCATTTTCCTTTCTAAGTATAAATGTTAACTATCTGTCACAATCGTTTGATGATCTGTAGGGCAAACCTTCCTTCGGCTATGTTGTCATATGTGACAAGTCATCTCAACTAATGCACATACTGGGATCTGAAGGCCCAAAGAGAAATCTGAGTCAAACCAGAGGTGGGAAAGAAAAGAAATTCTGAAATTGGGCAGTACATATCCCAGGGGGTCTTTGACCAGTAAGAAACTACACACGAGTGTAAAATTTCAAGCTGTGAAGCTGACCAGTGCAACTGTTAGGCATTCTAACTGTCCTCAACAGCAAATCCTCAAATAGCATTTGCAAGTTATATAAGTTATTTTTGGCATTACATTTGTCTTTGGTATTGGAACACAGTGTCAAGAGATTCCCAGGACAAGAAGACATTAGTAAATTCTATAAAATTCAGAGCACAATCACTAAGGAATTTTTTTAAGGTGGTTGAGAAACAGACCATATACTTCAACAGTATAAGAGCTCAAGCTGTTTAGTTCATCAAGATATGGTTAACAGGATGACTTTATTATATTCCACTATTACTGAGCCACAGGCAGAGTAGTCTTTGATATAAGTTTCCAAGAAGCAGTTGTTGGATAGTAACGATAATCAAGTTCAAACTGGACAGAAAGCAAAATTTTAATAGTCAAGTAATTAGTCATTAGGAAACTGTAACAAATACTTTGCTAGATACTAGTTTCAAATCAAGACTGGATATTAATTTGAATGTATTCTGTAGTTCAAACAGAAGCAAGTTCTTGGAAGCTCCCAGGCCTAGCCAGACAAATTTATCAAATTGATTTCACCTAGTCTTAAATCATCTCTTAAATCTTATTTCCTAACTGCAGTAAGTGTACCAAAGTTTTCAAGAGAATTAAATTAATTTTTATCTTATGCTGATGGGCAACATACAGCAGAATCACAAATATTGACAAAATTAGCTACTAACAGTGCAACAGTGATCTGTGAAGACAAAATGGCAATCAGAATCTTGGATATATTAATATGTTAAAAAAAAAAAAAGTGAATTTGAACCTCTTTGGAAAAGGCAACAAGATCCTTTCAATTTCCTCACAATAAGTAAGGAAATTTGCTGTGTCGTTTACTCGTACCTGTAGTTCCATTCTGCCTTCTTGGAGAAGACCATTGTGAGAGCTGAAGTATTCTTGAAAGTTTAGGAACTTGCCAGAGAAGTTATTCATTTTTGAGACTGCTGTCCTTAATGTGCTTACCCGGACTGGAAGCCAGAAATTTGGATGTCTTTTGTATGTCACTTCCTGAGATACAGTTACCCTATACCAAGAAGACTGACTTTGTCCTCTGGCAATGAATAGATGAAATGATGAACTGAAACCATTTTAAAAACATGGCCATCCTAGGAAATCTGTCAGAGACATCTAAATTTATAACTTCAATAGTTTAGTGTTTCTCTTCTAGTGTGAATGCGTAGCAGTATTACATAGTGAGTCCTCCTGTCGTATTCCGTAGTCAAACAAGATCTGTGTTTGCTCAGAAAAGACCTTTGTAAAGATAAGACTGCCACTGTCATGTGCTTTTGCAGGATCAGCTGAGCCTAGCTTGGGTTTTGGGGATGGGAGAGTTGATTAGCCCTCCAAACAACTGAAGAAGAAAGGGCTCAAGAACCCCTGCATAATGACTGTTCATGACTGGGTCCATTTTAATCTTGAACATTTTAAGTATGTGTGAGCAAAATGTTTTAATGGGGGCCTTCTCCCCCTTCTCCCAAAATCTCAGGATGTTTAACACACACCATTTTGCTTGGTCTGGAAGTCAAGAGTGAAGAAGTTTCTCCATAGTTTGCAAGAAAAAATGAGCTACGCTTCAGGGGCATGCCCAGTTGGGCCTAAGTGCTTCCATAACTTTATTTTTCATCCTTGTGAGAAACTTGTCTGAACTATAGCAGAAATGTGTGCTCTTATACTCCCTTTCTCTCCTGTTGGCTGGCCTTATGGAAAGGAAGCATTTCGCATGATGTTTTTGAAAATCCTGAGCCACCAAGGGGGATATGGCTGGGCACAGAACATTCCTTTCTCCCTACGAGCCTCTCTTCTTCCCTGGCTCTTTATTACACCCCTTCTGCTTCCTTTACCCTCAGGAAGCCAGATGTTTTTAAAGAAGAAGGGACACAGAGCTTCCAGAACACTGCGGAGACAGGCCTACCAGATTGGTGAGCACCATTTTCCAAAACGCGTGGGACGTTGAGGCACATGCATGCTCACAGGCAGGCTCAGCTAGATGTCTGTCAGTGCTGGATGCAGCGCTCTCGGTATGGACTCTACCAGTGTTTGTCGTGAGGTTGCCAATGATATTTTGTTCTGTACAAACAGATTTAGATAACACAATCAGGTTCCATGTTTCTCTTCCTACGCCTTCTGTTCACTTAGTTTTAATAAAATATAGTTTACTCTACTTACAGAATTTGCATTATATCTTAATAAGCAAAAATAACTATCCTATTGCATCTGAGACTTTTTTTTTTTTTAAAGAAAATAACTGTTTTAAGACATTGCTGATGACAAGGAAAGATTTTAGACACTTTCAGAGAAGACCTTTATTTTGAAGCATTTCCTGTTTATTGTGTTTCTACCTACAGCCCTCCTGCAATTCAACAGCAGTTACACTGTTTACAATGAGGATGCATTTAGCTCTTGCACTCTTACATAAAACTGAAGCTATAGCAAAATGATGATAAGGTTAGAAACTCCTTGATAACTATACCAGGCCATCACATGTCAGATTCTATGATACTTGCTATTTTTTAAGTATTTAGCACTGGTTATCTTAACTGGAATATTTTGCTTTCATTTCATACTTTACATGTGATGCCAGTATAAGCCAGTGCTGTTATCTTCTTGCATGAGTACTCTGAAAGAGAAATAACTGCAGCACCGTGTTTTCCCTTTCAACCTACCAGTGGAGTCATCTTCACTGATATGAGCAATTTGCTTGACATTGATTACTGTATTGTGTAGAGTAATCTTCAGTCATGTTATTTCAACCAAAATGCAATTGCTGAATACTCTCCACTTCAAAAGTGAAATTTTTAGTGAATCCATGTAGACTAAAAAGGAGAACTGCAGTCAAACCAATGATCTTTACCACAGAAAGCTCATCCAACTTCCTGGAAAAACTAAACAACCTCTGGTAAGTATTGGGAGAAAACTCCTCAGGTTCTTTGTCTTCAGCCAATAAAATGGCCAGGGAAATGAATAGAAAACAGCACTTCTCAGGTTCCCTCTTATATTCAGTGGATACACACTAGGCACGACTTAGCATTAATATTGGTAGTGTCACAAGCCTCTGAGCATCATGCTTTTGTCTCCAGACACAGGAGAAATAAACATTCAGAACAGATTGCCCTAAAAATATACTGAATCCTTTGACATTTCAATTTACTCCAAGGCAGACAAAAACCAAGTGCTCACTAAGCAGTACAACAGCAGAGCACCTGAAGCTCACTGCTATCAAACCTTTGTTCCTGTAAAATATTCAGTTTCAATATTGAAGAAAAACATCACCATGCATCATAAGTAAATGCTTGCAGATGAAAGTACTCAAGCAGCAGACAAGGATGTAATACCAGTAAAACCAGATCAAGACCCAGCTATCAGCAGCCTGATGCCTTCATGAGGGAATGTGCTATTCAGTACATGAGCACCTGGCTTCTACAGTGCAAGGCCTTTTCCTGTTGTACTCTGTACCTCCATTTCTAACATCTCTGATCCTTTATCATTGTAGCATATGTGCTCAGGGGAGTCTTCCGAACTGTTCATGAAGACAGCAGAATAAAGTATGCCAACCATCTAGACACATAGGAAAAGTTAAAGACCTTAGATAGAATGTATAAGTTCTATCTAATTCTCATAGAAACTTCAACAGAAGAATTGAGCTCCAATTTTAAAATCATAAATGTGAATGTAAAAAAGATTGTTATGGAAAAGAGTGTTCTTATTTGCAGCAGCATCAGTCAAAATCAATGAAAAAGAGCAGAGAAAAGCAACAGAGACAGATTTGTTCATGTTGCTCATAGACAAAAAAAGATACATGAACTTAAAAGCACATATTCATTCAAAAGCTACTATATTTTGTCTAGCTTTACTCACAGACTTTTAAATTTTGTGACCCGTACTTTTAAAGAAAGGTTTAAAGTGATACAAGGAAGTACTACAGAAGGTAGAAGAAATGAGGAATTCCCATATATTCCTAGAAACATAATCAAAATCAGAACAACTTCTGCTTTAGAAAAACTTACTGGCCAAAACATTCAAAATACACTCTATAGAAGTTGGTTTGCAGTTGGCTAAACCTAATATGACAATTGTTCATTAGTTTGCATTCTGCAAATTACCAATTTGCAAAATATTCTTCTCAGCCATGATGACAAAGTCTTAAGTAGATGACAGACTTTGTCTTTATGCCCAGCTGCATCCGTCTATTGATTCTGAGATGTCACCTCAACTGAAGGGAGAAGTGAGGTTTAATCCTCAAGTGTCAAACCCATATGTCATCTTTCCTCAAACAAAAGCATTACTGAGCTTGATGAGATCTCTCTCTGAGTATGATCCATATGGTTTGCTGATTTTTTTTTACCTCTGTATTCTTTTTGTTTTGAAGGCATTCCTTCATTTTTCTGACTTTGAACTAGAGACTTTGTTGAGATCTTTGCATATGAAGGGCATTCTGAACAGATCTTTGCATCTTTGTAAATCTTTTTTTCTTCTGGGAGATATGTTTATCAGAGAATAGACCTCAGACAACACAGAACTGGCATGAACGATTCTCCTCGAGTCATGTGGATGTGACCAGAATGTGCTTCTCTGCATACTCCATGCAGCCTTTAAAATTTTATAGTTGGCTGCTGTGGTTTAGAGGAGCAGCTGATATACTTTATACTTTAGTGTAACTGGTATAGAAAAACAGCTAGCACCTCTGTTTTTTACTATGCACCCCTATGTACATACACTAACCTTAGACACGTCCAGGAGGTTATAATTCCTCTGAATTTCAACAGACATTTTTCAAATAAAGCAACAGCAGTCAAGAAGCTCTGCTTTTGTAGTCACAAAAGACACTTCTGCATGCATCTGGTGCATACATATCTTACTGTATCTCTGCCAAATATGTTTGTAAAGCACCTGTCACCATAAGTTTAAAGGCTAATTGTAATGGTTTGCATGCATACATTTTGCAAGTATGGTTTTCCAAAAGATTGATGTCTATAAAAGCCAGGGCTGGTGTATAAGTTAGTAATACTGTCACAAGTGTTTTTATTAATCAGTCAACAATAGTAGCTGTTCAGGCCAATGTACAATGATAAGGACAGGAAATGATTGTCAAATAATAAGGTTAATTTGAATGAATGAACTACTGTGGCAAAGAGCATGGTGGAAACGGTCTCGGAAATTGGTAATGAAATACAGATTTTGTACTGTCAGATAATGACTTGGTAATTCGTTTCTAACTAAATGTTCCAGTTCAGTTTTATAGGGATCATTCATTTCATTGCAGAGTGGTAGGTGATGCTGTGTGCCATTTGTTCTTAATTTGTTTTCTAACCTAAATGATACAACTGAACAGATTAACTTGTTGTATCTCAAACTGCTGGTGTAAGAGGTTGCATCACAAAAGAGGTTGCCAGTGTTATAATTGACAGTAAAACAAAACAGGATCAGCAGAAACAAATTAACAAAAGGTGACTTCTAATCAAAAGCAAGAGAAAATTATGCTAACATACAGAGTATTTTTAAATGGCCCTTTTACTGCATAAATATTGAGAGAAAGTTTGGATTTGTATTTAACTACCTGTTTGAACAGTTTCATAAAGTGTGTGTACTGCTTATAGAGCAGATTTTCATAGTTTTATTTACAGAAAAGGCTATGATGTAGTCTGGAATTTACAGAAAGAAAATTTTTTTAACCAGTGTTGAACATGTTAGAAAAGCACACTTTCTTCCCTTGCACAATGTCATTCTGACTTTGAAAACCACCAAATGTAACAGAGTAATTTTGCCACGTAGAAATGAGACTTCCCATCAAAATCTCCTTTACCTTGTTTAAAATATTCGCCATTATATTTGAACACCTATTATAGTTCTGCCTGTAAAAAAAAAAAAATCCCATAAGAGCATTATCACAAGACCTTTGTAAGGATTTGTCATGGTAAATCAGACATTAGGTCTAGCAAATCCAGTCTCCTGCCCCGAGCCTCAGTGGCCAGGATTTCAGAACAAAGCCTCTGATTTGTACGTGCCCAGACACTAAGTGTTATTTCTCAGCTTCACGGTGATTTTTCATAGACCTTTTGTCCTGTTATGCTCAGATGCCAACATTATTTTCTGTTCTCTCAGAATGCTAATAGCCTTCAGATATTCGTTCCCTTTCCCTGGCAGTCCCAGGGAGAAGCTGCTTGTTGTCATGCAGCAAATGAAACAAGAAGTTAATATCTGTTTTCTGATTATATCAAGTAGGTGATTATATGCATTTTGAATGTTAACTCTTCACCTAAAATCTACTAAAAGAAAGGAAAATGTTTGCTGCTCTGTTGATTGAAGATTACGGTAGCTGATTTATACTGCGAAAATGCTTTGTACTAATAGCAGAATAAGTTAAACTACCGGCCTCAAGTAGGTAGTAGAGTATGATGTATGTAAGGTATAATATAAAGAAATAGTTAGATAGGCTTGAGTGACAGAAGGAGGTGTGCCAGATATGGCAAAAGAGAAAAGCCTTTGCAAAGACAAGGCATGTTATTCTGGGGCGGGAGAGAAGCCTCTTTTCTCGAAAATAGCAACCTAACTGGCATAAACATTCAGTTTCTAATAGTATTCTATTATGTCCATCGTATCTTTCATTCTGTAGGAATTCAAAGCATTTTGCAACTATCTAAAGAGCATATGCAATGCTATAGATTGGATAATGTTTCAGTGGTATAATTTTTAAATATCTTACGTTATACGTTTGGTAAAGAGAGAGATACATTATATCAGTCATCCTATTGAAAACGTTAACACACCAAGTCTAGTAATCTTCAGCTTTCAACGTGGCATATAACAAAGAAATTCTCTGTATTAATTAAATGAGGAACTGTTCCAGTGGTCTGCTAATATAAATCAGTTAAAAAAAAGTGACTTACTATCCTCAGAAACAAAGTTGTGAATTCAACCCTCCCCTGGTTTGAGTTTTGCTCTTTTATTCTTTTCTGTTTGGTAAGTAATTTTACTATATATACAATAAACAAAGGCAGTTACATTTCTTTAGGTAGCTTAACAGTCAATTACAGTCTCCTTTGCTTTTTAATGTTCTTTCTATCATTCTCAAACCACAACCAAAGACAAACCAGAATTAGGATGTCCTCAAGCAGGTGGTCTTGCTACCTAGGAATAACTTTTATATATTCAAGTCAGATATAATGAAACATCCTGGGAGCAAGCTCCAAATGAAGATCCTCAACTACATCACCACCTAATGAGAAAAATATACTGGTCGCAGTCTTGGCCTAGTAGTGTCAGCGCGAGTATCTGGCTCATGAAGCATTTGGAAGACCTACATCCACCTATGTAGTGAATGTAGACTCCCTGCTGCATTAACTTGTTAACTTGTTGCCAAATCATTGGCAAGGATTTAGGAATACTTAGAGGCTGGGAGAGTTTTTCTAGGACAATCTTCATAATAATCTTATGCAACATCTTATTAGATACAGACCACTACTTAGTGCATCAGTATCAAGCAATTAAGATGTTAACAGTATCCAACAATATATTTGCTTCTTTCTTCTTGCCTTCAATAATTTGTAAAAGCTTGTGATGATTTTTGGATAAAATTTTGTTGAGAATTCAGAAGGGTCAGCTGAGAAAATGTGTCTGTTTCTCAAAAAATAGAAGGCGAGACTGTTTTGCCTATATTTTAAATTTTCACCAAAATTCAGGTCAGCTATTCAGTGTAGGCCATGTAGAGTACCTCAGTAGCCTGAATTGTTCAGACTTTACTGAAATCATAAAGGCACATGTCGCAATCCACACAGCCACTACCTCCTTAAAAAGAATAACAACATTTGATTTATATAACTATTTAATTACAGCCTGCAGCCTACATCGTGGCACTAACAATCTACTCTTCCTTCTACTTCGGTTTGTTGTCTACTTCTTATAAAGCAATATGACCTAAAGAGTGCAGGTAACCTCAACCAAAACGGAGGAATCTTGCAGGAAAACCATGCTGCATGATGCCAAAGAACATGCTGAATCAGCCACTGGCAATAGGGCAGAATACACATAAATACATAACGTTATTTCCAGTTCTTTCAATGGCATTCCAAGAAGGAATACGGCCCCATGAAGAAAGACTTGAAGATCTTTAGAAAAAAAAGATATGGTTGAAGGAATATTGCATATAGTCATAAAATTAATCAGGTTATGGTCAGTGCACAAATGTTAAAAACACTATATGCATTTAGTATCTTGGAAGATCTTTGGAATTCCTTTCACCTTCTCATGCAGCTTTTCTTATAGTTTCTCCACTGCATGTTTTTAGGTTAGCTCTACTGTTAGGTAGATGGTGACTGCTTCAAAATTATAATTCTAGTTTAGGTTAAAAAAAAAAATGTCACTGTGAAATATACTCAATTTCTATTCTCCTTTCCATAGTTACACTTTTTGCATGGGGGAACATCACAACTACTCTTGCACTGTTTCTTGTGTTTTTCCAAAATGAAGAGGATGCACAGCTGGTTTGGCTACAGAGTCCTCTAATGGAAGAGATAAAGAAAGGATTTGCTTTCACTTTTCACTGATGGAAACTTTCAGTGGAGCCTGACCCCCATTTGTGCACATTTTGAATAAGTTAGATGGCCCTTCAATCTGCTTGGTGTCAAATAACTTCCCTGGGCTGGGCCCCCTTATGTAGCCCTGTCAGTTCATCTCACTCATACTATATGTTGCTATCGATTATGCAAGTCACACACTTTCATGCACCTGTATTGCTATTCTTTGGTTCCGGTATAAAACATCCCACTGTCCTGTCAAGAAGATCTTAGAGCGAAGGATGTCAGACTGTGTGGTATTCACTTAATGAGACTGCAGTTCTTAAGTGTAACAGAGCAGTGTGAAGGAAAAGATCTTATATTATTGTAGAGTTCTAGGTTTTTACTATATGTGGGTATATATGTCTGTGTGGATGCGTCTATACACACAGACACATACTGTAATTCATAATTATGCCACTAATGTACTTGCCTTTTTTTTCCCTGTAGCCCAGATGATTTACTGAATGCACTGAATGAGGGTATCAGCCGCGCCGACGTGATCATAACATCTGGAGGTGTATCTATGGGAGAAAAGGTATGCTAAATTTGAGTACAGCTTGCTAGAATATGTGAGAATTTCAAGCCAGAGTCCAACATCACAGCTACTACCTTTGTATTAATACTTATTAAAAAGAGATCTTTTTAATTTAAGAATGGACTCTGAGTTAATTTTTAAAAGTCTTTAATGCCATCCTCATTTCTGTTGCACAGTAGAAAAACAGGAGAACATGGAAGAATCCAGTTCTTGATGTGAATGCTTTCCATATGTTTTTTTTGTTTAAGGAACAAATTTTGTAGTTGGGGTGAGAAAGGTATTTGGTTAATAGCACATGAAAGCAACAGACTTCTTTTTATTCTTAGAGTAGGTTAAATGAAGATGAACTAAAGCTACTTTGAAAGTACTGTGAGAAGCAACTGAATGTATAAATGGTTCTTTCTTACTCAGCAGATCTGTTTGCTGAATGTGCTAGGGCTATATCTGTTACAGAAACAGTTTTATCACATTTTACTCCTGCCTACAGAGGCAATGCCTACAAGACGCAGTGAGCTGATATGTTTGCCTTTTGAATCATTAACAGAATTGTTGATTGAGTTCCCGTTGGTAATCCCTGTGCCAAATCATCAAAGAAAATAGGGATACACAGATGCTGGTGGGGCGTAAATGAACCTGCAGGACATTTATTAATCATGACTTATGCGAAGGAAAACTCAGATTACTTTTTGATCCCAAGCTGAATCTGTGAGTTTGGCAGGTAAAAGAAACATCTCTCCTTTTATAACTGACAGATACTAAAGACAGTCCCTAGGAGATGACAAACATGAGCACTGTTTTTGTCCCTTTTCTGAGTAGAAAACATTGTTGGATATATCATGAAAATAGATAACTAGTTAAACCAATAACAATCCCTTTCAAT
Source organism: Crypturellus tataupa (assembly GCA_034781795.1). Taxonomy (NCBI): domain Eukaryota; kingdom Metazoa; phylum Chordata; class Aves; order Tinamiformes; family Tinamidae; genus Crypturellus; species Crypturellus tataupa. The sequence goes on from JAWLRI010000563.1 coordinate 102,349, forward strand.
TCCTCTAACATCCTTGATTTTACTAGAAAAATAATCAAGGATAAGTGCTGGTCCTTAAACTGGGGAGACTATGGATCACTACAGACAATGGATCACTAGGAAGTGAGTAGACTGCTGAATTGTCAAACAGGCATTTATGCATTTTGGCTAAATCCGAGGCTTTATAAGTAGTCTCTGTATTCCACTGGCAGTTCTCCTTCTGATACTGAGCTTTCAACACTTCTAGTGAAATATCCTTGAACATGCAAAAAATAAAAAGCAAGTAAAAAGGGGGTTACTACACTACACCACTACAGTGAATAGGTAAGCATTTAAATTTATGGTGGTCCAATAATAATGCTACTTTTCAAGTATTTGAAGAACAACGACAGAAAACGGGGGATGGATGGATGGATGGGAAAAACTGCAAGGGAGCTTCGGATACGGTGCTTTGAGAATCTTCAGATATGATTATTATACTCTGTCTTAAGTTTCACTAAACACTGCAGACAGCATACTACATTGTTATAGTACTTGAGCACAGCAATTTTTAGTAAAGATGAAAAAGCTAAATCCAGTTTTGTTTTTTTTTAACAGTTGGATCAATTGTTTTCCAGCAGGACATTTCACTGGAATGTTCAAGCCACCCACAGTGTTTCTGTTCTAAGAAACTTAGAACAGTTAAACTCAACTACTGTTAGACCATGTCCCCCCAGAATTACAATAATAACAGTATCCTAGAAAACTCTGTTTTTAACAGCAGAACCTAGATTTCAAAAGCTATAGGAGATCTCTAACTTCACACAGATGGCTTCTTTGACTTGATCATTTCTTCAATGACTTGATCATTTTAAGTCTTAACTTTGAATTATAAAGGTTTTTCTCCTCCTCTTTGGCATACCCAATGTTTTAGGAATAGGTAATTGTGGGGAACGTTAAGATGCTGATGCTGCGGTTAAACTTATGTAGATAGATTACTGTGTCCTCATTGAGACAGGTTTGGCACTTAAAATGGATCTGCTATTTACCTCTTTTTTTGAAAGTATTTTCTTCAAATACTGGAAATTCCCCACTGGACTATAGCACTTTCAGGGTTTGACAAGTCTTTCCTCTCTACTTCATACTAATTGATTGCTTTGAATACTTAAATGATGTAAGACACTTTGATGTTACTTAATCAGATTTCTCTTTCTATTTTAAACAGGATTATCTTAAACAGGTGCTGGACATCGATCTTCACGCACAGATTCACTTTGGCAGAGTTTTTATGAAACCAGGGTAAGAAATCTTTTTAATTAAGTAGCATCAGTGGAGTCTATTTTCTGGAGAAATATGCTATATAAGTGTTTCAGTAGATACCAGGCTTTAAAATACTGTAAATCTCACATGTGCACACACACATATATAAAACCACCTATACATAGTTGGATATATAGACAGAAACATATATATAGATATAGGGAAATAATTACCATTATTCAGATTAGTCTTGGATCATTTTAGGTAAAATTAACTTGAACAGAGGGATTACTTTTGATCAGTAATAGATATCTTTCTGATAACTATTGCAAATCAGAGGGGAGGAAAATTGTCATGCTGCAAACACATCCACAAGCCTGGCTATGATCACTAAGCTCAGACACTGACAAATAACAGGGAAATATAAAGACATTCAAGTGCTGATTTGACAAGCATTTTGTTTCACTTCAAAGTTTACATAACTCAAATTGATGTAAACAAGCAATTTCTTGAGAAAGGTGGAATGACAAATAATTTATAAGTTTTTATTTTTTTAATTGACATGTTGAGCATAAGGGTTTTATAGGAAACCCAATGTTTTGTGCTTGGTTTATCTCAGAGAACAGTGCTTCGGTATTGGTTTCCTGTAGCACTGCTAATTAATCTGTCAAGGAATGTCCTTTGTGGAGACAATAAAGATTGCTTCTAATGAGAATAGTGACTTCCTTTTCACAAATACAAGAGGGGAGAGTTTCTACAGCCCTGTCTCACTCTGTCTCATGTTGGCACAGTCCGATAACTGAGCCCCAAACGCAACTTGAGAATGATTCCCTCTAACCCATAATAGTTCCCATGGGGAGAGCGGCAAATGGGTGTTTTCTGGGGAACCAGACCAAAGCTCTGAGTAGCTCTGCACACACCCCAGGAAAGGATTGTTCGAGCCCTGGCGCTTGTGCTGCGGCTCCCACCACCTCCTGTCCGTAACAGGGGAGCTGAAGAAACGTTTCCTCCCATGTGCAACCTTCACAGCCCAGCACTAGAAATTGTTCTGCTGCCACAACCCGTGTAGGGAAGTGCCTGAGCTGGGGCCCGCAGTCCAGATTCTGGCGCTGTCAAGAATGGATAGCCTGAGTTAGGAAATTCATAGCATTACATTCTGGTTCTGGCTTGTCTGAAAGCTAAGGGAATGCCTTCTTCTGGTGATCCTCCTGTAGACTTGGAACAATAAACTGTTAACAAATATCCATAAAAACCTTAAGAAAGCTTGTTTTTCTCAAATACACTATTTTTGTTTTAGACCATTGGAAAGATATCTTACTATTACAAAAACATTTGGTCATCTAAGCCCACTGAGAACTTAAGCACTCTCATTTTCTTTGACGGTACTACAGGAGCAAATACCCTGTCTCGTGTGTTATTTTATTAAGGTTATTATTATATTACACTTTTATCTTATTTTATTATGCTCTTTAAATACCTTAGATTTTATTAAAGCTTTGATTGCTGTATTAAGAAAAATATCACCAAGGATAAGTTCCAATAGCCAAGCAAGATTAGAATTTGATTTGTATGCCTGTGTTTTGATATGCTGCATCAGTGCAGTGTGATTCCTGGGATTTACCATTCCTCCACTTGATCTGAAAGCTGCTGAACTAATGCAGGATGATAGCCTATCAAGGAGCAATGTCAGAGTAAAGTATCAGAAGACTTTACCAGTAATTCTGGAGAAAATTCATAGGGGAATTCAGAGTTTTGGGTAAATATGAATTAGCACTTACATTTGTCATACCTCAGTTCGAGCACTGGATATAACATGCTGTAGTTTGGAGGTCCAGCTCACAGTTCTCATCATTTTAACACAGACACTTCAAACACCCGCTGTGCCTGGTAAAATATGATCTTGATTAGTCCTAGCAGATAGAAAATTAAATAGTAATGATGACAAGTGTGATGTATCTGCTAAGTATTCCAGACCAGGGGATAGTCATTTGCTCGAGATGAAACTGAGGAACTCAGTCTAATCACTCCTCCTGTGAGGTATCCTTTAATGTCTAAAATAATGAGAAGTTTTAAAAGGTGCATAGAAAGTATTTTTTAATGGATAAGTCCCTTTTTTTAGCCAGCTATATTCCTATCACAGCACTACCCTGTTTGTATAACTGTAATAGCTGGGATAACTAAAGACCTAAAGCACTAAAGACCGCTCAAGAGAGGCTCTGAGAGGGAGGGCTCTTCACTAATACACCCAGGTCTTCCCTGACAGCAGCTCTGAGTCTGTCCCTCTACAGGGGATCGAGCATGAACCACTGGCACTTCTGAAATACTGCTCAAGTGTTGCTGCTGCTGTAGACACTGGAATAAAGGAGGAAAAAGTCTCCAATATGCTACAAAAAAAAAACTTCAAAGAATCTTATATTTAAATAAATGATAGAAAAAGAAAAAAGCTAAAACTGTATAATTTCCCTACTACCTCTCTCAGCTTCTAGCATGAAGACAACATTTGTATTTTGGAGGATTAGCTCGTCTGCTGGTAGAGATGTTTCATCACCAGAAGCAGAATCCTCTACTTGTGACTTCACAATTAAATACCAAGAAAAACTAGTTGTTCTCTCCAATAAGCACAAGCAGAGGATTATGGCTCCAGTATGGAATAAGCAGCAGGTGCTCATGAACTGCCAGGAAAGAGAGATCCTATTTTGTTTTGTTTTGTTTTGTTTTGTTTTGTTTTCAAATGCTTTACATAAAATGAGCTTAAACACAGGCAGAAAATGTCTGAACTAGCCACAGAGCAGTTTATAAATAGAATGGTAGGTGATTATTTTGTCTACGCTCTGCAAGAAAAGTATTTATGGTAATAAGAATAAAAGTAACTGAGAGTTATGGGGTTATGTGTAATACGTCAAGGAGCTATGAGAAGAGTTGTGCTGAGAAAAAAGAAAGGGCAGGATATGAAGGGAGAAGTGAGATAAATAATGCTGGAGATAAGAGAAGATACCCTGGATATGAATGTCAACTTCCTAAATTCCTCAGAACAATCTAGGATAATTGTGATACTGCAATCCAAAAAATGCCTTGAGTTTAGCTGTGCATCAAAAGGCATGCTCAAAGTCCAATGCAGAAACTAATTAGTTTTCTTTTTCCATAGCCTGCCAACAACTTTTGCAACTCTGGATATTGATGGTGTAAGAAAAATAATCTTTGCACTCCCAGGTAAGACATTTTGGGATGATTTTTGTTTCTGTGCCCGGATGACAGCAAACATGATAAAACAGTGACATTTCACAATGCCCACGCCTGGGACAGGCACCCCTAGGATGGGAAGCAGTAAGATTTCCCGACAAATTTCTAAAGGAAAGAGAGTGACGCACTAAAGATTCCTTACCCCATCCTGAGCATTGCTGTGGTATAGGGTGTACATTTTTTTCATCAATTTTCCACCAATTTCCTTCTTATAGGAAATTATTATAGGAAATTATCACTTATAGGAAATTATCACTTATAGTGATAGTATAGAGCAGGGGTTTCCTGTAATTTCCTCCTCCTTCCAAATAGATACACTGTCCATGTGTGTCGCTATATCCCTCCTGAAGTACTGAAAATGGAGACAAAATATAGAGAATCCAAATAGGTTTGGTTTTGTTTTGTTTTGGATTTTTGTTTGTTTTCAGAATTAAGTTTTTTTTTCCTAATCCTCACCCTGTGGGGCCAAGAGAGGGCAGTGTTGCTTCAGCTGCTGCTCATGGGGTCGCTTCAAAAGGCGCTGGCTCCACAGCTGTTTTGTGGAGAGTCTGGGCACAAACCTCCCGCCTCCTAAGGCGGGAGGATCCTTTTCATTTTCTCTTCCTGGATTTGTTTGGTGTTCTGACTACACGAGGGCTCCTGTTCTTGATAATCTGGTGTTTTCTAGGTCTCTCTCTAGTGCTTTTCCTCTCTTGTGCCAGTTGTTGTGCTTTGTTTGAGGAGAGAGATGGAGCATCACGTAGCTCTGAGCAGTTGCACTTTGTCACATCCCATTGCAGGCTGAGCTGCCATGTGCCCTGCACCAAGCAGGGAGACCTTTTCTGACTCCCTTAGAGTGTAATTGTTAGAAAAACACGGCATTTCCTTGGGCCTAGTGTGAGGGAGTCACCTCCAACTGCTCTTTGCTCAACAGGCAACCCTGTGTCCGCTGTTGTCACCTGCAATCTCTTCGTCGTTCCTGCACTGAGGAAAATGCAGGGTATCCTGGATCCCCGGCCCACCATTATCAAAGCCAGGGTAAGAAACAGGCGCTATACATAAAAACTTTTGTCCTGATGTTTGATAAAACAATAGGACAATGTCATCATTGGTCTTTTGCAACCCTGGTGATTCTGTAATGATTCTGTAATACTGAAAATTTCTGTGTGAGCTCTGAAAAGCTGTCTGCTTTGGGGAATCTCGACCTCAAGCTAACTGTGACAAGTGGAAAGAATTTCATAGTAGAGAAAAGTGCATTCTGAGTCTTGGTTAATGTTAATATTCAGTCCCATAATTTCTGAGAGCTAATGGCCCAAGATGTACATGTACCCAGGCAGCCATCTTCTGATCGGTCAGGCAGGACACTGCTGTATAAAAGTCCTGTGGCAAAGAATATGCAGGGTGTCTGAATATCTAGGAAATACCAGGAGAGTCAGGTAGTTCTGCATGACCAGGTAGGAACTATAAGCTTCAAAGCTTGTTCGTGGGCCAGTTCTTGAGCTGACTGTTTGCTGGAGGAATACATATGATTCCTACTCCAGGCAACCCAAGTCCCTTACGCTGTTCATTCTAACCAGAGAAGAAATCCTGGATATACCAAAAGTATTTTATATAGTTTTGAGGCATATTGCTATAATGTTACTTTCCTATTTTTTCTTCAAGAAAAGTACCAAAGAACAGACCTCCTGTTATAATTTTCCCAGCATTCTTGGCTGTACTCAGACTTCTCTCTTACTGCTCATCCCCTGCGTCTCTCTCGCACTTCTTCAGCAGTCCAAATTCTTCATCTCACAGCTAAAATATTCTAAAACAGACAGTGATTGACAGTGTTTTAGTCTTGGTGCTGCCCAGTATGACCCTCACTTTCATACGAATTTTCAGATATGCTTCCAATAAATCCCATTATAAGACACCCCACATATTTCTTTTCTTTTCAAGGCCATTTCCCTTCTGTCCGGGCTATCAGGGTTTTGAATGTGAATAAAAGTTTTATCTTTTTGCAAGTGCCATCTGAGACCAGAAACTATAAAGCTTTTACTCCAGAGAGATACAATCTTTAAACACTCAGAAAAGAGACTTTAGAATATTCAACTTAACACTTGCATTCTCCAACACATTCTTTGATATTATAATATCAAAATTATAATTCCCTTAAATACTACAGTCTCTTCCTCCTAGAGCTTTTGACCTTGTCCTCAATATTCTCTGACCTTGAAATATGAATTAAAAGAAAAAACTGTTGAGAAAAAAATGAATATATAATAAACAGATAATGGAACAATAATTCCATTATCTTAGTGAAATCCAAATGCATGACATCTTCACCCTTTCTTTGCTTCTTCTACAGTTATCATGTGATGTAAAATTGGACCCCCGCCCAGAATACCACCGGTGCATACTGACTTGGCATCACCAAGAACCACTACCTTGGGCACAGAGTACAGGTTAGTCCCCAGTCGCGCTGACTTACAAACTCTGTCACCTTCCTGCACAAATGTTTTCAAGCAACCAAGCACATGCACATGTATTTTCACACATGCTTCTTTAGACAGACTGATTTACTGACACTCTTGCGCACCCGCATATATGTACATTAGCATAAAATTTACCTGTGATATGACTCACGGGCTTAATCATTAAAGTTCTACCTCAATAACTTGTGTTTATATTCACCCACACAAAAACACATCTATATACCTGCATAGGTACACACATTCCTTTCTACACACTTTCATCCAGGCTTATTTGCACTCACGCACAGGCGCGTTTGCTTACTTTTACTCTTGCACAGATACTAAACAAACACCAGTTGGGGCCCAAGTAGAAACAATTCAAATAAATGCAATTCTATCTGAACTGGAGAAGTACAAGAAATAGCAGAGGCAATGTCTGTTCTTTTAAGTACGTTCTTTATTAGTCGTGTTTGCCATCTAGAGATACTTCTGGATACTCAGCTACAGTTGAGGTAAATAATATTTTGAGTACTTTTTCCACCTGCATGCTGCTACAAGATTGACTGATTGCTCAAGATATTCAGGTCCTTAAACCACTAACTGACTTTCTGACATATCCAGATTGTTCAATACAAGGCACTAAATGGAAGTCGTCATAGAAGACATATTGGCCCAGCATGCATCTTGCTATTTACTTAGAGAAAATTCTTTCCATTGATATCCAAGGTCCTTCAATCTTTGATACTTCACAGTTGTGATTCAAGGTGTTACCTTTACTTAGAATGTTCAACTCTTTTTTTTTGTCTTGTGCACCACTCTTTTCTTTACTCAGTCAGGATCATCTGGAATGATTTCCTTGTCAATATAAAAGTTAGAAAGCCAACAAAGTAAAGGCCATTACTTTTTATTGCATTTTCATTTTTTGTCAGTACTACTAAGATGATATTGTTTATCTTCAGAAAATGTTATAAAGACTCCCAAATAAATCCAATCTTTTAACTGGTGCATTAAAACTATTCTGCCTTGTCCTGTGTTTTGCTTTTGGACAGTCTGAATTAAATGTACAAATTGAAAAATAAACTATTTTTGATAAGATTAGAAATTCCAATGGAAAAGCAATTTACTATGTGAAGATGTAGAAGCATTGACAAAAGTCTGAGTGGGGAAAATGTGAAAGGCTGACTGGAAAAGTAATCAGAGACTTTTGAGAACCTGAACAATGAACATCTGACTAATTTTCTACATAGTTCTCTGTTTCCATCCTGAAGCCTTTGATTCCAGCACTATGAATAAGTAGCAACATGAGTATCTCCCTAAGAGCAGCCTGTTTCCCTCTTGTTATGTTGCAGCATTTGGAAGAAACTGACAAATTAACTCAAATTTTTCTTTCACTCTCCTGTAGGGAATCAAATGAGTAGTCGTCTGATGAGTATGCGCAGTGCCAATGGACTGTTGATGCTACCTCCAAAGACAGAGCAGTATGTGGAGCTTCACAAGGGGGAGGTGGTGGATGTCATGGTCATTGGAAGGCTATGATGTCACCAGCAGGAGCGAAGCTTTGATGCATGTCCACATATCATTGACTGTATCCTGTAATATGCAACGGCACAGCTAGTTTTTCTGATTTGGATAAAAGTTGATCAGTATAGTCAACATCTTGAACTATATTTCAAATGGAATTTAAATAAATACCTTTTAAAAAAAAACTTTAAAAGCAAATCTTAACAAAGAAATTTATTCTGATTATATCAAAGCAACTTTTTCCTTTCCTTGCAATTGCTTTGTGTGTTCAATGCTAGTTCTAATAGCGATAGCTTTTAGTAGACAGCAGTAGGTGCCTGCAGAACTTGTGTTTTTTCTCATCTTTAAGATACAACTACTTATGCTCTTAAAACAAGGCTGTCTGCTTATTTATACTAGCGTAGACAACACTTGGATTTCCCTTATTAGTATGCTTCATAACCGCTTCACAGAGAGCTTCTGCTTGTTCTTTATCTTGTATCTCGTGTTGATGTGCACAGTGCCAAAAGCAGAGTGGCTGCCCTGGGAACCCAATGAAGCCCCGAGGTTCTCCCACCTCGCTGTGCGTTCAGGGATCTCTCTTGTCCCAGCAGCCACCCGGCTCAGTACTCTTGGGCAGTAACTGGATACCTTTTATTTCAACAAACAAACAAAAAAATTGCTTCCTTAAGTGCTGACAGCCTTTTTAACCAATACATTTAAAAATGTACAGAATTAAAAACTAAAAAAAAAAAAATCAAAGACTGATCTTGTACAGATATTAGTGTTACCAGCATTCGTGTGGAAATTAAATGAGCAAAGAATAAAACTAATGTTAAACAACTCTGTACCATAACATTTTCTGTAATGATATTGAAACTTAAATGAATAAAAAAAATCCTCAATCATTATTTAAAATTTCACCTGTTTAGCCTTGTTGTTTGAACAAAAAAAAAAGTGTTTTAAGCGGGTATTTGGGATGGGGGAAGAGAACATGAAGGAAGTGGAACAGGAAGTGTAATCTATTACTTCGGTAATTCCACATTTCTTCTGGGATTTACACCGTATCAGCACCCTATAGCACCTCCCTTCTTGCTCCATGGGCCATTTGCTGTCCCACCGACTCCACTCATGAAATCAGAGGACAAGAACTGAAGTCTGCATTCAGGTCCTGCAGGCCGCAGTGGAGCAGACCTGTAGGTCTGTGCTGGCTGCAGACAGCACCCCCAGGACTGGTTCTAAGACAAAATAATTTGCCTGTCATCGGCCTCCACACAAGGAACACAGGCCAGCACAAAGACAGAGGCAGGTGAGCAAACACCGCACGACGACGAATGCTCCTTCAGAAAAATCTTAACACAATTGTCAACCTTATTGCTTTGTTCTGCGCTGCAGGTCCATTCTTGTAAAATGAAGGTAATCTCTCTGTGAAGTAGCAGGATGGTATCAAATTAAATTCATGAATGCCTGTATTTACTGTGTGAGTAGTGCAGACCACAGAGGCAGCAAGAGAGAGACAAGTCCCCTCTGAGAAATGATGTAGAAGAGCAACACTCATCATTATAATCCAAGTTAATATATAGCAAGTCATTACTACAGGCAAATGCCAGGCAGCATATGGAAAGAAAATTATAAATTCATAAAGGACACTTGTAACAACAATCTGAGGAAAGATTGTTGATACAGTCAGAGATGGTAGACAAAATAAGAGATGCGACAAACCTGGGCATGAGTATCTTGGGTCTGTTTTATGTTAAAACGATTACCCAGTATGAATGGGGCCGAGAGAAGCACTAGTGCTGTGCTGGGTACTGCCTCTGGGTCCGCTGAAACTGTATCTCAGCTCTTGCCACTTAACCACCGTCAGAATGAAGAAAGCATTTAGAGCTTCAAACACTTTTTCTTTCCAGATAAAAATCCTATCACATATCATATGAATTGCTCTAGTCACTGTACTGTCTTTAGCAATGCCTGGTGTCAAGTGTTGAAGTTTTATGCACGCAAGCTTTGCAGTTTCTGAGGGAGACACACAGAGCCAAGCCAAGTGTTAACACTGAAAGCAACAGCCATATAGACTTGGAGAGGTAACTGTGGGAGCAATTTAACTTTAAATCATAATTACAACTAGGCCTCGATTATCAAACTTAAAATCTGAAGAATTGTCCTTGGTTATTACAAAGTAAATGGATGATTTCAAATCACTTTTATATTGGACACTCCTAAAACACTATTTAACAGAAGGTTGGAGGCTTCAGAAAAGAAATCAAGGACAGATGGATCAGACTCCTCTTCAAGTATGTGGTTGCTTTGGTTCAAATATTGAAACTTGTGAATGGAAATATTTTTAAGGACTATTTTCACTGCTTTTATTTGTCAAGTTAGAGCTTCAGCACTATCAAAACAGTAACAAGCAGAAACACCACCAGCAATGACTGAAGAATGAGGCTGGTTTCCCGATGTTTGTAGTTTTTTCCTTTTTACATATTTTTTCAGCACCTATCCATGGAGATAATCATGACTAGAAAATATGCTGTGGTCCTTCCGTGTCCTGGCATAACACCACACTGATGTGCAAATCCTGTAGTGTGTCCTGGTGCCCTGCCTGGGTATCCCGGCTAGCTGGGACCAGAACCTTGATCACAGCCAGCATGTGAAATCTTTTATAGAAACTGGCTGTAATCAACCAGCCAAATAGACCGGCCTTACCAAGAACTAATTGCAAAACTTTAATTACAGAAATCATAACCTTAATTCTATCTTGATATTAAAATATGCTAAACATCACATAAGACAGATGAACTGTCTTTGATCTCCTTAGGTAACTATGAGAGCTGTAGGGCTCAAGACATCACTAATTAAGATGGAGTCTGCAGCCTTTTTGATTTTGGGCTGGAGGATTGACTTTAAAACATGTTTACAAAATGGCTACAGCTTTGAGGTGATGTGCAACCGGCATCACTCCGTGGGCTCCCTCTTGGCCTTCCTCACCTTGCCGCTCCCGCAGTATGTGTCTTCTTTGAGGCAAGTGCTGAAGAAGCCCCGCGTGCCTCATGGCCTGTGAGGGAGGTCCGCGGGCCCAAGGCAGCCTGCGCACACGCTGCACGGCCTTGGACAACGCTACGACCGCAGGTGACACTCGCGTCCTTCGGGTGACGGCAGCGCGAAGGGCTGCCCTGAGTCCCGCTCCGGCTGGACCCCCGTGTCAGTGCTTGTGGGGCAGGAGCTGTGTCTGCAGGCCGAGACTTCATGATGGCACATCCTGTTCCACAGCTGGTTTGGACATCAGAGAGAGGCTAAAACGACCCAGTTCGGCACTTCCTATGACTCTGTTATGCTCTAATTCTCCTCAGAAACAGCACCATCATGTGGACTGCTTATGGGGTTCTGTGTTGGGTAGGAGAATTACGCATTAAAACACAACAGCGGCAGGTTGTTTTCAGATACCTCTATTTGCCATTGGGGAAGACAAGCCAAAGAAAGAGGAAAGGTCAGATAGAAAAAGGAACAAATACTGGACCACACTGAAGATCTCTCAGGAAGCATATAGAGAGGTTCATCAGCAATCAAGACTGTTCTAGGAGAAATAGACAACAAGTGGTCAAAGTTGCAGCTATTTGGGGAGAGAAAGGATCTGTCGTGAGGGGAGCAATCCCAGCTGCTGCTGACAGCGAAAGCAGCCGCCTGTATTGGACAGACCTGCAACAAGGACATGTACCCAGAGCACCGTTTGGTAAAGACGTTGTGGTTAAGGGCCTCAATCTCACAAGAAGATATGTTATTATATCCAATCATTACAAATACTGGAAGGTTTGGCAGCTCCCCCCAAAGCCAGCCATGCTCAAAAGATAAAACCCAGCATCTCCACCACTTCTGTACTACACTGCCAACAGCTTAAGCTCTATATTATAACAAAGTGAAAAATAAGAAAGAAACACATTTTTATGCTTCTTTAATGTTTCCTTTATGACTATTTCTTTTCTTTTTTTTCAAGCTTACTGCTAGTTTTCTAGTATATCCCTGCCTTGAGCCACAAAGGTGAGTTCACTTGCTGGATATGAAGTCAAAGGGAGGAAAAGCTTGTCGTTTTTGCAGATGTTACTGAGTCCTGATGCGAGTTGCATGTTTTTGTGAAAGGGCTTGGTGACTCATATTCAGCATTAGATTAAGACTTGCTCTGTGCATTCGTGCCGTGCTACGCATAAGCTGACAAAGCTCCTGGAATACGAAGCATTCAAAGGGGCCCTGTAGAGAATATTTCTAGTTGTCAGACTGGTCTGGCTCGGGTTACCTGCTCCATCTCAGCATGAGCTATGCAGCTTGAGCTGCCTCCTTGCAGAAGGGCATTACGCAGCCTGCCTTGTTCCAGTGCAAGGACTTCTGTGTTTGCTTTGCATGGAGCCAGTTTGGATTTAAAATTGCAGACTGCCAACCTAATTGTTGCAGTGTTAATTCACAAGCAAAACTGTTTGTATACACCAGTAATCCCAGAGTTAATCTGAACACATCCAAGAAAGCAAATGCACTGTCGTGACCTTCGCAACCAGTGATTCCATACTAGAAGTCACTAAGAAAAATGTAAGAGGAGATGAGGCTTTTCTGGAAGATAAATCCATGCACAAACTACATTATAGACAATGGCAGAATAAGATCTCCAAAACCTGATTTACACCCATTGTAGATAGCAACAGTGCCAGATTATCAAGGTCATACCCTGGTGCATATGTTTCCATAAAAAACAGAAGTTTTGTTTCACAAATATCTGGGTGAACGGTGAAAATATTTTAGACCAGTAGGTCAGGCCCAAGAGCATCTGGGACAAGATGGAATTTTCTGACCAAAATAAAACTAGAGACATAAGGCCACCAATGCCAAGAATACTGACATGTTAACAGCCAGCGGCACAACAAACCACCGTCCCACCAGACTGACAAGCGTGCAAAGGGGTCTTCACTGGAACGTGCTGTTATGCTCATGCTGACTCTATTGTGGCTCAAGCAGGCCAAAGAGCATACCCTCACCAAACAGGAATCAGGAAGACCAGCAAGAGCTCATCGTATTCGGGTGAGCTCCTGGCACCAGCAAGTTCACAGCAAGGATTGGTGGGAAACCAAGTGAGCTGGAGCCCATGGGGATTCTGAATGTTTGCTTGCGTTGTGCTGTTGGGTGTCTGGAAACACGGCCTGTCAGTGCTTTCAGCTTAGAATTAGGTAGCTGAGCAACATTAAAGGTATGAATAATGATAAGGAAAATGGCCCGAGAGCTGTTTATCCACCAGTGCTTCAGGAGAGGAGAGGTGTACATACAGATGCAATGCTATTCAAACCCATCTAAATTAAAGGTAGTTAGTTGGCACCATATTTCCATTAGTGTATTTCTGTAATTTACTCCCTACTGGTGAAACCCAATCAATTTGCTCAGCATGCTAGGAAAAGTCAGTGAGCAGAGCAGAAGACAGGGCTTAATATGCCTGCACTTGGCAGCCTGCACTGCCAAGGAGTCACGCGGCTGCCTCCGCCATCAGCTGGAGCTTTTTCAAAGAGATGGTGGCTAGGGTTAGATTAAACCAAAACTAACAATTTATTTTGATACATGAGGGGGAAAAAAAAGAAAAAACACCTACAAAATTTGTCTTGAAAACTGATAGTAGCGCAAGAGTCTGATGGCAACAGGATAGTCATGAGTGAGACAGAGACACCTGAACTACCTAGTATTGCCCATGCCAGAACATACACATGGCACAACAGAGCCAGGATGTGATAATGTTAGCTTAGGTCTGAAAGTGTTATCCTGCATTGCAAAATTTCTGCTGGCTCTACTGCTTCCTCATACAGCCTTAGACTCTCCTCCTCTGGCACTTTAACACTGCACAGCCCAAACAAGCGCGTGCAGTGCTGCTCGCTGTATGAATTTCTGTCCCTGACTGGATCAGAAATGTCTTGCCCAGCAGGGAGAGCGGGAAGCATTCCTGCTGGACACAACTATTTCAGCACATAGCATTATCAGCTTACAAACTCCTCTGTATGCGCCTTATCTAAGCAATGTGGCTGTGCACCCACACGAGGAGGCCGTGTGTCTGCAGGGGAGGACGGTGGCTCTTCAGGTGGTTTCCCTCAGTCAGACAACGTAATCCCCATTTTGCAGGGCTGATTCCACCTCAACCAGCCTGCTGCTCAGTCACGGTCTGAACCCTTATCTATGCACCAGGCTGAGCTGGAAGCGGTACTGCTATTACATAATACACTGAAAAAACAGAGCAAATCCTGTTGTTATGTGTGATTGTGACATCCCCTGGCGCCACTGCTCTGCAGAAACTACTCTGGAGAAAAAGTGTACAGAGAGGAGCTGTAAGTTACAAACCAGAGCAAGACACGAGTACAAGCTCCACTTTACATTAACACCCAGGATGCTGAGTGCACCAACAGGCCTTAATTACCCTGAGCTGAACTATCCTCACCTGAAGCTGAAACCCACATGCTGGCTACATTTAGGCTCAGTCTGGGGTCTGCAGCACTGGTCTGCGCTATGTTACAGATGTACCTGTCTCTAGCTCTGCCTGCTGGAGGGACTCCTGGGGCCTGTGCTGTAGCCTCTGGCCTGGGATCGCGCCGCTCCTCCCTGGACTCCCGGGAAGGCCGGCGGAGCTGCCTGCCGCCTCGGCTTGCCCGGGGCCGTCCGTGGGCCCGTCAGCTCCGCTGCGCGAGACCGTGTGCTTGGGAGGGCAGTGCCGCAGCCGAGGCCGCGGGGGGCTCTCAGCCCCTGCTCCTTCACAAGGAACCGCTCTCGCTGTAGCCCTGCGCGGAGCTGCCTATGCCCGTGCAAGACTCTCTATTGTTATCGTGCCCTTAATGTGCTCATCCCGGGTGACTCCGCACAACTTTGGTTATGGCCTGGTGCAGAAACGTAACCGCTGCTGGGCCCGGGCCGAGCTGCGGATTGTGATGCCGCCAGTGACGGGGCGAGCGCCGTCAATCCGGCTCTTATGACAAAAGCTGCCACCCTTCTCGACGGCGTTCCCGCATCACCCCTCTGCATATCACCACTCGTCAAGGAAACGCAGGGAGCCTGGGTCACTGAGAACTTGCCTGATGTTGCCGATCATGGGCTTCTAGCGCCGGGAGCGTTCCTGCGGGCTCCTCGGGGCGGGCTAGCACGCTCCTGCCCTCTGTTTTCCCCAATATACTCCTCTACGACATGGATTTGCCAGTGTGAAACAAGGTATGAGCTGGAAGTAAAAATCTATTTCTTTAAATGAGCCAGAGGCAGGATGTTTCCATTCTTTTTGGCATTCTGCCACTTACTGAGCAGTTTCAAATGAATCATTTAACTTTTGTATCTGCTTGGGATAATAGCGATTAGCTGTTCAACAAAGATTTATGAAATGTAATTAATGAGTAGCCTTGGGTTTTTATGTTTTTCCTCAATAGGTCAGTCAGTAGTATGTTATTCTATAACCTTTGGGTTGGTCACCTTGGCCAGTGCTGGACAGTCTCTGCTCCAGAGCACCCCAAAGCTCTGCCATCTTCTTCACCCCTGACAAAAAAACTTTGTCTTCAGAGAAGCACAAAGACAGAAGTCACCTTGCTGTCATCCCAGACTAGCACTGAGTGCGGCCCAAGGGTCTCCATCGTAATTTGACAAGTATGTCACTGTGTTCATATAATAATGCAGCTACCAAAATGCATCTCAGTAGCGGCAAAAAATACCAAGTTACTTATAAACAATAAAGACATACAGGAGTATGGAACTGCACATGCAGACTAGTCTTTATTTTATTCTTTAGCTCACTTTTTACTGCACTTTTGTGTCAGTAATTTTGTGTAAGTTTCACCCATTAACTATCAGGGTTTATTCTTAGAGTTATCCCAACAGAGATTTTGAGGTAAAAGATGGGGAAAATGCCAAAGAGTAGCTAAAGTAAGTGATATAGGGCAACTGAGGGGGAAAAAAAGGTCTTTTAGTCACTTTTTAAGTTGGTTTTGTCTGAGGAACAAATCTACATTTCATCACTTCCTCAGGCATCACCTCTGCTTTTAAAGCATGGGTTCATTTGGGTTTCGTTCCTAATGTAATGGCCTGAGTTTATCATCAGAAAGATACCTGAACCTTTTGCTTAGACACCACTTGGTAAAAGAGGAGTGAAGAACTGTCAAAAGACGTACTAAGTTGCTCTTTATGCTACAGTCTGCTTATTAAATGTGTTTTTTTGGGGGAGGCTCTGTTCTTTAATAGTACAATAAACACAAGCAAGGGTTGTATTTTTTGCTTTTCATAATCTTCAGTTTTTGCAATGTATGTGTTTTTCTCTACTTAACTTGTAAACATGCTCTTGTTTTGTGACTAGGCAAAATGAGTAGCAAGATTGATTTTAAGAGCCTCACTTCAAGCCAGACATCCCCTATGGGTGATCTTCAGAGAGTCCTTAGCCAAGGAGAATATGCCCCTTTGACCGCTGCTCCCATGTTTGAAAGCAAGTTTGTCCAGGTAAAAAGTCATTCAAATTAAATTATTCAGCATGCACAAAATTAAATTGCTTGAAGAAATGGTCTTTTTTTTTTTTTTGTCTCCCTCAACTTGACAATTGTCTTCATTCATTTATTCCCCCTATTCTGATTCTTCATTCTTTAATATACACACATCCACTTACAAATATAATTGGTTTCCTTTCTCCTACAGACTATTCTGTTCTTGCTTTACAAAGCCTGGTCCAGAAATCCTGCAACAGCAAAGGGCAATCAGCCTTCCCCACACTATCCCCAGCTCCCTCGTTTTTATATCCTTTAATATCGCCGCCTGTCACTTACTTACACTAGAAACCACAGAACCTGCATGACCCTGGCAACAATCTAAATTCCTTTAATCTTATCCTCACTATGTATCTAAAGCTGATGGATTTTATTTACATGATGTGTCTGAACAATGTTTTTTATAGGATTTCATTACCTTGCTTTGTGATAACTGCAATATCCTTTGCTCTTGCAGAAGTCTTGATAAATTTGATCTTGCACTGTAGATATACATGCAGAATGATGATTAGCAAATTGTCTCTATTTTCAAGGTACTTAATGATTTTATCCCCTTGTTTATTTATCAGACCTCACTTGCTGTCAAGGAAGTAGTTGACCTAATCAATAAGCCCCAGAAAACAGCACCATCACCACTTGCTTACATTACAATAACAATTAACAACAATAAAAAAAAGCCTTTCATTTTTTTTCCATACTGTCTCCCACACTTGGGAGGATTCACAAATCTAATGCACTGTCCTCCCTCAAATTCTTTCTTGGAATGTAATTTCTCTAATTTCCTCCCTTACCAAAAATAAACCATGACGATGGTAAGGCATTTCGTCTTCATTTAAGTATGGTTCTATAATACTTTTCAACTTATTCTCCTCTCCTTACATTTTCTTATATCTGTAAGTTTGTATTGCACATAAATTGCCCAGGACCTTTTTCCATTCTGTGCTCATAAAGCACCTCGCAGGATCCTGGTTCATAACCAGGACTCATGACTATCATGGTAATATTGACAAGATTCAGCACAACAGCGTGCTGCCTCCATCATGTTTGCACTAAGAGAAATTAAAGATACTGGTAGCCACAGGCTCTCTTATCTCAGCAGTCAGGTACCCAATGATGGGGACTATACAAGACAAGGGATTTCCTGGCCACTTTTTTTTTTATTCATACATTTTTGCCTCATTAGTCCACATTCTCCTCTCTCCTCACCAGCCCACTACATAAGCTGCAGGAATCCCAGGCTAAGCCACAAAATGTACTGGTATATTCTCAGCATGTGATCTCGTGGCTAATGACAGGGCTTGGGTTTTTTGTTATTGTTTTGTTTTTCAGATTAATCGAAGAGGGGAACCCATTTATGTCCACAACCGACCCAACTGCGTGACCGTAGGCATCTGCAGCGCCAGCCCCAGCTCACTGACGCCCAGTGTGATGCTGCTAGCACGTGAGGTGCCTGAATCCCTGCCAGAAAGTGCACCAAACTTCGGCAAATTGTCAGAGGAGTCAACGTACACCGAACAGCTGGCACTCACCCGGTGAGTTAGCACTGAGAAGGGCTAAATCATTCCTTGATGAATAAATAAGAAATATAAAAGTGCTATCACTTTCCATAAAAGGTTTTCCTTCCTTTATGGGTTAGTTCATTAACAGCCTTCACAGTAGGATCATTTAAGCATAAGTACACACGCTTTGGCCTAGCCCTGGTCACCAGTAGCATTTCAGACTAAAGCTACCCACTTTGATGGGTAGATAGATGATATATATAGATATGTGGTGACTAGGTAGATGATGACTGGGAGCGTCTAACAGATATATCAAATATGTTGAAACCTGAAAACCTGTAGTAAGATTGGGTGTGGAGGATCATCAGGGATTACCACAGTGAAATAAAGACATTGTAAAGAAGCAAATCTCCTCTGCATCACTTCTATGAACCACTGCTCAATATTGCTTCTATAATCAGATAGAGGCACTTATGAAAAGTGTCCAAATCCACTCAGGAATTCTTTCTGTTACATTCTCTCACCTGCAGTCTTACTTCATTCTGACAGTCACATTATCTTCTTTGAGAGGAATCTCCACTTACATTTTACCATGATCTTCCTTTTTTTTTGTTGTTGTTTTTAGGTTTTTCCCCTTGAAGTTTGTAAAGCTCTCTGTCCACAGCCAAGACAAGCATCACCTCAAGTTAAAGTTAGTAAACGGCCGTTCCTACTATCTGGAGCTCTGTGCCCCACCAGACCAGCAACACCATCTATTCCAGCAGTGGTTACAGCTCATCTCTCTCCTGAGATCCCCAGAAAATACCGAGGTCAATGTATTATATGAGAACTTTAACACAAGCCAAGAGAAAGCTCACAGCCCAACCAACCTGTTGGAAAATGTGAGTCTTTGACAAAGCTGAAAAAACAGAAGGTATCGCCTGCTTGTGTCAGCATTCCTTACTATGTCTCAAGTCAAAGCTTTTGTGCCACTGAAGGAGCTGCAGACCTGCTTGCCAAAATAGCTCCCCCATTGTAAATTCTCTAGAGAATTTCATGGGTGTGTGGGTTCCCACGTACATGTAGTCTTGGTGATTTTTTTTTTTTTGTAAATGAAGAAATTACTTCTTATTGTTCAGTGTTTAGTTTTTCCTTGTATAAGAGGTAGCAGACTTCTATGTTCTTGAATGGCTCTTTTTTGCTGGATTCCACAACATGCTGAGAAAAGGCAGAGGGGAGTCATGGCCCAGACAAGCCTTATGCAGGGACTCAGAACTAATAAGCAAAGAGGGCTAAAGTATTTGATCCAAAGGACAAAAAAAAAGTAGAAAATATTTGAATGAAATACAGTAGACAGTCAGAATGGAAGAAGACGGTTGTTTGATGTAACTAAGAGAAACAAGGAAGAGAGAGACCAGAAATGCCTCAGGAGGTCCTGAAGAGCAAACTTACGCACATAGAAATTTAACAAAAGTGCAGGAGGGCTTACCTTAGAGTTGTGCTTAAAAAGGAACTTGGCTGGTTAATGATACCGAGGAAAATAGTATCTAAAGTTATCATCTCCCATGTAAACAAATTTTTGTCAGCACAGACAAAAGTGTACTTATTTCTTAACTTATTTATTAACTGTACTTATTTCTTCCTCAATCCACTGCACTTTTTAGCCAGACAGAGGGATGTCCCTAGAGGGGAGAAAAATGCACGATCAACTAGTCAATGCTGAGTGCTGCATATGCCACTACCTTTTCACTGTACTCAACAGCTCCCATCCTTCCCTGGCCATGGGAACAGGGAGAAAGAGAGAGAGAGAGAGAGAGACTTTGCCTGCTTACTGCAGAAAAGTGGAAGTGGCAAGGAAACTAGAAAAAATACTATATTGGCGAGAGGAAATAGCTATGTCAATAAAAATCAGTGATGAGCTAGAGATGTCCAAAGAGAAGGGAAAAAGTAACACATTCAGATGAGTTTTGCAGTAAGTATTGGACTCTAATGTAGCTGAAGAATCTGCACAGCCACATCCCACAGCCATACTGGATAAATCAAGAATACATGGGTTGTTAAGGCATAGGATTTACAGAATTTCTTACTTTATAATTTTCCTGCTGCAACTATCTCTTCATAGCCATCTTCTTTTGGCAAGGGGGAAGTGTATTCTGCTTTTTCTCTTACCAAAGGTCAAAGCTCAGATCCTTTCATAGCTTCCTTGGCCCAGGAGGATCTGACATGAGTTAGGTCCTGTGCATATGGCAGATGTTACTAGTGCCTTGATATGCTACAAAAAATAATTCCAAGGATCCTAGGAATTATGTTTTCCTAGACAAAGACCTAGAATCTCTGTTCTTTGCAGAACAGACATGTGTTTTTAGCCTTACTTGTTTGACTTTTTCCAGTTGTGTCTATGTTTCAATGCCTTGAAGAGTTGAGTTTTCACTAACTGAATAGTTTCCTCACTATTGAGTTTTCTACTAACTTTTCATAAATTTGGATTTTCCTTTGCACTATTACTTCTCTGCTCTCTTCTTGTTTAGATAGAAAGCTCACTCTGCATGAGAGAAGTACAGATATCCCTGCCTCAGCTATTTGAAAGCAGGACGCTTAAAAGGATTTCAGTAGGAACCAATGTCAAAATCTGGACAAGAAGCAGAACAAAGATCTCATAGCAGCTTACAGACATGAGGAAAAAAAAAAAAAAACACGGGAGAAATAACTAGGAAAAGGAATCATCATCATGAATCAGAAACAGGAGGTTTCAGAACTAGGAGGTGAAGGCACAAACAGATCTCAGAGGTTAAGCTTTGGGGTCTGTTATTCCTTGATGAGCTGCATAGCTGTAGGCTCATAATCACTAACAATCTCATATGTAGGAAAATTTCTACTAGTGGTAGTTTCTGTACTAGATAGATATATTATTTTTTTCTATGGATCATCTGTCTGGCAAAATTTTATAGCAGAATATTCAGAATATAAGGGAATAATACAAAAAAAAAATTCTGATCTCATCACGAAGTTGCAGTTATGCTGATAAGCTCTGAGCAGAGCCCTCTATCTCTCTTTTTTTTTCTATTTTATCCATTGCTACTCTGTCTATTAACCTTTCACTTTTCCTTCAAGAAGGACAACACACAAGATGGCCCTAGCCCAAAAACAGAGGAAGAAAAAGGTAGTATAAAAGCCTCCTCCAAGCAAGATGCCCCCTCAGGTATAATGGAGCCCAAAGAAGAGAGCAGAAGGAAAGAGGTAGCTTTCCACAGCTCCCTGAAACCAACCAGGCAAGGAAGCACCATGGAGTCAAAGGATAAAGGTCATCTCGATAGAAAGAAAAGCAAAAGCAAAAGCACAGACAAGAGGAAACCCAGGTAGGTGTAGCTGGGAAATTACTTTGATAGAGCTGATTTCTGCTGCTGGACTTTGAAGACTGACGTATGTGGCATTTTTGAGCAATAAAATGCATGTGCCGGCATTTCCAAGCACTAAGGCTTTGGTTTCTCAGTCATTCATGTGGTTTTGAAGGACCATTTCCAACCCTGTCTTCCCAAAAAACGCAGTCAGACTGATAGGCAAAAAGTCATTAATTTTCGGTGATATTCACGGCCAGTGCCCTCCCTAAATGAAGAAGAATCTGTACACAGGCAACTCTGAGTTAGATGCCCACTAACTGGAGATGGACTATCCTGCCTACTTTCTGCAACTGCCCTGAAAATTTATTTCTCTCTTCTTCTACTCACTCTGTAAGTGTCTGTACAATTCAGAGTGTAAGACTTAATTTTCATAATGTGAAGTCTAACTATAAGCTTTCAAAGGCCAAGCAGTAGCAGGTTCCTCAGATCCCTCTGTGACAGTAAAGCCAGATTCAATTCAGCAGAAACCGGTGATGAGACGGTGCTTTTGCTACACAAGTCTGTGCTGAGGGGAAGGTGCCACTCTGAGCCAATATGAAAGGGGATCTCACCTGCCTCACATATGAGGGAATTGCACAGCATGGAGCAGACTGTGATTCCTTTCTGTGCACAGTGAACTAAATGGTGTGACACCAGAGCTGTCTTTTCTGTATAGCCTTCATGGCTATATCCTTCTCTATTTGTGCCAAAAAAGAACAGATTTTCATTGGTGATGTTGCACAATTAAGTAAATGTTAGGTGGTATAAGGAAATAAAAACAGCTATTTACATGAGCAAAATGTAAGTACACAACTGTGGGACACCTGGGAACAAGACTCCAATATAATTGCTTTTCAAGCCACATCTAGACACAAATGATGAGTTCAGATGTGCATTATGTAAGATGAGTTTGTAGCATTCAAATCTCTGCATGTTAGTGTGTCAGCATTTCAAAGCCATGACTGCTATGCATATTGAGCAAGACATGTTTCTTACTGTAGGCAGGCAGAGTTTTTAAAGTAGTATCTATATAACACCAATCCTAGTCGGTAAATATACTATTAGGATAAGTTTAGGTCTCATTTTGTGGTCAATGGCATCATGTTAAATCCTTAACATTTTTGTTGGTTTGTTTTTAGGACAAGTGCAAAGAAGCAAAAAAGTGAAAAAAAACTGCAGACTTCAGGTATGACATAAGTTATCTGCACATTTACTCATTTCCCCATTGCTCTTCCCTACTGCAAGAAGGGAGAAGCTGAAACTTTGACCTGTGAGATATTTAAAACTAATATTTCTGTGTCCATATTGCCAAAAGATTGACACTTGTAGGGCCATAGGAGAAGGTACCCTGTGCTCAGTCCCTGCTGTAATCAAATCCCACTTTCCGGAGTTCACTGTCAGATTGCAAAGAGATATTGTTGACCCATACCTCTTCTTCCAGGGCGCAAAATGTAGAGCACTTTAACTTACCAATGCTCCCTACTTTGTGCCTAAACTTGCCATCATTCTGCATGCAGATGAACTGGTTTCTTGAAATAAAAACTTTTACAATCGTCCTCCATGTACTTCTTGCCAAGTCAGAGAAGTTTGAATGAACTCCTGGCCTATCAACCTCTTTTTCTGTGTTTGTGAACATAATGCTACTGTGTCCTCATCTTGGTTCTTGGCCTGTGGGCTGCATGCAATTTATCTTCCTGTTTGCTAGTTGGCAATCTTAGTGATCTAAACAGCCTGAAAAAGAAGACTTTTGTTTTAATACATAACCTCATTTAACTATTTTTCTCAATTTTTATTCCTATGTGCATACATCTCTCCTTCATCCATTTATAGGCTCTTCTCTATCTGCCTGAAAATCTTGTTGCATCCCTCTGCCTGTACTTTGGTACATGAATCATTTCTAATATCTCATTGTTATGTTCTTTTTTTCCCCCTTTTCTCTCTCTCTCGCTCTCTCTCTCTTACTCTTTGATCAGTTGTTCATTAAGAAAAAGGGGGATGGCCGGGGAGCAAGGAGTTACGAGGCTATAAACGAGCTCATGTCGAAAAGCTTACTTCAGCTCTCCACATAACGTGGAGACAAATGACAACAAAATATTTAGATTTCATCAGCAGTAGCAAAGTGAACAGTCTTGGATTTACTATGTTTTTTTCTTTTTTCAAACTCATTTCTTGGCATTTTAAAACATTCTATCTGCTCTGACTCAGTGCTACAATTTGGTACTTTTAGCAATTTTACTGTATAAACTGTATTAATAGAGAAGTAGTGAAGCAATCAGAACTGACCTGCTTCATATATTTTCCTACACACATCTATAAGATCATTTAGGAAAAAAAAAAAAAAAGCTGTGTTTCTAAGCCCAGCATGCAGACTTGCTGCATTGAGGGATAGGGGCTTCAGGACACTCCTGTCTATTGCAGTCATTTCCTTCTGTAGCATTTTGTCGCTATTCTATAAAATAAGAATAATATACATAAATTTTAGGTATTTATTTTTGTAGTAATGTTTTTGCAGAATATTTTTTACATGAATAAAAAGTAGCTGACTGTATTTCCCATCTTATTTTTTTCTCCTTTCTTTGTATTTCCCATCTTATTTTTTTCTCCTTTCTTTCTATTATCACCTTTGCTTCTTTCCCTTTATCTGTTTCTTTCCTCAGTAGTTTACAGTTTTTCAGCTTTCCCTCTGATGACCTTTCCTGTTCCTTCTCTCTAGCTCTACATAATTCTTTCTCTCACCCATCAACCCTATTCTATGCTTCTTCCTCTTCTTTAAGTTCTTCTTCCCTCCAAATATGTATTCTTCCTCTGTGCAAATCTCTTCCTCATTTTTCCTTATTCTTTCCCCCTTATTCCTGCATTCTACCCCCAAGTCCTGAATTTGCCACACTGAGGCAAAGGCAGCATCTGTTCATCCAAGAACAGCAAGGATGTAAGAATAGTAAGGAAAGCTGAAAATCAATCACCTCTGGTCTCTGTCTCCTCCTTTGCAGTTCTTTGTGTTTGCTTCTCTCCTCTGTGCTGTTCTGTCTTTGATTCCCTTTCCCTTTGATTCTCTGCTTTCCTGTGCTGCTTTCCTCATTTTCACCATGTTCCTTTACAGGAAATCTTAAGAGTGGCAATAAATCAGGTATAGTCTGCTGCAAGTAATATTCCAAGTGGTTAGTCAGAGAGAAGGAACAAAAGAAAGTAAAGCAAATCATCTTGGATACCAAATGCAGTTGGGACAGGGAACAGAAGAAAAAATCGCCCTGTAGACTTCAGCTCTGTTCATAACCTTCTACTATTGTGAAATTAACTGTTACGGAAACACAAACTCTGTACTCATCTGGTGGTTAATTCACAACAAACAACATCAAATAAACTCGTTTTGGTCCATGAGAATGGAATCTACATTTTGCAGTGACTTAGACTTGGGCATGATATAGCCCTGTGTGGGAGCAGTGGTGTCACTGACTGAATTAACAATATTATTCCAGCAGTACCCAAGAGCTGATGGGAGGTGCCCACTGAGAGAGTAAATCACCTTTCCTTATTAGCAATCATCATAGGGATTGTTCATGCCACACTTTCTCCTTTCAGTCCAGAATATAGAATTTTATTTATTTATCTAGAGAACAGCCTTGTGCCAGCCTAACTAATGAACTTTGTTTATTTTTTGTTCTTTCCTCCCTACCTCATCCCTGTGCTTGTCTGGCACTTCGGACCTTTCTGACGCTATACACAATTTGTAGCAATTGGTGTAAGAGACTTTTTTACAGTTCTGCAATCTGATACAAGCACCGTTGTCTCTCTGACTACTGTGAAAAAGCAGCAGAGATTCTAAAACAGCTACAGATTGATGAAATAACAGATGGTTGCCAAAACAAGAACAGAATTCCTAGATACGCAGTCTGGTTGTACGTTATCATCTACTGCTCTTGCTACCTGAAGCTTGAAAATTTCTGTATAGTTTTACAGTAGATGCAATATTTTACTTGAGGTTTGAAGCATAAGTTCTGCATAAATGTAGCTGAGCAAGCGACAGGGAAGACTCAGTGGGCTTTTTTTCCAAAAGAGTACAGTGGACATATATAATTTACAGCTTCCAAAGAGATGATGTTTCTTGAGAATCATAAATTAAGAGACTACTCCTCTGAGGGCAGCCCATGTATAACCAGATTCCAATCTAGGATGCCATAAAAAATAAAAGGTAAGTTCCAATTCAACAAAAACATGACTGAGAGTGGAATTCAATATAACTGAATATAACTATTCAATATTACGGGAAATTCCAATGTATTTTTAATTGCGAAAAAACTTAATGAAAAGAGCAAATTGGCAAATATGACAAGGAAGAAACTTTCAGGCAGTCCCAGAGGAAATGGTCGTACACTATATTTTTTGCCTGAGGATCACCATGTTATTGAATGTTTATGAAGTGCTTTCACGTACTACATGGACAAATGTAAAATACTGCAAGACCAAAGCTCAGCAGTTTCCCCAGTCAGTAGAGGGACTGCCTGCTGGTGCGTACAGTAAGTGGCATTATCATTTCCCCAATGAAAGTGGAGAGAATAAAATTAAGATGGTGGAACACTGAAAACTACATTTTATATATATGTATACATTTATATATATGTATGTATATGTATATATGTATACATTTTATATATATACATATATATAATACTTTATATATATATACTGCATTCAGAAGCTGTTTGCAGCCCAGATGTCATATCAAGGTATGCTGCATCTATTGGGCAATCTAAAATACAGTAAATGAAAGATTTAACCTTCATTTAAAAAGAATCACATCTGAAGGAGTATTGCATATCACCTGTGATGATTAAGAGAAATTTATTTTGCATCCAAACAACCTATTAATGCATAAGTTCACCACAGATAATCTGGTCCTAAGAAAGAAGTTAAAATCAATCAAAACAAAGCGATCAGACATCAAGGCAAATTTTGAGAAAAGTAACTTTCAGGTAAGAAGCAAAATAGTTTCCTCACTCCTCAGAGCTGCATTGTATTTAAGTGAATATATGTGCCCCAACTATGTATATTCATAACAACAAAAAAAGAAAAAGAAGAAACAGGTTGATCAGCAAGAATGGAAGAAGTGACAAACTTCATGCTGTGAACAATGGTCGGAGATGTCCACTAAAGCTCATGTCAGCAACGTGATGCTTACTTGAATGTTTACAGTCCTCAAGCACTGTGTTTCTCTTCGCTGACCGAACAGGCAGGTGGAGGCCTTTTGCTGTAGAAACCAGAGTCAGTCAGAACAAGGTATTGTGCTGCCCAAAATAGTCACTCTTACACACACATAACCTATCCCAACCATTGAAGGACCTTGAAGAGATATGTTGCGACAAAGGACTCCTGCACTGTGAAGTGCAACTCCTGTTCAGCCTCAGCTCATTGGAATGCAACCTGAAATGCTCTTAGTCAATATAGCAACGAGAAGCAACTTGAAAATATTGTATTTCCCAGGCTACGTTGTTGAGAAGAAGGCCGAACTGAGTCTTCAAATTGCAAATGCAGTAAAAAACACCCTAATTCGTGTGCCTGGAGCAAACTAAAATAAGTCAGCATGGATGCTTGCTGGGTTATATACAAAAGCAATCTTATAGTGGACTGATTTAGAAGGCTGGTGCGCAGTGTTGACTCAGTGAGCCAATTCAGTCTGCTAGCTCCTCTGCAAGAAAAACAACCGCTGGGAGATTGACAAGACTCAGGAATCGCAGATCATGCAAGCAGTAGATCTACCGAATGTAAAGTATGTGTTTGACTGCACATTTTTGGAAGCCCTGCAAAGCAGAGTGGAATTCAAGCAATATATTCCAAAAAAAAGGTTTTAGTATGAATGATTTAATTCCCTCTTGCAATCTTCTATCAAGATTTATGAAGACTGTGTAGAGTTTGCACTGCAGCACACAGTTTTATACAAGCATAATGAAGATTATCCATATAGCTCCCCAAAGCTATATGGAAATGGTTCGTATGTTAGTATCAAACCTTTTTTTTTTTTTTCCCGTAAAGGTGGTTGTGTAGCTGATACTGTTTTCTTGAGAAAGGTAATTAAGATTAGTGGCTTTTCTTATGATAACATCTGGCAAGTGTATTTTGGTACACACATCAAGCATTTATCTGATCTGTATTTTGTTTGCTCAAGGGGTGGTAGTGGAAGTATCTTAGCATCTTCTAGACATAAAAATGAATGGTATGGAATTATGCTGGGATCAGTATGGGCATGTAGGAGGGGACTGGATCCATACCTTAATTTCACCTATACCATGATAGTCTAGATTTATGCATATATGAAGGATTTTTTTTCTATCTGTGCACAAATGCTACAATGACCTATATGTCCATATTTGTGTCAGAAATTAACGATTCTTTGTTAAGACTGGATATCTAAATTCTGCTATTGTTCTGGCATCTGGCAGTTGAGCTGACTGAAAATAAACAAATACAGACTCCAGGAGGTGCAAGATGTTTCAGCTTCAGATCACAAATTCTCAGCAAGAAAGATCATCTTTTTCATCACTCATCAGGTCAACGGATGAGTAACAAAAAACATGTGTGAAGACTAGGAGGAAATGCTATAAAACTATGCATGCTCACAAATCAAAATAACTTTAAACTGGGCTAACTCATCATGTCCAGGTCAATAAAATTATTATTCATATTAATGGATTTCATAGTCTGTCTCAGAAGGTTCTGTCTGCCATTCTTGGAGTCATAAGCACAACTCATTAGTTTCTACTAGTATGTTTCCTGCAGAGAAAAAAAAAAATGTTGGGCTCCTTTACTTTTAGTTCCAGAATATTTCTAGTTTTGCTGGCATGTCTATGCAGATTTTATAATTCAAATTAACTGCCCCAATTGCTTATAATCCACTGAAAGCAGGCTCAAAAAGTAGGGGAAAGAATCATTTTGAAACTGATCCTCCCTCAAAAAAATCTTATATTGAGATATCCAAGTAAAATTTGAAAATATTTTCAGTTCTAGATAGAAAGAAAAAGACTGGGTATATCTCAGAAAAAAAAGGCAAGTCAAACTTACAGCAAAGAGAAATTTATTTAGAAATGTGTTTGCTGGTGCTCCAAGCAGAGAGTAGTAATTGTACCGCCACCTTACAAGACCATATTGCCACAGCTCTGATAATGCGGAAAGAGCCATTACACAAAAACAAACAAGAAAAACTTGAGTAGAGGCACCGCAGAGAATAGCAATAAATCTTTTTGTGATATTGTAACAGAGATGCTCTAGCTGAAAAGCTACATCAAAGCAAAAGTAATAAAAAAAAATCTGTGCAGGATTATCTCAGCGAAGATTTAGAAAAAGGGAATAAGAACTATAGTGTTGTTTACATGTCTTACAGTAGCTTACAGTGTCTTATGGATGTCTTACTGTACATGTAATTTGCTTTCAATGATAAAATTTATTACTTTTTTAATAAAATATGCAAACAATATACTTTAGTATACTTTTGACTGATAAATATGTAAAACATAAGCTTTACAAGGCAACATCATCAGATAGGAAGTATCATCATTAACATAATTACCACTCCTAAGCTGTTTTTCAGGAAAGATTATCATACCTGAAGAGAATTTAAAAACCACATATGTCTAATTTCATTAGGATTTTCCATGTAAGTATTTTACTTACACGGTACCAACTCTTAAAATTCATCCTGTTAGTTCTTGCCCTGTTTTGTCGCAGATCTGTGAGTTCTTTCATATGTCTGTATTCATTTGCAAACACATTTACATACCTTTCAAAAACAAAGTAAGCAGATTGTCAAGTAAAGCCAGTAAAAAGTATCTGCAAGTGATCAGTATGCTGGCTTGTTCTGAAATCCAAGTAAAAGGTTGTCTTGACTTCAGGCTGAAGACATATCCAGCCTCAATAGCAAGTCAAGAATGGCAAGTCAAGAATGGGTACAGATCCGAATTAATAATTACTACAAATAGCAAAGCATGAGATTGTTTTCTAGAGAGACTAACTACCTATATTAGAGCTTCATAAACTTGTTCAAGATCAAACCACAAAGCGAGAGTTGCACAGAGGAAGACACACACAAAAAGACAGAGGAGCAGGGAATATAAATTAAATAATGTGCACAGATAATGAGAAGGAAAATAACAAGGCAAGGACAAAAGCACCAGACTGACTCGGGTAATCACTAATTTGGATATAACTTAACAATGGAAAAGTTCAAAGATTATCAGGCAACCAGATAAAAATGCCAGTCAAGAAAGATTATTTTTATTGCCCATCTTTTTTTTGGACTAAACCCAGTTCTCCATACTCTGCCATCAACATTCTCACTTCCAGCTCCATTTTTGGCCACTTATTTTCAAGAAGAAAATCCTCTTTCTGGGCTTAAGACCCCTCATTGAGAACTAAGTAATTCCTTCAAACTGGAGAGCTCTCTTCTGAAGACTAACATTTTTCTACAATTGAACTTCTGCGGAGCTTATGAACCTATTTGTAAACCCTGTGACCTTACTTGGAGCTGTGCAATTTGCGATATGAAGCCCTGAAGTGAGGCAGAGAGTACCAGAAACCAAAGGAGAAGATGTTTCAGCCAACCAGCTGAACATAAACGTGAAAAGGCGTTATTGGATGGAAAGTAAAGGACAGTTCTAGGTGCTTAAGGGGGGAAAACATGACCATTCTTGAGTCCTTCATATTGTTGTGCTAGTTCAAGGAAGGCTGAAATGAAGTTGGATTGCTCTACTAATTTCAAGTTTCAGGGTTTCTACTGCTGGACTTCGGGGACCAAAAGAAATGCTTATTTCTTACTTAATACATTATTTAGCTCCTGCACTCTTCTTTGAAACACTAAATACTGGATGCTGCTGGCTCTACACATGCACTAGCTGATGCGTCCTGCTTACACACTTAGGGTTAAACTAGTTGCTAGATCTGTGGCCAGGAGAGATCAGATTGCTGTAAATGAGATTGGACAGGCCTCTGTGGAACATTTTCATGTAATACATAGAGGATAGGCAGAAGTCTGAGAAAGCAGAAGCTTGCTTTCATTCATACTCAGTTATTTGGGACATTGACATGAGAGAGAAAAAAAATCCACATGAAGCTCTTGGAAACAAAAAAAATGAGCCTACTTAAATAGATGCTAGTCATGAAATTAGAGAGATAAAAAGAAGACAATTTCTCAAAATCTTGCAAGAATAAAAGATCAAAAGAAAAAGGGTAATGAAGATAATGAAAAAAAAAAAAAAAAAAAAGAACCACAGAAAGATCAAGAAAGAGGATGAGTACAAACCCGGGCATCAGGTAGGCAGGAATTCTTTAGAGATTGCATTAAAAATATTTTTGCAAACAAGGGAGATGACACCAGTTTGGACGGGATCCAAGATGAAGTTGGAAGAGAAAGTACATCTGTTGTAGAATGCATGTTCAGTGAGCTTAGAGATAAAGAGTTTAGAGATAAAGGGGAAGAGAGGGCAGACAGATGGGGGGATCGGTTCTCCTCCAGCCTTTGCTGCCACTGTGGCTCTGCCGACTTTGCATTCACTTTTGCATCAGTCCTGAATTCTAAAACATAAATTCAGTTATGCAGTGACATAAAAGGGAATTTCTACTTAATCCTTCTGTGATTTTTCATACTCCCTCCAGAGGGCGATGGTTCCAAAGAAAACAGTCGATCCCTATGCTGGTCTCATGACTCAACCTCACTGTCAGGAAAAAAATGACTGATAGTTAAGCCATTAAGAAGTGCATTTGTGAAATCAAAATGCTCAGCTTCCAAACTCATGAAGGGCCTCAACTGTGTATTTCTTCTCAGTTCCTTTCCACCAGAAGATAATAATTGAAATCTTTGAAGAAAGGATGGAACAGCAGAGACATTACCTTCGTAAGTAATTTTCTTATTTCCATTACGAATTATCTTAGTAAATCCTCATACCAAAGATTAGTCAGTTAAGACAAAATACTTTCCCAATCATCTTTCCATTTCCTTCCTCATCCTCCCTCTTGTCCTCTTTTCTTGTATCTATTGTTATTGCTTTGTTATTTCAAATAATGCTTTGCTAAATTCAAACAGAAATGTTGATTTTTCTCACAGCATTTTTTGTGTTCTTCAGCACACCACTAAACAGCACCCCCAAGACAGAATGAACTACCATTTAGATCTGTTCTTTTAAATTGCCATCACAGAGATTAAAGGAAAAGGTTACTTGGCTCTGTGCAAATAATGCTGCTGATCCTGTGCTTTATTGTGAAGCCTCTTCAGGTACGACAGTTCCTTGGTCTGACAGAAGATTTTAATCTCTCGGGTAGAAATAGTCAAGCCTGCCTTATTCAAGCATCTTATGAATGGATTTGCCAGCTGGGCAAAGCCAGTGGGAGGAGATTGGTTACCAAAGGAACAAACTGATCTTTAAGCAGCTATATTGAAGAGAGATCCCAAGCTCAGTCTTAACCTGATCTCACAACCCTTGGAAAGGATTACAACTTTAGTTACAAATATAAGATAAAGTACAAAAGAGAGAAAGACAAAAGCTAGAACTGGTGAATCCTTCTCTGATCTATGACAAATTGCATAACATTTCGAGAAAAACTACTGTGTTTAAAAATGAGCTTGGGTAACATGCCCTCCGAAAAGCACAGGGACTGCTGAGACGGACAAGAAATACTGTCAGATGGGGGAAGTTGTAATCAAAACTTTTTAGTCTGTTCACATCCTGCTTGGATTAGAAAAATACGCCAGTGACCAGTTTGGATGAGGATGACACCTCTGAGCAGCCAGCTGCTACACCAGGATATTTTCTGTCGGCACTGTAACTTCTAAGCAAGAATCAGATTCCAAGGAAGGCTTTTTTTGGTTCTCTGGTCCCTTCCCTTTCCCCCTGTATTCATATTTCTTGTAAAGCTCCACTTTTTCCACTCATGCTCGCTTGATTCCAAGCCCCTAGTTACTGAACAAGGTTGGAGTTAAAACTGTTGATCCTCTACAGTGAAAAAAAGGCATTGCTGCTCTGAAAAGCTCTAATAGAGTGCGAGACGCAGCGTGGAAAGGGGTGAGGGCTTCCCCTGCGAGTGGCTGGGCACATCAACGGCAGCTCAACTGGTCGCTTTATACATCCAGGACACATAACCATGGGCTTTGGTTCCATGATTTAAGTAAAACAGTGTACAGGGTCAAATTATAGGAAGTTAGAAGCCTGGATTTCATACTTGAAAATGAATGAAATACCATGAAACCATGAAATAAATGGTTAAACTGAAGCAAGAAGAGGTGAGGAAAAAAAGATTTCACTTTAATAGCTTTTTAGGGGTCTAGGAAATCCTCTTTTTCTGCCCTTGTTTAGTGTAACTAGCTGTCTTGGCAAAGTGAAGCCACTTCAGATTCTTCTGTTTCTTTTAATGCCTCAGGTAACAGTCCAGGCAGGCTACCTTGAAAAAAAAACAGGGGGTAGGAAGGCAGTTTTTAGTTTGAAGTTAAACTAAAATGCACCACTGAAGATGTATTCCCTTGCTCCTGCAAAACAACCATGGCTATGGGCCTGGTTATGCTGCCTCTTTCCTCCACCACAGAGACCGTGCCTGGCTCCTCTCTGGGCCTGGGCCTCCCCCCGCTCGTCCAGAGCTGAACCCCCGGATAAACATTACGTCCCTGCGGAACACGGCGCGGCAGGAGGCGACCCCGGGGCACGCACGGCCTCGCTGGCTCTGCGCGTGCCGCGGGGCACCACGACGGCGGCCGTTGGGCCACGACGGCGGCCGTTGCGTTGGCCTCCTAACTGGCCGGGTTGACCGGTGCGCGATGGAGCAGAGGCCTGCACATGGTGGTCCTGGCCACCAGCAGGCGTCATGGGCGACGAGGCGATGAGGGCTGCAGGCGAGGACGGTGGGAGGGCGTCGACGTCGACCACCTCATGGAGCAGGTGCATGTGGGCCTCGACGAACGTCGGAAACGAACGCTGCATCTTCAAAATAGACACCATGTGATGGAATTTACCACTGAGTCCACGAAGGATGGTGAGCACCATCTGGCGGTCACCGATGGGATCACCGAATTCGGCAAGAGACGCATCCATGGTCTCCAACTTGCAGTAAAAGT